>OZ038496.1:51784459-51819459 GCA_964036315.1 Acanthosepion esculentum
TATATATATTATAATAATATTTTTAGTTTTTAAAAATATGATTCCTCCGCTACATAAGAGTTCTCATGTTTCAAAAGCGAGAGCCGAGACCCCTAACATAATTTTTTAAGTTATGAAGAGTTAAGGCGTCTGGACCCGCTTCCTTGTCAAGCGAGAATTTGGGAATAAGCTATCTTTTGGTTAGCTGGTGTTTATAACTACGGTATCATTGGAACATTTGTTGCTATGGAAACGGCTAGTTTCGGCCGTTGAAGTTTGGTGGTTTAAGGGGCTAAGAATTAAGAATTAATTTTTATCTACAGGCCAGTCCCTTTCTAAAGAAGCGTATCAAGTTACAATGTCCAGAGTGTTTTTGGCTTATGCTAGTCAGACGGCGTCTTTTTTATTTATGGGTTTGCCTTTAGTCGTTGAGTGACTAGAAGGTTGTTTCATTATTATCTATTTGATCTGTTTGTTTATTTGTTTATTTACATGGCTTTTTTTATCAAAGGGTTTTTCTCAATAATTATTGGGCTGAGTTTTTTAAGGCTTTTAAATTATGGATTTAATTTGTTTAAATCTATTTATTAATTATTTAATGCGAAAATCATTTGATGACGACAGAACACCGTTAACTCATGTCTATGGTTTAGTAACTTTTCACTATTTAGACATCTAATTATGTGCAGTTTTTCGTGTAGGCACAGAGGGCATGGGTCATCCCAGGTTTTACATGTTCTAGTTCTATTTATTATTTTCCATTTTACTTTCGGTGTTTTGTTCGTTTCCTTTAAATGCCAGTAGTATTGAGATAGAGATGTCTGACTTCTATTTTGGATGTTGTTGAAGGAGCTTTTGTGTTGTCTCCATCTAATTTTAAAATTGTTCTTAGTTGACCCTATGTATAATTTTTCAGTATTAGGATTCTCCGTAGATGAGATGGTACATTGGTATACCACGGATTTAGTAAGGCATCTGTTTTCTAATATATATATATATATATATATCAATCTCATGATAAAAACTGCTATTGAAAAGGACCACCAATCACTGGTTAACAGGGGCAGAAAATAGCTCGTAAATTTGAATGCCTCCAAAACTAAACACCACTCATTTAACCACGATAGAGAATCTTTCCTGACTACAATCAGAAAACCAACACACTGTACCTTTTTGGCCTCACGTTTTCAACTAACTTGAAGTGGAACGACTACATCGAATCAACAGCTCCATCTACTGCAAGGAAGATTAGCTCGCTATATTGTGCCTTAAATTTCTTCTCGTCATAATCCATCTTGAACATTTACAAATCTACCATTCTTCCGTGTCTTGACCACTACTGTCATATCTGGTCTGGTACCCCTGTTATTCCTACCAAGGTTCTTGACAAAATCCAAGGAAGGATCTGTGATGTAATCTATCCTCACTTGGCCTCCCGACTTCAGTCACTTTCTCACAGACATGGAATCTTCTGACTTTTCGACAAATATTTACATGGCGGCGGTTTTGACAAGCTTTTTTCCCTGGTACCTCAATTACATGAATTTATAATGATAATGAAATACAAGTGAAATCATTCAGCTACATTGCTTTGGTTGCTTCAGACGAATGTATTTTTAACATTTTGCTTGAATGCTGCGACAATAAACATGGAGCCACCATTTTGAATAAATCAGAATGATGGCAGGCAGAAAAGTTTCTGACTCCTGGCGAGCAACACACTGTCCCGACTTGGCTACATGTTTTCAACTTACTTGAAGAGGAACAACTACATCGAATCAATAGCGGCATCTACTGCAAGGAATGTTGCCTTACTGTGTCGTGCCAGACGTAGGAGAATATAAATGTCCCACTCTTTTACTGTTGAAATGGAATAGCCACTTCAACTCCAACAGATTCTTTTCTCTCACTTCCGGCCTAAGGAACTCCCTTCCGTTTCGTTGCTTCCCTGATAATTACAATCTCCAAATATTTAAATGCAATGTCAAGCATCATCTTCTATCTTCTTGAACCACGTTCAATGTTTTATCCTTTTCTCAGTCTGCATTATACCCAGTCTTTTCTCTCACCTTCACTCTCTGTAACAACCCCTGCGTACTCGTGGCATTCACGCCTTGCTTGCGGTGAAATGATTAAAAATTAAAATAAAAAAGCGATGATCGAAAAATATACAATTCCTAATAATATATGTATGAATATATGTGTGTTTGTGTGTATGCGTATATATATATATATACATATATATATATATATATATATATATATATATAAAGCTCTTCAGTAAAATGAATAGAGCACCTTGGCTGATTGGCATTTGTTTACATTTGTAAAAACAATACGCTTGATTTAGTTGTGTAACTCTACCGAGGGAAGATAGCTCTGTCTGACACAAAATTAGTTGTGTTTCAATCCTGGCTTGAGGCATTCGGAAGACTAGTTGCACTGAAGAGCTGTGATACAGCGAAACAGTACTGTCTGTGAATGACATAATATATATATATATATATATACATATATATATATATATATATATATATATATATATATGAAGAAATATAGTCTTAAAGTGTGCTATATTTATGGGAAAAGTGCTCAATATCAAAGATAGAGCGTGTGTAAATATAAAAGTGGACATGGAAGTCAGCACTTAGAGGCGACAGTCTGTTTCATGCTAGTGCAATCGTCAGGCAACTAGTCTAGTTGCCTGACGATTGCACTAGCATGAAACAGACTGTTGCCTCAAAGTGCTGACTTCCATGTCCACTTTTATATATATATATTATGTGTGTGTATGTATAGGTTGCAATAGATAAATTGTCGTCTAAATTACTCAAAAATGTAAATAACATTGACATATCATTTTAACAGATATATTTACCAAAATTACTAATATAAAAAAAAATGAAACCATTTTTATAATTTAATAGAAAACATTTATTCATTATGATATTACCTGATTGAAATGCTGTTCTAAACATATTTCTTTTCATAAGTATGATGTTTTTTGACTCTAGTGTCATCAGCTGTGTTATGGTTTCTTAGCCACATTCAATTTGAATCACTGCAGAAGATTTGGCACCTCTATATATCGGTTATTAATATATGATATTATTTTCGAATAATTCAAAAACCGCTTCGCTAAGCTTTTATAATTTTAAGAATCCGTTCGCGCGAACCAGAAGGATGCCATCACAGCATATATATATATATATATATATATATATATATATATATATATATATATATATATATATATATATATATATATACCCAAGTATGGGATTGGTATATACGGAATAAATTCCAATAACCAACAATTATTCTTTAAAGAGTGCTCAATACAGAGTAGAGCAGATACAATTATTTATTTAAATATTGACACCGGGAGTGTTGAAACAAAATGGCTATTTTTGTAGTGATTTTATAACATATTTATGTTATAATATTTAAATAAATAATTATATATATATATATATATATATATATATATATATATATATTAGTTTAAGGTATAAATAGTTTCCGCTTTTTGTTAATCAACGATCCACTGTGTACTGTTCGGTAAAAGTGCGTGGAACCCAAATCCTCAGTTTGATGAGGATTATTGTTTCCAAGTGTCGGCAAATGTTAGATTGTGATGTGTTTAACATCTTTGGTAATTCCTGTTTTGTTTTTTTTCTTGGATTCTGTTCCCAGTCTGGCTTGATATTCCAACAATGTTACTCCAAAACAAAACTTGGCAAACCAATTTCATATTTGCCGTTCAGTTAAAAACATTTTGACCAGAAACAATCCATTCGAGTACCAACCGAAGTAATTCCACGCTTTTGCTAATTTAATTTTCTGATGAATCTTAATTATTAAGTTAATAATGAAATAAGTTCATGGCGATTTCTAGGCCAATAAAATATCTGTAGAAATTCTCCTGTCACATTGTTAAATATTTAAGTTTAACAAATTTAACAAAATATTGCAATAACAATCATAAATATGAATTCTGATCGTCATTTTAAGAAGTAAGGGGATACAAATGAAAAGATTTGAAATTGACAACTTTTTCTGTTTCACTAAAAAAAGTCCTTAAACATGTCTATCTTAACTTCTTTCTTTCTTTTATTCGCTTTCTAACTGAAATCAAGTAGCGTCTTTGATATATGTTTTGTTTTTCAACGCAATCAAAACGGAATAGTCCGTTATTTATGAGGTATTGACAGGAGAAGTTAAATTCTCTGCATTCTTTCTTTCATTCATTTTCTCACTGAAACCAAGTAGCGTATCTGATATAATTTGATTTTTTCCGGGCTGTCAAAACGGAATAGTCCATTATTTAAGAAATATTAGCAGGAAATGTTAAATACCTTTATCTTCCCTTCTTTCTTTCTTTCATTTTCTCACTGAAACCAAGTAGTGTTATTTTCCCTCTTTCTACGCGATCAAAAAGGAATACATCGTTATCTATGAGGTAATGGCAGGGCGTAATAGTGGGGAGAACTACCAAGCGTGGGGAGGTGACAAGCGCAATTATAATAGAAATTTTCTAGATGTCATCATAGCGTTATTTTCTTGTTTGGACACCAATAATTTTATGTGACGTAAATAAACTTAGAGGCTCATATATGCAAATATTTTCATACACACACACACACACACATACATACATATATATATATATATATATATATATATATATATATATATATATATATATATATATATATATATATATACGTATATAAATTTTATTTTCCAGTCTTAGCTATCTACTTGTAATGCTACGAATGCCAGAACTGAGATCAAGACATTAAAAACATTATTCAAATTAACTTAATTCGCATTATTAAGTGTCGCTATTTTTCAAAGTGCGTCAATCTTAAAAATTATTCTTTTAAAAAGTCTGACTTAGGAGAAAATTTTATTTGTTTAAATTAATGAAAAGCGATATTTTTCGGTTGTCATGGAGCCTCAAGCTACTCAATAGCAAAAATCAAATATCAAATATACATAGTTACAAAAATTTATGACTGTAGAATACAACCCAGCAACCTTACTGTTCTTATTAAGTACTGAAATTGTCACTAACCATATAATATATATATATATATATATATATATATATATATATATATATATATATATATATATATATATATTATCCCTAACACTAGGATCTTTATCAGCACCTCAAAGACAATTGGAAATATAGTTAGAGAGGAAAAGCAACAACACCACATCAGATACCAGGATTTATGACATAAAACGCCTACAATGTAGGAAGAGCTACATTTAGAAATCTAAAACCCACATCTCCAAACACAAGAAAGACCTGCGTCGATACAATCCTTTAAAGACCCTCGTAGTGCACAGAATTAAAACAGGCCATAACTCCGAATTTATAAATACCATCATAATTAGAACAATTCTTTACGCAGGAAACACTACGAGGTAATCTTAATAAATATTTTGTTATCAATACACACACGTCAAACACACTTTATTATATCACCAACTTTTATAAATACTTAAAGATATGTCTACCAACAACCACAAACGATGTAAAATTATTTCACCCTCACAAAAAACGCCTCCAAATCAACATGAGGAAAAACAACAAAGATGAATAAAGTTACGTACGAAACCGCAAACACGCACAAACGAATAGTCATTGCTATCCGTATCCCACAGAGACTGAAATTATGATACACGTACTCGCATGAATTGCACATACGAATATCACTTGACAGGACAGATGGACGAGAAGCATGCTTAAACAAAAAACGAAGAATTTAAGGTAAAAATACCAGGACTTTCTTTTCTCCTCCATGATTCCTTTTCATATTTCGCTTTAACAGAAGTGAAACATGTTAAATTTATAAACCTTTCCGAATTGTCCCTTACCTTATCATATATATATATATATATATATATATATATATATATATATATATATATATATATATATATATATATATATATATATATATATATATGTGTGTGTGTGCGCGCGCGCGCAAATATATAGAAAAATAGGAAAGAACCGTAAACTTAGTAATCCGAACTTCTTTAGTATTCTTGTTTTTATTTTTTTAAAAAATAGTGCTTAATATACAAATAGAGCCTATACATTAATTATTTTTTTTTAAATATGATACAAACACTATATAAGAGTTCTCATGTTTCAAAAACAGAAACTAAAGACTTCAATTGAATTATAAAAATTATATTGAATTAAAGTACCCAGCTCTGTTTCATCCTCAAGCGAATTTTTTAATCTTATGTAGCGATGGAATCATATTTTTTTAAAATAATTATATTATATTATATATATATATACATATATATATAGCATAATGAGAATTATTCTGAATACAGTTATTTAATTAATGTCTGACGAAAGATCGGGGCGATCTGAAATATCAAATATATATATATATATAAAAATATAAATAAATACTTTCACAAAAAAACATTCAATTTTTTTTCTTTTAATTTGCAATTTTTCAGTTGTTTTCTCCATATTATATATATATATATATATATATATATATATATATATATATATATATATATATATATATATATATATATATAGTTATGAAGAAATATAGTTTTAAGGTATGGTATATTTATGGGATAAAGTCCTCAATATCAGAGATAGAGCGTATGTAAATATAAATATAAAAAATAACCGAGGAAAAATCCAGCATTCGTGGACTAACGATTGCGTCCAGCATGAAACAGCCTGTCGCCTCTGATTGTTGACTTCAATGTTCACTTTTATACATACATACATACATACATACATACATATATATATGTGTGTGTGTGTGTGTATATATATTTATATATATATATATAAATGTGTATATATATATGTACATTTATATATATGTATATGGCACCCCATACATATATATATATATATATATATATATATATATATATATATATATGGTTTATAATCCGACAGAAGTTTAACGTTTATTATTTGTTTCTTATCTTATTAAATATATATATATATATATATATATATATATACACGTATATATATGTATACACACACACACGTATATATATATATATATATATATATAATTATCGATACTTATGTGTTATCCTGACGGCCGTTGGACATCGTCTCGAATACATGAACCCGTGGTGAGTAGGCCAGTGTTATTTTACTTTATTGCGTTTAAGTTTATATATTTAATTGAGTTCACCCCATGCAAGGGGGTAAAGCCACTAAAGACAGAAGAGTTTGCTTGTTGTAGAAGAATTAGAAAATAGAAACATTATTAAATAGAAAGAACAAAAGAAGTGTTATCAGCAAGACAGTAGTTAACTGATATTTCTGCTATGATTAAGAGTGATGCGGGTGGGGTAAGCCTCTATTATAAACACAGTTGTTTTTCCTTTGTTTCTGTAAATCATTTTTTTACATTTGAAGCCTACAAGAGAGCTGCAATTTTTTAAATATTGTCATCACCTCTCAGTGTCCACCTGGAATTGGTACGTTTAGGGAGCAGTTAAGACTTCATAGAACATTTGTGGTCTTATGATGACTGTAGTGTTATGTCTGAGGCCCTGTGAAGAAGATGAATGGAGGCATAATGTCGCCATCACCAGTGATCACTCCGAACAGCTACGTAATCACCATTAGGCTCATCCAACTCTTTCCGAATTCTTTGTAGTGTCCTCGGATTGACACTCAAAAACTCTGAAATGTTCGTATTAAAGTTTCCGGTGCGAATGTCAAGAAGTACAGCATACCGTTTCCAAATTTCTGGCAGAGTCAATTGCGTCGTCGTGCTCTTTTTTCTCAAAGACGGTGCCAATACTATACTGTGCAGTCGACAAAAATCAAAAACAAACAACGCGCATGCGCGAAAATAAAAATATAAAATTGCGACAATTTACCCATCGCACTTTCGAGGTGGCAGAGAGATCAACAGGTGTTAAATGCGAGAAAAGAAAGTATTAGAATTTACGGTTGATTCTAGTTATTCCAACAGTAAAATAATGTAACCAAGTTACCAATCCAATAGTAAACTAATAATCATGTCTTCGAAGTATCAAGGGGGAAAGAACTCGTTAGAAAAACTGTCACGTGATATTTATCGATGTTAGCCATGTCTCCATGGATGCTGTTCAAACCACAGAATCAATGTTGGTCCAGTAGACATCACACTCAGTATCGTTCCTTGACTGCCATGCAAAGTATTTTCCGATGTTCCACTTATGGAAAGGTTTACCGTTCTCGTTTGCTTTTTTTTTTTTATCATGTTTACTTTTTCCCCAAGGTTTATTTCTCTTCCATCTGTGTTTTTGCTATTTCTTTAATGAGGTTTTTCTACGACTTTATTTATTCATCGATTTTGTTCTTGCTTCTCTTTTTTTATATAATGTTAATTACCAGATTTTACTGCTTATAAGACGCATTCTTCTAAATAAATAAACGGCAAATTCTGTCTGTGCGTCCGTGTGTTTGAAAACCCTCTAACTCGAGCCATACATGCACTATATAGACATATTATTTATAAATGGAAAAGACAATAGGAAAACTGTAATAGTTGCCGACGCGTTTCGTCCGATGTGGACTTTCTCAAGACAAAACGAAATGAATTTATTAAACAAAGTAACTAATAATAACAAAACAAAATTTCCTTAGCAAATGGAAGAATTTAGAGAACGCTATTTTCATACTGTTAACTGAAATTACGTCATTTACTGTCACGTGTGGAGATATTGTTTTTATTGCTGTATTGACGGATTCATATTATACCTTTTTAGAATCAGGATGATCCCGGGATAGAAAATAAGCCCTTCATCTGCTGCTTGAACATCTAGTATTGGAATTTGTGTTCGGATGAGGAAGCAACAATTAAAAATTCAAATTTTAAAATAACTGAAAAAAAAAAAATAGTGATTTTAAAAGTTTTTAATTTATATTGAGTTTAAATTAACACAAAAACTATGTTAATTTAAAAAAAATGTTTTAAATTAAGTTTAAAATATCTCCCAAACTTTGTGAATTGAGGAAAATTTTATTTCTGCAAAAAACTAAGGAGATTTATGAGAGGAAAAATGACAGGTTTCGTGACGTGAGGTTTTGAAGTTCCACAGAGTTTGTGATTCAAAGAACTCAATTTTCAGCCTGAATTGGAATTTCAGCCCAAGTCGGACTTTTGGCCCAAATGGATTTATAGTTTATCAGAGTTAAGGTGCGGTTTTGAAAGTCCGTGGAGTGTATGGAGGAATTCAGATTTAGTTCTTTAAAATTATCGTTGCTGTTTTCTAACCTGCACTAAAGGTTCCTTTAGTCTGGGATCGGAGACTCAGTTATCCCTCCACAGGAGCTAAATTAAAATTCCACATGGAGTGCGTCTTTTAAGCTAGTTTCATATAAAGTATCCCCAAAATCATCCTGCGTTCTATAAATCTGGGGTTTAGAGTGCGCGTCAGCTCCCCAGTTGTAATTCATTCTGTGCCCTTGAATGTAAAACAAGTTCATTACTTCGAAATTAAATTAACGTTCTGAGAGAAGCTATTTATGTCGTCGGTATACTGGGATATTGACAGGAAACGAAATTCTCGGCCCAGTAACACCTACTTAAGTAACACCTTCCTTCTTTCTTTCTTTCTTTCTTTCTTTCTATCTATCATTCGTTCTTTTTTATTTTCTTAAACTACTTGTCACAAAGCAGCATCATTTATAGTAGACACTTTAAGAATAAAACTACTGTATATCACGCTTTTCGCTCGATTACGTAGTCATATTTTCGATACTTAACCCTAGAACACTAACCATCAATTAAAGTTACACCACTACTAACCATGGGTATATCATACCCGATTTTGAAAATATCAGCAAAAAAAAAAAATATATATATAAATCTTTATTTGAAATATTTTACATACAGGCACTTCAAACTTTGTACTTTGAGTTAATATTAATAGGAACAGAAAAACATATTATTTAGGTAAGAAAATCAGGTACTGAAAATTGTAATTAAAAATAGGAAAATTTGCGCTGGGTACTATATACCCATGTTTAGAGTTCTAGTGTTAACGGTGTCAAATATTGCCGAGCAAATATAGTAGCCCGCCAACAGATGAAATTACTGCTGAAAATATGCTCTTCGAGATGGTTACCATTAATTTGGTACTTCTCGGTCTGTGATTAATTTGTCATAAGTAGTCAAGAAGTCATGCTGAAATATGCTATTCAGTGAGTAGAATTGGGGATAGTGGGAAGTGATATGAATATAAGGAAAAACATTCCAATTTCTTCCTTCAATTCTTTTTTTTTTTTTTTGGCGGAGAGGGTAATGCATATGAGCGCCTTATAAACAGCGAAATACGGTAGTTTTTCAATTTCATCGTATAGCGACCTGTATTCTTACACTTTCTGCGCTTTCAATTTTAATATCCATTATTTCCAATCCCGAACTCTGCATCAACCAAACGTTTCTGCAATAATGAACCTGTTGGCATTAGTTAGTTATATTTGTTATATATCTGGTATTCGGAAAATTTATTTTCCATATTCTATGTTTCATTGGTAAAACTTTACTTGGAAAATTTGTGTACAGCCTCGTAGTATGCTTGTATAATCCACTCCCGTCAATTAGTCTTCTTTTTTCATTTTGCCATTTCTCGAAATCAAATTGGCTTATGGAAAATTGTGATAAAATATCAATTATTATAATTGACAAGTCATGTTTTTTTTTTATATTTTATATTTCATATTACTGTTGTGTAGACATTTATTAAAAAAAAACAAAAAAACAAAGAAAACTAAAAGAAAAGAAAAGAAAGAAAAATGAGTACGTTCGAAAAACATCTGCAATAACGATTCATGGGAATGAAATAGCGAGCAGTTATGTTAGGGTATGAAATATCTGGGGACTGTCCTAAGACAAAGATAGTTTGCTAGGCCCCACCCCTTCCCCCTATGAAACTTAATTCTGTGTTACGAAAATTAATTTCAACAGGAAAGCTGGTAGCTCTTTCGAAAGTCAGCTAAGTAATCTGAAAAAAAAAGAATTATTATTCTTGGACATGTATTTTTTTTTAACTCAAGAAGCTGACACAAGCACAATGTTTATTAATTATAATGATAATTATTAATGATAACATCAATTTTATCTTCCTTTTTTTTTTCATTTTGGCATTTGTCGAAAACAAATTGGCTCATGGAAAATTGTGATAAAATGTCAATTATTGTAATTGACAAGTTATTTTTATATTACTTCATGGATATTTCTCGTTGAAACACCGGTTCCCGTATGATCATAGAAGTTAAGCAACGTCGAATCGGGTTAGTAATTAGATGGGTGATGGCTTAGGAATACCAGGTGCTATAAGCTTGAATTTGCCGGTAGTGTAATAGATAATGGCTTGGAATTGTTAATCGGAGAGCCGAGTTCCAATCCCCATTGAGTTCGTTATGTTCACTTAGACGCAAATAACCTTGAAAAAGGTATGAATCTATCTCTTCTCCCCAGCTATGGGTTAATTAGTAACATTTGTATCAATAAACCATTATTATCTCTCTCCAACAAAAGAAAATGTTAAAATCTGAAAATATTTTCTGGTTTTAAATAAACCCCAACAGGTCGCTAAGTCCGAATACTTTTATTGGTTTCCTGGTTATTGGTTGAAGAGTATTTGTACCAGTTTGAGTGTACATTTCATTCATGTTATTAACACAATGACTGACTTTTTCAATTTTTCTTAGTGTCTTCTTAAGGGCACCCTGGAGTAATGGATAGTGGCTCGGATTGAAGAATCCGAGAGCTGAGTTCGAATTCCAGTCAAATCCATTACATTCACTTACGTGCTAATATCTTTGGGAGAGGTATGAATCTCACCCCCCGCCCCAGGTATGGGTAAATAGCAGGACAGACCGGATTCTGTCGCCTTGGATGGCAAATGGTCTACCACAGAAAGAAATGGCAATCTACTGATGAGGTAAAAAATCTACTTCGTCAGTCATGTATCCAAAGATACATGATCGCCTAACCGTGTATCACGCATGGCACATAACTGCTTAAAAATGAAACCAGTTTGGCTAAGATTCATTGGAACACCTTTTTGTGGAGATACTTTTAGAATCTTTCTATTTGATACAAAAATTCAGTGTGTATCGTTATTACATTCATTTCTTTTATTTGTCAAATGTGTGGTAGAAATTTTATTTTATTGCTATTTACTATTATTATTGTTTATTTCTTTTGATTTGCTGTTTGATGCAATCATTTACAAAGTCTTTCACCTGGGACCTATGGTAAATGAAGGATTCTTTTTAGGAAGTTATTGAGCACAATGGAGTTATCATTTGATTGGTAAAACTATACATTGAAAATGTGTGTACAGCCCAGTAGTATGCTTGTATAACTTCCTTATAATCCTCTCATGCCCATTTGACTTTTTCTTCTTTATTTTCTTCTTTCCTTTGATTATTAGTAGGTATCAGTTGAGGTAGACCTTCATTCGGAATCATCTGCTGATGGTGTCCATTCTCATTATTTGGAAGAACAGTACTAGTAAGATATTTTTTGACACCAGGCTTAGTATCGTTATTATTATTATGATATCCATTTCTTTTTTCATAATTTCAAGAATTTAATTAATTTGTTAGTCATTATTACAATAAGACTAATGTGAGACTTATTTAATTTCACAAAGAGGTTTTCCAATTTTTTTATGTCTCAACCTTGTGATTATGTTTGTTGCCTTCTAATACCTGCATTTCTCATTGATCACGCAACTTAGCCCTCACTAATGTCAACACCATGATTAATTGGCACAAACTACATTTAATATCACTGAGCATAACTTGACAACATAGTAAATGTATTAACAACGTAAGCTATAAATGTTCATTATATAATGAATGATTTTACTTGGGTTACTTTAAATGCTTTCATAATCACCATATCAAAGTTAAAATGCAAACTACCTTTTTGTTTGTGCAATCATATAAAATTCATTTACCCATTGAAAAAATAAATTTGTCGAAATCACCTGCTGATGGTGTCCATTCTCATTTCGAAGAACCCAATATGAATATCATCTCGGCTTCAGTCACTTTTCCACCTGCCTGTGCTTTTTCTATAAATACTTATTTTTAAAGCATTTCACCCCAGGCAAGTCGGGAGTGCCACTAGCGCGCAAGGGGCTACAGAAAGTGGTAGCAAGAGTAAAGAGGCGTGATAGAGGAAAGGATAAAGAGAAGAACGGGAAATAGATCAAGGCATCTGAAGATGTCGATTGATATTGCATATGAATAGTTGGTGATTATAGCGATCAGGGAAGCAAGTAAGAGGAAGGGAGTTTCACAGACAGGAAGTGCGAGACATGAAGATATTAGAGTAGAAGTGAGAGCTACATTTTGCCTTTTTGACAACGAACGGGAAGACTGAGATGCCAACCTAGTAATACGTTTAAATTCATGCAGTTTGGGAACCAGCGAAAGTAGCACGTCGGATCAGTTGCCGTGAAAGAATTTGTAGAAAAGACAGCGGGAAGCGACGGCATGTCTGTGAGAGAGCGACTGTAAACGAGATGCCAGATCATGGCCAATCACATTGCATATCTGTCTCTGGACTTAGTCGAGGACCTTGAGACGTCAGCGGGGTCTCTACACCATATATGGCTGCAGTTTGTAATTCTTCTGATGAACTATCCTCTATGTATTGTTTCATATTGTAAATATATATTGGAGTTTAAATTTTTTTTTAAATTGTTGATTTATTCCCCTTCCCCTCCCCCACTAGCAATGAATTGTACATAAGGGGACTAGTTAGAACTTTTATAGAGACTATGAGGTATTATGGTGGATGTAGTAAGAAAAGTAAGTAAGGACGCGTTGTTTTGGTGTTAGGAATATAGTAGTATGTTTAGGTCAGTGATTGTGGCTATCTATGTTTAAATTTAAGACAGAAGAAGACCGTCTTTTTCCCAATTCTTCATCTAGGCCTTGTACCAAATTTTGCAATTTTTACAAATAAATATAACTATACTTTATGGTTCCTAGACTCTATGAAATTCAGCGCAGTACTAGATTGGCGATAGGGTCTCATCATTTAATAGCTGAAATGGCGAGATGTAACCGTAAGTTCTATGCTGATAGTTTCTTCTATCGCACTTCTTGCTTGTGCACGTGGTTTCTTGCTTTGCAGTGAAATTTGGTCTTCAAAATTTAAATGCAATGTCAATCGTTATCTTCTGTCTTTTTTTATTTCTGTTATATTATTGCCCTCTTCCCTTTTTTCTTATATTCCTTCACTCAGTAACCTTCCTGTTCGTGAGTCGCTTTGTTGCCTTGATTAGGGTGAAATACCCCTAGTAAACCACTTGATGGCCAATGCAAGATGATTTTTTTCTTTCTGTAATGTTTCACTTTTTTCTTTTCTGGTGATAGGTGTTATGTTCATGAAACTACATTTTGAAAATATCATTGTATTATTCATATTATAATGAAGAACTATAAAATGGCTTGTAGTGCTAATGCTTATAAATTTAAAATTATTTAATAATGTAAACCTTTTAAACCATATAAATATTTCTGTCACTGGGACGTGGCTTAGAAATGATTGGAGTCTTGAACAGCCACTCTTGTTGATCTTTTTTTTATATTAATGCAGCTCTTCCTCAAGTCTCTGTCCTTTGGTCCGCTTTATTCCTACTTTTCATCAACGACATTCTCGATGTTCTGTATCTATGCTGATGACAAAACTATTTTCGCTTGTTTTAATGATAAATTTGACAAGCTTGATAAGGTCAAATTTGCAGCTAATCTAAAGAATAAAATGATTCTATTGTTAACGGGGCAAAGAATTCCCTTAACTTCAAGGTAGCATCTGAAATAGATAAGCGATGTCTTCCTTGATGGATAATGCTAATAATTGTGTATATATTTACTCAATACACCTGAACACATATTTCTGGACGTATTACTCGTCCACGCGAACGTTTTTTTTTTCTTTCTATCAAATATATATTTATACTTTTTACGCATTTCATGTACATAAACACCATCTATTCCTGCTGGACAAAAGTTGAAATCTTTGTAAACACACAACCTGGCTCTGCTTATATATTGAAACCTGTATTAGTGTTAAACCAGGCAGAAGCATAGCAGTACAGACCTTAGCACAATTACATTAAGGTAATTATTGATACTGCTGCAACTCATTGAATGTGCTTGCGTTATTTTCTCAGCTATACAATTTCTATTATTCCCTGTCGGCTTTTCCACCACAACGTCGTCGCCTTTCTTTGCCTATCATCAAGGAAAACGGCATTGGGTCGGACAACCACAGCTGCAGGTGCCTCTTTAAAACATCAACAGCTTTTCACTATATTTTAGGTCGCCGACAATGGCACCTTCGCTAGACAAATACTTGTTAATCTCAAATGGCAAGGTGACGTCAGTGTGGAGACAAGCGGCTTTGATTCAGGAATTCTGATTCTCTTTATAGGAATTTCTTTAGATAATTTTTACATCTGCTGAAACGGAGAGACCATGGAAAGAATCCGCAGGTGAGAAAATTTGCTGATAAAATTCTTTTGCGTAACTTGGCTTTGACGAACGCAGTACGAGAGTCTCTTATTATGAATCGCTTCTGTGTGATCACTATTTTTATTTTAACCATATCCCATCATGGCTCTTCTACGTATTCCTTTTCTTTATTATCTGTGAATTTACATGACTTCTTGAGAAAATGTAGCTATTTCCTCTTGTTTTCTCCAATCTAGTGAATTCACTGTATTCGTTCTTCTAAATTAGATACCAGCCCAGGCCAAAGAGACCTGTTTACTCTGTTATTTAACCCATAGCTAGTGAAGGAAAAACTATTTCATGCACTTCCCAACGGCATAAGTGCGAAAGTGATTCTTAAAAAGACAACCAGAATTTCAACTCGACATTCCGATTTTACTTTTCCTCTGTGTTTAAACACGCCTTAAAAAATTTCAACTGTCCTCCAGAACACATGGCACAGTGGATAACGGTGTTAGTTAGATCCAGTGACAGGACCCAAAGAGTGTGAGTTCAATACCCGGTTGGAGAACTTGGAGAGGGGAATTAGCAGGAGATAACTGATAACTGACATCCATTGAACATGGCACGTGGAACTAGAACAGTCTACCCCAGTGAGCGAAATAAAGGGTTCAGTTCTACATTCCAACGATCTGAAGAAGGCCAGAGCGTACAACGGCCGAAACGTTGTAATAAATATGGCGACAAAGATGAGGAGAATAGTCCGAATAATGTAAATAATGAAAGATTTAAGTCAGTAAATTTGTAACATGAGAAAACTAAGTTTTAAAATATAAAAATACTAACTAGGGCTCTCATTAATGGCGTATAAAGAACACTACTTGAGTGCTAGAAAAATCCAATATATGGCAGATATCAATTTGTCGACGAGATTAACTGCTAAATGTGGTTGTCAATCAGTCAGTTATGTGACATGCGCGATACCCGCTTAGGCGATCATGTATCTTTCGATACATGACTGATGAGGCAGATGTTTTTTTTCCCGCAGTAGGTTGCCATTTCTTTCTGCGGCGACCAGTTGCTATCTGTCCTGCTATTTACCCATAGCTGGAGAGGATTCATAATATTACCACTTAAGTGAATGTAGTGGATTCGACTGGAATTCGAACTCGGCTCTCCGATTCCTCAACCCGAGCCGCTATCCATTACTCCACCGTGCCTCTGGTTGTCAATACGGTGTGGATGGATTCCGTTGCCCAACATGTGCACTGCATAGAATTCTTTAAACATCTCCGCGTAAAATTATGTAGCATTTTGTGATTTGCATTTAATTTGCACTCAATATCATAGCGGACTATCAAGGGAAGCTAGGTTTCGAGTTGATCTAGGCTGAAAAACAGAATCCCCTGACCACACAGCTGCATCCAGTTTTGCGTGCGTGAGATGCTTCTGCATGATACAGATATATAAACACATCATACCAGACATCGCAGACGAGAATGTCGGGCCTGCTTTTTGAACGAGAGGCTTGGAGTGCTTTAACTCTCTGGCTGACGGAAATTGACGAATTATTGGCTTATTCATTAATCAACGCAAGTAATCGGCACATGTATTTCAATACAACTGTGAAACAAATTGTATGACAGTATACTGAAAATCGAATGACCAATATTAACTGGAGATTCTGCGAGTGTGCTGAATTACCATTCCCTTGTTTGTAATAACGGAATCATGACTTCATACATTTCATATGGTTTTATACATTTCACACATGTTTTGGATCCATTGCGAGGTCAGCTGCCAAGAAAGTTGGAAATTCCTATTTACCATTTGTCTACACTTAGAATATTACTGCCATACACGTTCCGAGGCCCCTGCTATTTACCTTGACCTTCTTGATAAAATCCAAAGAAGAATCAGCAATATTATTGGTCCTCATCTGGCGGCTAGTCTTCAGTCACATTCTCACAGCTGTGTCATTTTTATAAATACTTTCATGGTAATTGTTCGGGTGATATTTTTCACTATGGTACCTAGACTGTATGAATTTAACCCTAGAACACTAACCATGGGTATATAGTACCCAACGCAAATTTTCCTATTTTTAATTACAATTTTCAGTACCTGATTTTCTTCACTAAATAATATGTTTTTCAGTTCCTATTAATGTTAATACAAATTGGTATAAAATGACAAGTGGAAAAAAAAATCTTAGATTTTGCCGACTTTTTCAAGGCAAAAATAAAATCGAAATGTCTTTGTTATAGTTACATTACAAAATCCAAATTTAAAAAGATAGACGCTTCTGTCTAAGCCTTTTTCTGGTTAATGTAAATTTCCTTTATACTAAGAGAACAAAGAAAGAACTAACAAAGACATTTCGATTTCATTTTTGCCTTGAAAAAGTCGGAAGACGAAACGCGTCGGCAAAATCTAAGATTTTTTTTCCAATTGTCATTTTATACCAATTTGTCTTGTTCACAGAATTGATCTGGGCATTTAACTCAAAGTACAAAGTTTGAAGTGCCTGCATGTAAAATAGTTCAAATAAATATTTATATATATATATATATATATATATATATATATATATATATATATATATATATATATATATATTTTGTTGATATTTTCAAAATCGGATATGATATACCCATGGTTAGTAGTGGTGTTACTTTAATTGATGGTTAGTGTTCTAAGGTTAAGCGCAATACTAGACTGACGGCGACATCTCAACAATTTACAGTTGAGTTTGCTAGATGTAGCCATAAGTTTTTCTCGCACTTCTCGCTTGTGGAATTTCCTTCCGGCTCCATGCTTTCCAGCCAACTTTAATCTACAAAATTTAAATGCACTCTCAATCGTTATCTACTGTTCTCTTGAATATTCCGTACCCACCTCCTCATTATTAACGTTTCTGTTGTTAATTCTTCCACACAATGTAACCCCTTGTGTCTTAGTGGCTTTTCTGCCTTGCATGGGGTGATACTGATTAAAGAAAATATACGAAGACCAAACCTGAAGATTGCTATAAAACGGATCGACCGGAATGCCACGAGAACACGAAAGACATATTCTTTTCCTGGATTTAGTTTAAATTATTTAGAGTTTGTCCAACTTCTGTTCCTTTCAAGGAATAAATGAAGTCTCTTTCATAACTTTAATTAAAATCTTGCAAAACGATTCAATCACAAAGGTGAAAATGGTACGGAATTTGTTAATCGTCTTTTCAGACACAAAAGGAAGTAATTATCTTTGCTCCAATGGCCACTAGGTGGCGATTACAAAAATTAGAAAGAAGCTAATATGAATATTGTAGAATTAGCATGACAGGTCAGCAGGAGACTAAGAATTTAACAAAACAAATGACAGCGACACTCTGAAATTAAATAAGACAGAGAATATTTTTATATACATACATACATATATACATGTGTGTGTGTGTATGCGTGTGTCTATGACTGTCTGTGTGTGTTGTTGTGTGTAAAGACAGGTGTAGAACAAAACAAACAGAGGAAAATTTTAATGTGTATATTCACGCAAAACTATGTTTAAAATAATGCTTTGTAACTGAAAACTTTCACTGTCTAATGCTAATATTCTTGATATGATTACTACAAGTAAAAGATCTGTAACGTACCTGATTCAGCATCCCGACTCAAAAGACAAACCCGTCCGTACACTCGTTAGTAAGTATCAGGAATTGACTGCTTATACGTGTTGATTTTGTTTTTTATATGCACTTCTCATTGATGCAAGTTCTTTCATAGTGTATGTGTGCGTGTGTGGGTTCGCCCGCGTGTGCTTTTGCGCCCGTCTGCGCGTATGTGCGTACGTGTAGGGTGTCGTGATTATTTGTCCTTTTCGTCACTTCTTTTTTCTCCACTTTACACACTCTCCTTAGCCGTTTTCCTCTTTTTTTCTTTTTTCGTCTTTTCTTTCAATTGCTTCTATTTGGTTTCCGTTTTTTTTCCTACAGAGGCTGTCGCTTTTAATTTTTGAGCTTTCTAGGCTTGAGTAAGGAAAATTGAATTTCATTTTTAACATAAATAATTCATTTTAATGGTTAAATTATATAGTTCTTAAATCATCATCAGGGTAGGTAGAGACAATTGATAGTTAAGTAATATTTTAAAATGGCGTGTCAAAACTATTTTTTTTTTAAATAGACTGTTAGAAGAATGTGATGAAAACGTGTCAACCGCATTTTGGGATCTAAAGTCGTCTAACTAATGAGTGTTTTCGCCCAAGCGATGTGCGACGTCTGTTTAAATATATACTCATTAATAATACAAATATAATGAACTTATCCACAAGTAAAAAAAAAAAAGGCTAAAAATAATTGGAATATTATTAATAAAAAAGAAAAAAAAACAACGCTCAATAACATCAGTTATGAACACGGCCACAATGTGCTGGCTGTGTTTTGAAAATAAAACATTCTTATAATTCTAGATGCATAAATGAATAAAAAAAATCATACATTCAGTTAAAAGTAAAAATAAAATCATCCTTGTTAATGGCTAGAAGTATAGAAGCGCTCGAACATACAGAACTTTCCATTAATTTATATATAATTTATGTCGCAAAAAGAAAATTATGAGAACACAAAAAATAAGTAGAAATCTTAACCGCAGTACATTGTCAGTCGTTTTTAATGAAACTTGTATAAAAGAGGGATTGCTGCTCAAATACACGCATATATATATATATATATATATATATATATATATATATATATATATATATATATATATATATATATATATATATATATATATATATATATATTTGTGTATTTAGGCAGCAATCCTTCTTTCAAGCACATTTCATTACAAAAGACTGACAAGGTGCTTTTATTTAGTTTTTTATATAATTTCTCGTGCGATCTAATAAAGTTTTTCTTTTCAGAGGATAAATTATATAAAAATTGTCCGAATGTTCTTTTCCGAGCGCTTTCGGCTATACATTTAGCCATTATCAAGGATTATATTTCAACTGTTAGAATTAGAAATAGTTTGTTATGTGTATGTTTTATAAAGTGATTCATTTTTTTGTTTCAAAACACGGTCAAGATATTATGTCCATGTTCAAAGTTAATATTATTAAAAAAAAACTAAATAAAAGCACCTTGTCAGTCGTTTTTAATGATATATATATATATATATATATATATATATATATATATATATATATATATATATATATATATATAGCATAATGAGAAGCCACGTATACTTTCTTGACGGACGCTACTTGGAAACAAACTGCTGAATACAGTTATTTAATTAATTTCTGATGAAAGATCGGGGCGATCTGAAATATCAAATATATATATATTAAAAAAATATAAATAAATACTTTCACAAAAAAAAACATTCAATTTTTTTTCTTTTAATTTGCAACTTTTCAGTTGTTTTCTCCATATTATATATATATATATATATATATATATATATATATATATATATATATATATATATATATATATATATATTATAAATTAATAGATTTAAAATATGGTTTTCCGCTACACAGTCATAACCATGTTTCAGAAATGGAAGCTAAAGCCCTTGAATTTAATTTTGTTATTAAACCAAAGACATTAGTTCCATTTCCTCATCAAGCGAATTTTGGAGTAACTTACTTTTTAAAATTTACGGTTGTTAACGGCATAGGAAAGATTCATAGTTTGAGGGTTTCCAAGGTTACCGATAAATCCATTCATCTAGACAAGGTGTGGTAGAGGGTCAATTTTTAATTTTCGTTGTATCAGTTAATAGTTACATTTGAAAGCGGGGTTAGGGTTAGGGATGGGTAGGGATGTATCTTTTAACAAATTCTGACATCCGCTAAATTCATGTCATCTGGGTTTTTTTCTAACGGCAAAAATTCTTATGGTATGTTTTCTATTTGTATATTTAAAGATTTTGAGGGACTGTTTAGGTTAGAATATGTTTTATCCACCTTTCTAAAAAATTATTTTTAATATTTAATATACTATACTTCTATTTAAAAACCAAGTAAATGTATTAGGATTACTTACAGTATTTAAAATTATTTATTCTTATCGAGTATAAGTAAATATTATTTTATTTTATTTTATTTTATGTAAACTTTATGACAATGACGGCAAAGGTGGTTAAATCACTAATTCAATAAACTTTTATTTATAAATTTAGTATTATAAATGTATATATGTATGTATAAAGGACATTTAATGTTCAATATTATATTCTAACTTATTAATTTCATTTGACTTTCGGTGTTCACTTGGATTCTTTTCAGTGTTTGAATTGCTTTGAGAGAGGTGTTATGGTTAGAGTACTTACATTATTTAAAATTATTTATACCCATCAAATATGAGTATGCATAATTATCAGGTAATTTTTTTTTTTTTTAAAGATTATTTAAAGATTATTTAAAGAAAACTTTTGGCAATGACGACATAAAATAGCTATTTCATTTCTCTGATTCAGTAAATTTTTATTTTTTATAAACTTAGTAATATATAGTTTCTCATGTATGCATAAAGGACATGGGTCATTTAATGACCTACATATTCTAGCCCTTCTTATTAACTTCCATTTCACTGTAGGTGTTTTATTGGATTCTTTTAGGTGCCAGAAGTACTTCGAGAGAGATGTTTGACTTTTATACTTATTTATCCTAAACGAGCATTGATGTTGGTTGAACCTCTTTTTGAACTCATGGCTAGTGCAACCTATATAAATTTTTATGTTTTCAGGGTTTTCAATATAAGATATATTACATTTGTATACTACTGATTCCGTGCAACATTTATTTTGTAGAGGACAGTTTTGAGGGTTTCTACAATTACATAATTTTTGTTCACCCTCATTAGTTGTTGTTTGTATTTTTCCCTTGTCTACAATTTTTTGGTTCTGGTATAAGTGTTTATTTAAGATATTAGTATTATGTTTCTTAATAATCTTTTCTAGGTTATCAGTACAGCTATAACTTAATTTTAGTGTATTTCTATTGAAAATAGTACTTAGTTTACTTCCACCGGGAAAATGCTTGAGTATTAATTCAAGGAATTTTTGTCCCAATTTGTTTTTTACCATTTGGTTGTATGGGGGTGTATACCAAATTATTTTCCTACTTCTGTTTTCCTATGCTTACCGTTTTCATTTTTAATATAAGTTAGTTTTAGGTTTTTGTAGCCACTATCTTTTAGAGCTTTATTATAGAAATTAATATGTTCGTCGAAAATCTTGTCATTTGCTGAATTTGTACTAATTCTTTTTCGGATAGATAAAGGTATATGTTTAATTATAGATGAGGGGTGATTTGATTTAGGGTGTATATATAAAGGATTCGTGTTGAGTTTTTTATAAGGTGTGTATGTATTGTTCTTTAAATCTAATGTTATATCAAGGAATTTAACTTTTTTAATTTTAGTGCTGACGGTAATTTTTAAACCCATGCTTTTAAATTCTTTATATAATGCCTTTCTAATTTTATCTATTCTGAAGTTAGTAGAATTCCTAATAACCATGAGACCATCGTCCCTGTATAGACCAATGTCAGTTGAATCAATATCACGGTGCGCTGTAAGGTTGTATAAAATAAAAAAGACCAATGAGATCAGAAGACTCAGCTGAGTCTAGTGATCCCATTGTGATGTCAAAGTGGTCATATGAATTTTTTACCCATTGCTCACCATTATGAATCAGTACCGATTTCTTCGCATTTAATATAATGTTCTTTTCGTCCTCTGTAATATCCGTGTACTGGGTGGCAAAGTCCAACGCATTCAAGAACAGTTCTTTAGATATTGATGGGTAATAATTTTCAATATCGAACTGCATTAGTGTACAGTTGTTTTTTGCTTTTATACAGGTGAACCAGTTTATCACGTCTTCGGTATTTATCCAAAGTTTGAGGCCTATTTTATCTTTGATTTGTTTATTTATCCTTTCAAGGATCATTTTACTAATTTTTCCTATATCAGGTCTTGTAGGATTAATTATCCTTGTAGTCGGATTTGCCTCGAAATCTGGTTTGTGGTCTTTTAAGGTTATGTAGCTCTCTTTTTCATATAATTTACCTACTCTGTCACTGATCTTCAGTTTATCAGTGATTTTTTTACTACTATTATTGATATTCTGGACCATATTTAGGTTACTGTTATTTGCTTTTTTGTAGTTCTTATGTAAGTCCTTATTGAATAGATCGTTATATCAGTAAATGGGTGGGACCTAGATGCCAATCTAGTAGCACGCTTAAATTCATGTACTTTCATGATTGAACGCAAACTTCAGGCTATGATTGTGTTGAAGAGCAGACTGTTGCCGACATGTGTTGACCTCAGTTCTCACTTACCCCTCTCTCTCTCTCTCTCTATATATATATATATATATATATATATATGTGTGTGTGTGTGTGTGTGTGTGCGTGTGTGTGTATGTGCGTGTGTGTGTGCGCGTGTCTCTATATATATATATTATGTGGAAGTCGTGTTGAAACCTTCTCGTTCTAAACAGTCTCTCTGGGTAAATATCTTTATTTTATATATATATATATATATATATATAAAATAAAGATATATATATAGGATAAGGAACAAATAAAAAAGTTTCATAAATATATGTTAAATTTATAAACGTTTTCTAATTGTTTCTATCATTCTGTCGGATTATAATACATAATTGATCAATATTTGATTTTATCCCAATTCACATTGATATATATATATATATATATATATATATATATATATATATATATATATATATATATATATATACATATATATATATATATATATATATGCATACATACATATATATATAATGTGTGTGCGTGATTTTCAGCTTGCAGACAAGACCTGTTATCTCTGATCAACAACACTGATAGCTCCTGGCTAATGACGTGATTCAGCTCGTGTAAACGTTCCACTGAACAACAACTCTCTATAAATTTCACAATTATTATTCTGTTTCCTTAACTCTCTTTTCCCCAGCCGTCCTCTCTGCTCCCATTCACCTAATATACTGAGTTTCGGCAATCGATCTATAACCAAATAATGAAGAAAAAAATAAATAAAGGACTTATTTTCCGCAATAAATATTATTGATTTTTCATCACAGCCTCTTAAGCCAAAGCTTCTTCTCCAATCACACAGATCGAACATTACACGGTGAACATTTCAGATCAATATTCAGGTATTAATTCTGTCAGGCTATGTATTCTTTGATTCCCTTGTGTATATGGCTGTGTAGGTTTTCTCAAATCAAACAGGAAGGGTTCCCAAGAGGAAATTTGATCAGATGTATGTACGTATATAAAATTTCAGATATAAAAATCTTCAAAAGGACAATGTGAATAAAAACAAAAGCAAAAATATCTTAGCCAACGCGTTACTTCCTCTGACGAACTTTATCAAGGCAAATATAAGGATTTAAGTTTGCAGCATTTATTTATAAACACCAATAAAAATTTCGTTAATTCTTCTAAAGTTTTAAATTTATGAAACCTCAGAAATATACATAGGCTAACTGAAATGTCTTGGTGAATTATGGAGGATGATAAGTGATGTAATTTAATGTCCAATAAAAAAATGGTAAAACGCATCTATGGACAGAAAAAAGGGTCATATACATAATAATATACCAAATGCATTAGTCATACAAGAAAAAATTCAACCATTACTTCGATCTAAAGGCTGCCTTATTTATTAAAAGAGAAAGTAATTTACTTAGACAGAAAAATCTTGAGAGTGCTGCTATCGAATCTTATCTAAATATAAATCTGCGATACTTGTTATTTTCAAACATCTTTCTTTTCTTTTTGATATGCCATGTCCTTTCAGGACGTAGGCGTTCATGGCTCTCCACCTCCCTCTATTCCTTGCAGCTCTCAACAAGTTCCTTCCATCTGCTTCCTCCCCCAGACCACGTTCTGTCATCCACTTGCATAAGCCCGCCAGATATGTCACGCATTGTTTTCCCTTGTCTCTCTTTCCCTCTGTTCGACCCATGAGTATCAGATTCTCCAGGCGCACCTTCCTCATAATGTGTCTCAGAAAATTCACCTGCCTCTTCCTGATATTAAGTATAAGCCTCCTCCTTGTTTGCATCCTCTCTAAGACCTCATCGTTGCTCACACGCTCGGTCTATGATATCCTTAGCTTCCTTCTGTAGAACCACATCTCTGTCGCTTCATGTCTCTTCTTCATCTTTGAGGAAAGCGTCTAACATTCGCTGCCATAAAGAAGGACAGATGTCACGTAACAGCTCAGTATTCTTTTCTTTGTTACCAAAGAACTCCTCCTGTCTTGCAATACTCTGCCCGGCTTTTGGAATGTGTCCTTGGCCATCCCAATACGTCTACGGATCTCGGTGTCACACTTACCGTCCTCTGTCAAAACGCTTCCCAGATATTTGAACTTCCGCGTCTGCTTGATTCTAGTGTTCCTGACCTGCAAATCGCATTTCGGGCTCATCCTTTTTCCTGAAAGAAATACTCTTTTCACAAGTCACCATAGATGACTATAAAAATACTAAAAAAGTGAAAGAAAACTGCTAAATTCATAACCTTCATTACTTAAAAAATTTAATATAGAATCCAGAACTAAAATAATATAAATAATAATTACCTTTTAAAATATAAAGTATGAAACAATATTTATTCACTTTTCTTTATCAGACGTTAAATTGCATCACTTATCATCCACTATAATTTACCTACATTTTTTTTCAGTCTAGGTAAATTCTGTATATATACACTACTTCCAAAGCTGACTTTTTGCCTATCTTTGAATTAAACCTAAAAGCAAATTATATAAAAACTTACTTAAAATCCTGAGTCCTTTATCAAGCAATATGCCGTTCAATACCCATGCATCATTGAGTCTGTAGCCACGTTATATATATATATATATATATATATATATATATATATATATATATATATATATATATATATATATATATGTAAAAGTGAACATTGAAGTTGACACTCATGTTAAACGCCTGAGGATTGCGTCTAGCATGAAACAACCTGTCGCTCTGAGTGTTGACGTCAATGTTCACTTTTATATTTACATACGCTCTAGCTCTGATATTGAGCACTTTAACCCATAAATATAGCACACCTTAAAACTATATTTCTGTATATATACACACACACACACACACATACATACATATATATATGTGTGTGTGTATATATGTATATATATATATATATATATATATATATATATATATATATAATCAAATAAATAAATATAATTAAATGTACATGCAAGTGTACAATGTCATCATATCATTATTATTATTATTATGACATATTATTATTTTCACTATTATTAACATTATTATTACATATTATTATTTTACTTTTATTATTATTATTTTACCACTGCATACCTATTTTTCTATTATAATTTTATCATTAACTAATTTTTAAACAAAAAAAAGAGTTACGCCCCTTGACTTCAAACGGCTGTTTACCAACAGCGTCCGTAGACGACATTTTTAAACTGAAATTAAATTTTCTAATTTTTAATTTTCAATTCTAAGTGTATGTCTGAACTTATTTTTATATTCAAATTCAAATTATAGTACTATTAAATATTTAACAACACTAATAACTTATCCAAATAACTTTTTAAATATACGCCCTTTAATAGGCGCCGGAGGGAGTCGTAATTGATGTAAATTGACTTGGTTCATCAGGAAGTTTCAGGTCTTTCAACATCATACACCCCATCACCAAGCCGACCCAATCAGTGGAGATCAATACCTGATTCCCCATTGCAATCAAACGTTAACAGAGACTTTGGCCTTTTAATAAATTGGACGAAAATAGACCACGTTTTCCGCGCACCCGATTGGATGTTTGTAACAACCAATCCACTGCGCGAAATGACTTTTAAATGGCCCACGGGGGGGCTGGCTTCTTTTCTTTCTTTTTCGGTGAATAGCAGCTTCAGTGGATAAACGAGGAGGTCATTTAACATTCTTAAACTTAACTCTGTTTTTCCCAAACAGGGCTGGTGGCTTACTCTAAAATATTGTGGGTTTGATTTGTTAATTTCTACTATAAAAACTTAAAACTACTTCTAAACATTATATCGTTTAAATGATTATTGAAGTCAACTATTAGTAGTTGTGGGGAGGGGGAGAAAAAAAAACTCACCCCTACTATCACATTTTTATAAATATCGTTTAAACTGATTCTTAACATTATTATAAATCATTTGTCGATTTAAATTACGTATTCTCGAGTTTTCAAATAATTATTTGGTCTCCATAAACATGCCGTGTCTTAACTATACACAAAAAATGCAACGAATAAAGTACACAACAATGTTCATTAAAATAGACTAATTAAGAACTCTCTATACAAATTATGATGGCGGTTAAAATACAATGAACTACGAAATAATCCTGTAAATAGGTTAAATTACGAAAGGATTGTGGAACGATCTGCCTTAAAATATATTTCATGCTTAGAACCGTTAAAAGAAAAATAATAATAATTAAATACGAATGAAAGACAAGACGTCTTATGATATATATATCGTGCTCAAAGCCGATGACATTTTTTAAAAATAAAAAATAAAGGAAAAAATAAAAGAAAGGGAAAAATTATAACGACACGCCAACGATGTAAAATGATGATCTAAAAAAATAGACTAATTAAATACACTATATACAAGTTATGATGGCGATTAAAATACACAAAGATGCGAAATAATCGTGTAAATAATCTGAATTACGAAAGGAATAAAAAGAAATTACAATCTATTTTATGCTTATAACCGTTTTAAAAAAAAGAAATAGAAGACAAAACGCCTTACGATGTACATCGCGCTTATAACCGCTAAAGAATAAATAACAAAGTAAAAAAAATCCGCGTATAAAATTGGATATAACATAAAAAAATCTATAAAGATTTACAAATAACACACTTGACAAACTGACATAAAATGTTCATAAACTGTACTTGTAAAACTTAAGTCGTGTATTTAAACATTTAAGATAATATTTATATTGTTTCCTCATTAAATTTATATTGTATTAAAATTAGATTATTTACACATCTCCTGACCCATTATTTTTTATTTGTGTCCAGGAACTGTCAAGTTTAATCCATAATCATTTTGCTGTCCATTACGAAACCGCAAGACCCCGAAATAATAACCATACTGCAAATAGCTGCAGTACCCGAAGATTGCGAGGTGCGTGAAACTCCGAGTCGTACAGTAATAATAACTCACCCATCTCCTCCGACTGAGCTTACTTTTCTATTTACTGCAGATCTGATATTTAATTGGTTAATCAAGTCATACCGACACTTCTGTTTTTAATTCGGAACTTATTTTCAAATTTTCTTAAAAATCATTTAACCACCAGTTACTTACCGATGCCTGAAGTACAATCAAATTATTGAAACATGAAAGCTTCTCTGTAGCGATTTCAACATGTTTTTATTATAATCTCTTATAATAAAAATAATAATAATAATATATTGCTCGATTTTGTATTGAGAACTTTTTTAAAAGCAAATGCTACGAACAGAACAGTAAGATATAAAATCCGGTGTTCTTATAGATATTTTTATTTTTACACAATAGTGCTCAATGTAAATTTATATATATATATATATATATATATATATATATATATATATATATATATATATATATATATATATATAAGTTTTCATTATTGTTTTTTGTTCTATAGCAGATGTTCTTTTGCCCGATGTTTTTTTTTGCCTTATTCGATATTTCTGGGTAAATGGTTTTTTTTTTCTTCTACCATGAAACATTTTACATTGCAATCACGTGATATCATCCTCAATAAACAAAAGTCACTAAGCGCTACAATGGACAGGAAATTGTGGAGAACTATGATCGCCAATGTCCTGAAGGGAAACGGCACATAGAAGAAGAAGAAGAAGAAGAAGAAGAAGAAGAAGAAGAAGAAGAAGAAGAAGAAGAAGAAGAAGAAGAAGAAGCATCCTCAGTATAGGGATTAACACTTCAGTCGTAATACTGCATTCATTTATTACTAGACGATCTGTTAGTTTAGGGTTGGATACTGGATAATCTTACGAGATTTCTTTCATTTCACTTCTCTAATTTTGAAGGTCTACCTGACGTTTTCTTATCTTAAACTCTCGCAACGCCAGCATGTTTCTTCTGAGTGAATTGAGTCGTATGCTTTTATATTCCACGCCCCTTAACGATTTCCTGTTAACTCATTCTTTGTGACATTACGATATTTCTCATCCTATTCTCCAAACTCACTCTTCAGTCGGGTAAGTTATATTGACTTAAGCCCTGGGAATGCTATGAATCCACCTCTTCTCCCACTAGCTATGGGTTAATTAGTAAATCTTGTATAAGTAAAAATCATTATAATCTCCCAAAACTTCTTACAATTTAATAATATTTTTCTGGCATTTAATAACCTATTTCCCTATTTTATTGAAAAACTAACTATCCCTCACTCTTCCTATTTTCATGAAAACCTCAGTCTTCCTCCAACGTCACTTCCAATTTAATTGAAATCCTCACTCTTCCACCAAGCTCATGCTTGCCATATTCTTGAAAAACACAATATTCCTTCAGACACATTCGTCTCATTTTGTTGAAAATTCAACCCTCCTCCCTCTTTCCATTTAGTTCAAATGCACAATCTTTTCCCAAGCTTACTCTTTCCATTTTGCTGGAAAGCCCATTCTTCTTACGAGCTTATTCTTCCCATCTTCTTGAAAAGCTCACTTTTCTTCAAAACAAAAAGCCCACTCTTCACATTCCCTTAAAAAGCTCTCTCGTCCTCCAAGCTCATTCTTCCTATTTTGTTAGCTAAATCTTCCTGTAAGCTCACTCTTCCCATTTATTTGAAAAGCTCGCTCATTCTCCAAGCCCATTCTTACGATTGAGTTAAAAAGTTCCCTTTTCCTCCATGCTCACTCTTTCCAGTTTGTTGAAAAGTTCACTCTTCCTCCAATTTCATTCTTTCCATTTTTTAAAAAGCTCAGTTTCCCCCCAAGCTCACTCCTCCCATTTCGTTGAAAAGCTCACTCCTCCTCTAAGCTCACTCTTCTTCCAAGCTCACTTCTCCCATTTTGTTGGAAAGCACACTCTTCCTCCAAGCTCATTTTTACCCATTTTTTTAAGAAAGTTCTATTTTCCTCTAATCTCACTATTTCCATTTGTAGAAAAGCTCACTTTTCCCACAAGCTCATTTCCTTCCAAGAACTTTCATTTCTGGATCTAGTAGGAATAAGAATGGTTCATAGATCCAGTTTTATAACAATTCCCTGGTCATTATACAAGGTAACCAAAAAAGTTCTGTCCGTTTTTAAAGGAAAAACAAAACGCTTCACAGTATGTGTAACTTATATTTTGTCTTCGAAGTAATCGTCATCGGCATCAAGCACCTTCTGCCAACGTGTCTCCAGCTGTTCAATGCCCTTGCGGTAGAACTCGGGGGGGGGGGTTTGACGCAAAGAAGTCTGCTTCATTGGTGAAGGATTTCCCACGAAGATGATTATCCAGGGAGTGGAAGGGGTGGTGATCGGATGGCGCAAGGTCAGGTGAATAAGGTGGATGACACAAAGTCTCCCGCCCAAGTTCCTGTATAGTATCCCTGACCAATCGCGCGACATGCCGCCTGGCGTTGTCATGGAGGAAAAGCACACCTTTGCGATTCACCAGTGTTGGCTCCATCTGGCGCAATGCCTGTTGCACACGTTTCAATTGCTGTGAGTATAGATCTCCAGTGACCGTTTGGCCCGTTGGTAGCAGTTCATAATGAACCACTTGACGACCTGTCCACCAGACACAAAGCATAATATTGCGTGGGTGCATAGGCGGTCTTGCGGTGTGAGGGACAGCATCCTGAGGAGACAACCAATGTCTGGAACGCTTGGGAGTTTCGTACAGAACCCACTTTTCATCACTGGTAAGCACTCGATTGAATAAGGATGCGGTACGGTGGCAAGAAAGCAGCGATACGCAGGCTGTCACTCGTTGTCCCTTGTGGACGTCCAACAGCGTTTGCGGAACCCACTTGCTCAGTTTGTACGTCTTACCTAGGCGGTGCAGGTGAAGTCTAACTGTTTCATCGGTAATGTTGAACTGTCTTGCAAGTTCACCACACGTTAGACTACTGTCCTCTTCAATGGCCGCCTTCAGGACTCCGGCATTCAAGACCGGTGGTCGTCCACTGCGAGGCTCATCATGGAGAGACAAATCTCCCGATTTGAATTTTCGAAACCAACGCCTTGCAGTACGTTCATCTACGGCACTATCCCCAAACGCTTGACATATGCAGCGATTTCATGCAGCTGCTGATAAGCCCACATTGAAGTCGTAAAGCAAACAGCCCCGAACGAGATCTCTAGACACTTCCATCCTTCTCACAGCTGTCTGGCTTATAACTGATGGCCGGGCACGGTGCGCGTGTTTTTTTATAACGTCTGATGTTTCTACCTCCGGTTGTCCGAATTTGAAAACAATTGCTACACGCATTTCGTATATATTTCAACTTCATTCAATGACTAATCAAAAACGGACAGAACTTTTTTGGTTACCTTATATATATATATATATATATATATATATATATATATATATATATATATATATATATATATATATATTCCAGGACATTTTTTTGGTTACCTTGTAATAAAAAACCTAGATATTTTGAAGAGTTCCAGCGAGATTATCAAGGTTATTCTTTTCCATTAATGTGTTTCATCAAATTCTCCTCGTTCTGACCAGGCCTTCACCACGATAATCAACGCATCTTTGTGACTAGACTTACGGTTCAGTTCGGAACAGATGTCCTTTTGCCAGTGTTTGCAATGTTCGACAGTGATTTCTGGTCAATTGTGACTTATGTTGCACTGCATCAACTGGCATTACATTTACGTAATACCCAACTTGCTGTATGAAATGGCACTTCAGTAGAAGACAACACAAGCTGAAGTCTCCAGATTTTTATGCAAATTTCGCAAGCCATATTTTCAGCGCGACCTGGCATTCAGGTTTTTATCTCAACTAGTACTGTGTTCACATGAATAAAGAAACTTGCTTACAATTCTGAATGACCATAAGTTCTACTCGCAGATGGTTCGTTTCTTTGGCTCGTTATTGTGAATTTCTAATGATTTTACAATGAAACAAGTTCTACATGATTTCAATATAGAAATGCATTGAAAATGAAGACGAAATAAACTGTCAGTGGTCAGAAATAAATGATCATGTTACTGAGAACTATCAAGTGTGTAATATAAAGGCATTGCTCTGCAAAAGAAAATGCATTTTACTGTGGGACTTCCATCCAAAATTTTGTACTATATAAATGCACTGAATCAATAAGAAACGAAATATCAGTGGTCAGTAATTAAGGTAAATGTTAGTGGCTGAATGGGGCTATTATATGAATAAAAGAATTGAAAGGGAATAAAAATAAATTGATATATAAGGAAATCAATGAGAAAAAACACGAGTACTGACGAAAGAAAGAAAGAAAGAAAGAAAGAAAGAAAGAAAGAAAGAAAGAGAGAACAAGGAAAGGGGAGAAGAAAAGAAGGAATTAAAATTGAACAAAATAAATAATAAAGAAATAAGATTACAGCAAAGAAAGAATGAAAGAAAGAAAGAAAGAAAAAAGGACAAAAGAAGGAAATAAAGAAAGAATAAAAATTGAACTAAATAAAGAATAAACAAAGAAAGAAAGAAGATTGCACCAAAAAAAAGAAAGAATCAAGATAGTTTGAAATAGAAAAATCAACAAAAATGACGAAAGAAAGAAAGAAAAAAGGACGAAAGAAAGAATGAAAAAAAACAAAAAACAAACAAAGAAACCAGAATCAAAGAATGATTAAACTAGAAAAAAACAAAACAAGGAAAGACAAAAGAAAGGAACAATTGAGACTGGATTAAAGAAAGAAGATTGGAAAACATAATGAAAAAATGAACCAAAGAAAGAAAGAAAGAAAGAAAGAATGAAAGAAAGAAAGAAAGAAAGAAAGAAAGAAAGAATGAAAGAATGAAAGAAAGAAAGAATGAAAGAATGAATGAATGAAAGAAAGAAAGAATGAAAGAATGAATGAATGAAAGAAAGAATGAAAGAATGAAAGAATGAAAGAAAGAATGAAAGAAAGAATGAAAGAAAGAAAGAAAGAAAGAATGAAAGAAAGAAAGAAAGAAAGAAAGAAAGAATTTCAAAAAGAAATAATAAATAAAGAACAAAAGAAAAATTTACAAAGAATGAAAGAAATTGAACCCAAGACAGAAAAAAAATGAATCAAAAAAAAATTAAGCGAGAAAGAAACTTGAACTAAAGAAAGCTGGTAAAAATGAAAGTAACAAAGACTAAACCAAGAACGAATGCAAGAAGGGAGGAATAATAATAATAATAATAATAATAATAATAATAATAATAATAATAATAATAATAATAATAATAATAATAATAATAATAAAAAAAGGGTTGTAGCAAAGTGAAAATGACTGACTGAAAGTAGCAAAAATAGTGATAAAAGACAAAATGGAGATCAAATGAAAGGGCCAAATATAAAATATTTTAAGAAAACCAAAAATAAAATAAACTCATCTTCTGAGATTTAGAAAGTAAATTGAGAAGAAATCAATAAGCACCATGACAATGGTAGAAGGGGATTGCATAATCAAAGGATCACATGCTTCGGCGCAAGCTAATATTAAGACACACACACACACACACACACACACACACATACACATATTCAACTGCATGAACAAACATACACAGATACAGACACACACTCTCCCTTGCATGTACAGACACCCACATAGCATAACGGCAAGCAGAGATATGAAAAAAAAAATGCAATAAAGCAACGTTATCAACATTGAAGAGACATTGATAGAATAATCGATTATTTCGGATGCAGGGCCAATATTTCTTTTCTGCCGCCGGGAATATATCATTGAATATAATCGATATGTTAAGATTGTGTAGCACAGCATTTTTTAAACTCATATGCACCCAATTGAAGCCTCAAAACCACTCAAGGTAGAAGGTTAATGTTAAAGGGGTTATGAAGAATTATTTGTGCGATATCAATGAAAGAGGGCGTGGTAAGAAGTGAAGATTATGAGGATAAGGATAGATAACGATTGAAGGCATTATCTTTGAAGAGTCCAGGGAAGCATACATACTGGATTCTTTTCTAAAAGTAGATTTATTTCTCTAAAAGTAGCAGTTCTTGGCGAAATTGTCTCTGCTGGATTTTCTTCTTACAATCGTAAGACTTAAGAAATGAGAAGCAATAGACGCCATTTTATCTATTTTCACGACGCTTTTTTTTTCTTCGTCATCAAAGTTTCGTATAAAACCCAGAAGGCTACACGGATGTTTATTATTACTAAATTGAAAAAAAAAACAGGTAAATTTTGGTTTTAACACCCGAACTAAATATTCCCTAAAATCTTTTCAGAAATCATCATAATTCCGTGTAAATGTACATGCTG
>OZ038496.1:51821959-51829459 GCA_964036315.1 Acanthosepion esculentum
TAGCCTTTTCTGTGATCTTTTACACTTTTTCCTTCTCGTATACAGTAAAAAATGCATATTTTACTTGTGGTGATTCATAATTAAATTTTCGGTTTGAATATATTTTCCATTCAATGTATCTAATACAAAAAAAAATCAATTTTACTTGGATTTATTCTTGAAATATTAAAATTTTGAAGTCAGTTTTGTAAACAAAAACATGCAGATATTAGGGATTTCTGTACATTTTCCCAGACAATCTTAAAATTGTAATGCTCAAAAATCAGTAAAAGCTATGAATCTAATTTTGTTGTTAGTACTTATCACATCAAATCCCAGCTTTCACACCGAGCGCAATGTTGATTTTCTAAAAAGGTTAAAAATCAACCTGCAACTGCTGGAACAAGGAATGCGATATTTCTTCTTTAGAAATATATTTGAAAAAGCAATACAAATTCAAAAAGGATTTGTAACTGTGTTTTATAAATTATGCAAACGCATTCGATTAAATACGTCGCAAAGTGTTGATACCGTTAGGTAATAATGACATATTTGGGAAGGATGTACAACCTATACTGGCAGCTAACCGCATGCATACGAAGTGAAAATGAATTCAGTAAATAGACAGAAATATAAAGGCATATAAGACGAGGACGTCTCTTCTCAACAGACTTATTCAACCTATACAGTGAGGCGATTTTACGAGAATTAGAAATCCTACTGGCGGCTACAATTTTAACAATATAAGATAAACCGATGACACAGTATTGATAGTAGACAGAAAGGAAACTACAAGAACTCCTACAGAAAATAATGAAGGAATAAAGACTAAGCATCAATACAAAGAAAATAGAATGCATGGTTGTCAGCAAAATGGGCAACCCAACGGGCAAATTACACATCGGAGATGCCAAAATCAAACCGGTACAACAATTTAAATATCTAGGGAGTATTTTAACACAGGACGTAAATTATGACACTGAAAGCTGAAGGTGCATTGGGATAGAGAAAAATGCCTTCCAAAGGAGTGTAAGACAAGGATGTGTCTTCTCGCCGGACTTATTAAGCATATGCAGTAAGGCGATTCTGAGAGAATTAAAACACCTATTATCTATCGATTCATTATTGGCAAACAGAATCTTAACGACATAAAATATGCAGATGGCACTGTGATGATAAAAGTCATAGAAAGAAAACTACAAGAATTCTTATAGAAGTTAATGAAGAAAAGCGAGAAGAAAGGATTAAACATCAATTGCAAGAAAAAAGGATACCTGGTTGTTAGAAAAAGAGACAGCCCGACAGGTAAATTACACACAGAAGATAGCAAAATTAAACAAGTACAACAATTTAGATAACTGCGAAGTGTTTAACAGAGGACGAAAAGTGCGACACTGAAATCCGAAGTCGCATTGGGATAGAGAAAGACGCCTTCCAAAAACTAAGCAAAATATAAAGAAACAAACATTTTTTTTAGAAGCATAGAAAACAGTACTGGACGGTTATAGAATATCGGTCCTCTTATATTGTAGTGAATACTAGACAATCTCATCATAGATGAAGAGATTTAGATAGATAGATAGATAGATAGATAGATAGATAGATAGATAGATAGATAGATAGATAGATAGATAGATATAGAAGGAAGTAAGGATGGAAAAACTGAGATAAATAGATAATGAACAAGCTGACGTATGTAGATAGATAGATAGATAGATAGATAGCGAATAGATAGATAGATAGATAGATAGATAGATAGATAGATAGATAGATAGATAGATAGATAGACAAAAATATCATGACGGAACAGACAGTAAATAGAGAATAAATAATGAAGATAAGATGAACTGGGTTAAGTAGGTACATTAGATAGATGGATAGATAGATAGATAGATAGATAGATAGATAGATAGATAGATAGATAGATAGATGTGCTGTGATTCCGAACAGGTAGATTGAATATTATAAAGATATAAGCGACAAACAAAACAGGAAAGAATGTGAGAGAGAGAGAGAGTGAGAGAAAGAGAGAGAGAGAGAGAGAGAGAGTAAATGTCAAAGAAAAAGTGAGCGAAGATTTAGCGTTCATCGATGTCGGCCATGTTTGCCATTCTATTATATTTATTTCAATTCTTGTTCTTTTTCCTCATGAAATGAAATTATTTCGCCTCGATAAGAAAAAAAAAGAAAAATCTTCCGAAATAGATTTCACAACAGCAAGATGAGATTATTTCAATAACTATAGACAATAACCCAGCGCCCTTGTGCCTGCATAAAACCAATACCGAATGGATTTACAACACCATCGTAAGATAAGAATGAACATTTTTTTTTATGTGTCGAAATAGAAATCTAGCAGATGTTGTACAGTCTCACACACTAAGTCAAGTAGGGAAATATGATGATCACGTTTCATTATTTCTAGCGTCTCTGTAAATAGAAGTTCTCCTTTAATTAAAAATCGATCCATCTGAATTCATAAGACGAATATCAATAGTCTAAGCTGATCAATTCGGTCTGGTGACTATTATCACCGCAGAAAATGGAATCGGCAGGCCGAGTTCCAATTCCGGCATGCCAGGCACTTGCAGCAAAACACCCACATTCCCTCCCTATTCCATTGGTGAAAAGTAACTTCCACTCTAACAGCTTCTTCCCGCCAACCACTGCTCTGTAGAACCGAAGTGGATGCTTTTCCCGATGACTACAATCTTAACCTGTTCAAGTCTGGGGCTAACCCTTATCTTCCTCTCCTATTCTCATAGGCTTCCTCTTACTGTCAGCCTCTACCTTGAGTGGTCCTTAGGCATTTCACAGGGTGAACCTTGCTGTAAAAAAAAACATTCATATTCTTTAAGAAATATATTTTATCCGATGACATTGCTATCTATAAGAAGGACTATTTTGCAGTCTTTAATTACTGAGACGGGTCTATCCCAGAAAAGTTATGGAAAGCAGTACCCTATCATAACTAAGTGTCAAAACCACCCGGCATTGAATATCAGTGGCTCCAATATGATATTTAGTTCATTTTTGCACAAATACCGTTAGATATTATATGAATCCATCTCTTTTACAATCCACTTTGCTGTAGATTAAACAGCAGGACTCAAACCTTGTGGTGGTGGGTAGCCAAACTCTTAACCTAAAACTGGGGAAAGGGCAACGGAAAATCACTCCACCATCTTTTCCCACTAAGTCATGACATTTCAGACAGACTAAATCAAAGTACCGTAATTCCCCATGTATAATACGCCTCTTACATAATACGCACACCTAAAATTGAGCTGAAAATGTTTCTACTCATGCATAATACGCACCTCTTGTTTGGTATTCAAAGCCTATAAATTGTCAGTCAGTCAGTTATGTGACATGCGTGATACACGTGGGCGATCATGTGTCTTTCGATACATGACTGACGAGGCAGTTTTTTCCCGCAGTAGGTTGCCATTTCTTTCTGCGGTAGACCAGTTGCCATCAAAGGCTATAGAACCCGGTCTGTCCGGCTATTTACCCATATCTGTGAGGAGAAGAAGGAGATTCATACCTTTCCCATGGGTATTAGCATGTAAAAGTGAATGGATTAGACTGGAATTCGAATTCGGCTCAATCCGAGCCGCTATCCATTACTCCACCATGCCTCCACTATAAATTGTACCGCTCCAAATTCATTACGGACAGCGTTTCCTACTCTTATTTAAAAAATGGTTTTAAATATAGAATAATATTATTCTAATTTAGTTTTATGATAATTCTTATTTTATTTTACGGCAATTTTTAAATATATTTTGTAGCTGTGCATAATACACACCCCTGATTTTGCTTATTATGTTTTAGAAAAAATGCGTATTATACATGGTGAATTACGGTAAGGTAATCATGATTGCCTGTGTGTAGCATTGTCACTATATACTCTGTGCCTCGACCAGGTGTTTGAGCGAAATAGGGTCGTCGCTTCGCAGTCGGCCGCCTCGGATGTCTTCAGATCAATACTCCCAAATTACACCGTCTCGATTTCTCACTGGAAATCAAAGACTATATTTTAAACAGCAGGGTGGACGTTGCTCACCATTTGTCAACGATGAAGAGGGGTTAAGTTATTGAGAGAGCGTCTATACACCGTTTTTGTGGGCTATCGGAACAAAAACGTCACGGAAGAAAACGTTGGAAGAAGGAACTCCTTCTCTTAACCGGAAATTTTGCCTTCTTGCTCGTTCCTGATTAGTTAATTTAATGGTCAATGAAAAGACTTAGCCACATCTTCCCTTTACCCTTTCTTTCTTGCACGACTGTGACTGTGCACTGTCAATGCCAACTATATCGTATTTCAGAAACAGGATAAATTTTCAAGATCCTGTCTGTCTAATTATTATTTAGGGGATTATTTTTTATTATCCTTGAATTTATTCAACGTCCACAATATGTCAGATATCGATTTCGAGAAATCTGAATGCATTGGAATTGCTATCACTGCGCTGTGTTTGTGTGTGACTTTTTCCTTAAACAGTAAAATTAATAACAACCTACCTAGATAGCTTGATATTTGAAATTTATAAAATCTTTCTGTAAAAAAACACAACACGAAAATAGATATCTCATGTCCATTAACTGTTATCGTTCTTTCTATTTTTGATGGAAGTTTCCTTCTTAACACTTTATTTGAAATAGTGTGGAAAGTCAGCTTCTAGATTATATTATTATTTAATAATTATTTTATCTTCGGATTACATGTGATATCCATTTTAGCTGTTAATGCTCTTTAAAGTCCTCAATCGATTTGGTTTCTATTATATGGTACAGTTCTTTGTTTGTGATTATGGAGCATAGAGCCCACAATGTTTGATGAAAGATATTCTTCACCAAGATCCACAGATTTCACTCATTCAAAATCATTTTTAACCTTTGATCTTAGAAAGTAATTTTACACAGCTGACACTTTTTAGATATTTCTGAAAGGGTTTGGCGTTTGGCATGACATCCATATAAAAGTTTCGATCTGGCGCGGCTATTTAAGAACATCACTGGTTAATGTTTTGGTTTGTAGCAATTGGCGGTTTTGAGTGAAACTATTTCAATTTCCTTATTTGCTATACTAAATAAATAAATCATAAATACTATATTAAATCACCTAAAATTGAGCTGAAAGTGTGGGAAAATGGTTCTACTCATGCATAATACTATTTCAATAGTAATCATAACGTTGAATTACCGGTTCCGTACGATTACCGAAATTAAGTAACGTCGAATTTGGTCAGTACCTAGATGGGTGACTACTTGGGAATGCTTGTATGTGCATGGGGTGCAATGGATTTTTAATCTGTGAGTTGAATTCCAGTTCCAGTTGAGTTTGGTATATTTACTTATGCGCAAATACCATTAGAAAAGGTAGGAATCTACATTTTCTCCCCCAGCTACGGGTTAATTAGTAAAACTTGTATCACTAAATAATTATTATAAAAAATAATTCTTACAATCTAAAAATATTTTATAGTATTAAATAAGCTGCAGAGTGTTGATAAACCGTGAAAAATGAATCAATCACTCAATTGATCCATACACTGAGGTATTTTAAAATGAGTAACCAACTTTGAGTATGATCATTCCGGGAAGTAATATAAATCGACTGGCCAGTATGACCCTCTAAAATCTTAAATGAACAGAATAAGATAAGAACCTGCCAATGGACGTAATTTGAATCGATATGAAATTAGTATTCCCAACTCAAACAATTGCCCAAGCCCAAGTTTATGTACTCAAGCGGTTCTATTATTAAATTAATGTTTTCTACTTCAATTGATAGACGTCATACCCGGCTCCAAACTGTACTCGAGATGCAATGAGTCACATCGTCATGGCTACCTGTGTATATTAACAATAATCGACTCATCCAATGACGTCACAAGTTCATGGCCAAAGTGCATTAGCCAGCCAATCATTCGATTCAGATAAATGTATGCAAACACACCTCGATTTTCTTAGTGATTCCGGACGCTCGCGTAAATAGCACAGTCATATAACATCTTTCCGTTTAAAAGCCACTCCTAAACCACACTAAAATAAATGTTCCAAATTGGTACAATGAATATTCATGTTAAATCTCAGAAACATTACTGAGAAGAACACTAAAGAGATGAAGGGGTTTTAGAATACGAAAAGCAGTTCTTATATATAAATATGAACAGCTTTATGCCATATATATATATATATATATATATATATATATATATATATATATATATATATATATATATATATATATATATATATATAACGTAAAGGTGTTTAAAAATTAATCATAAAGATTTCTGTTTTAGTCTAATATTAACATTAAGGCATTAATAGTTATAACCAAGGTCCGTTGTCAAATTTTTGGAATTCTCATATACTTGTATTTTGATTGGTCATTGTAGCTTATGTAACAGCGTTTCCCCCCATTGAGGGGTGTTTAGTTGATGTGACCCTTTCAAAACCCTTTATTCTGTTGACTATGTTCACCGTAGTCTATGAATATAGAATCCAGCGCAGTACGTAATCTGTTGAATGAAACAACGCCAGCATCTCTAGTAGCAGCTGTTCAGTAATTCTTCAGATATCAGAGGTTGGCAGTGAATATTCGGAGAAAAAAAAACAAGGCTGCCTTTATACACGTCGAATTGAATATTCTAAGCCTTCTGATTGGTTAATCTTTCAATTGGTGAACTATAAAATGAGTCAGATCATTTTGGTTGTCTCACTAGTATATAAAGGTACCCAAAAACTATAACATATTCTAAATTCAACAGATTCACTTGAGAAGACATCAGAAGTGTTGAAACAAAATGGCTATTTTTTTAGTGATGTTATAACATGTTTATGTTATAAGTTTTGAATAAATAATATACATATATATATATATATATACATATATATGTGTGTGTGTGTGTATATATATATATATGTGTGTGTGTGTTTTGTATAAAAGACACCTCAGTGTGATGTAATGTTTAGACAGATTTTCTTGCTAGATCAATTACAACTGAGTAGTGAATTCAATCCTCACTTAGTGCTCCATACATTCGGTCTTTTGCCACATCTTCGCTACGCTAAGAGATTTCCTCTCTGTATATGTATATGTATTTAATAACATTAAACGTAATTCATTCTAAAATTCACTTTCTTTACGAATCTGTGCAGGTATGAAAAAAATCAGTAGATCTACGAAGTGAAAAGTTTCGCTTAAAGGTAGAAATTTGGCTTTGCCTGACCGACTAAACTTCGGAGCTCAGTTGGTTGGAGCGGTGCGTGTTTGTAGGTTTAAATAAAGCCACAGAGCACAAATTCTTCTCGATTTCTCAGATATTCAGGCCGGTTGACCAAAGTAAATAAATATACTGTATAATTAACAAACGAAAATACGATTATCACCGAGAAATAACTATATATATATATATATATATATATATATATATATATATATATATATATATATATATATATATATATAATTATTTATTTGAATATTACAACACAAATATGTTATAA
>OZ038496.1:51831959-51839459 GCA_964036315.1 Acanthosepion esculentum
ATATATATATATATATATATATATATATATATATATATATAAGCAACTATACGAAGCTTAGAATGGCTCAGGTCAAACATAAAGACATTCGTTGTTCGTTGTCTGTTATATTTAACAATATATGTTTGAATATATATATATATATATATATATATATATATATATATATATATATATATATATACATATACATATATATATATATATATATATATATATATATATATATTCAAACATATAACTGATATTGAGCGTATGTAAATGTATAAGTGGACACTGATGTCAACACTTAGAGGCGACAGACTGATGCTTTAATGCAATCTTCAGGCTGTGTGTGTTGTGTTTTGGTTCGACTAGTTATATATGCTTATCATTGGTGCATTATGGGTATTAAGGTCTGTTGTACAGTATTTTCCTCACGGTTATTGGATGGGCGGTACCGGTTATATTTTAGATTATTCTAGAGGCTATTGAGTAGAAATAATTGTGGATCCGAATCCACATTTTTTAATGTTGATTGTTAACTTTTTTTACTCATTATTTGTCATTGATTACTTAATTAATTTTTTGATTATTATTATTACTTTTATTATTATTTTTATGTCCTTTGATATCTGGCGTTTACCCATTTCTTTCCGCGTCCCTCCCAGGGACCTAAGGTTAGAAATGGTATCATGGCACTTCCCACTGAAAAAAAAAATTATTACATAGATAAAGCCCTTCGTAAAGTGTGGGCTGTACTTGTCAGAATAATTTTTTGTATATCTTTGAGGTATGGACTTCCAGGGATCCCTTCAATTAGTCTACTGGAATCTTTTCCAACCAATCCTAAGGCTCCAAATACAACAGGGATTGTTGATGTTCCCATGTGCCACATGTTTGAGATTTCTATTTCAAGGTCCTTGTATTTTGACAGCTTTTCGAATATCTTCCAAGATACATTGCAGTCTGCAGGGACTGCCATATCAATAAGGAGGCATTTTTTGTTTTGTTTGTGGTCTCTAATAACAATGTCTGGGCCGTTGGCTTTGATTGTTCTGTCAGTGTGTATTGTGTATATTATTATTATTATTATTATTATTATTATTATTATTATTATTATTATTATTATTATTATTATCATTATCATTATTACGTTCATTATTATTATTATTATTATTATTATTATTATTGTTATTATTATTACGTTCATTATTATTATTATTATTATTATTATTATTACGTTCATTATTATTATTATTATTACGTTCATTATTATTATTATTACGTTCATTATTATTATTATTATTATTATTGCGTTCATTATTATTATTATTATTACGTTCATTATTATTATTACGTTCATTATTATTATTATTATTTCATTTACTTGTGTTTATGTGTGCATTTGTAGTTTCTTAACATGCTTATTATTTACTTAATTTATTTCGATGTTTTAGTTATTTTTTCGTTGTTTGTTTATCATTTTTGTTTAGTTTAACGTGTTGCATTTGTCTAAAATGTGTTGAATTACCTACGTTTCATATAGTGCATATATTTGCCTTTTTCATGATAGTATTTTACAAGGTATTCCTTTTTAGTTTTCGATGTCTATATTTGGCTTTTAGTAAATACGTATATCTACAATTCTTAATTTCAATACAGTAGTTTAGAAGCCTTACCAGGATTCATTATTGGCGGCCACAATCTTAACATAAGATATGCAAATGACCCAGTATAAAAAAGTGAGGCGAAAGGACTAAACATTAAATGCATTCTATCTTCCTGTAGTTGATGTTTCGTCTTTACTCCTCGCTTTCCTTCACCACCTTTCTGTAGGAGTTCTTCTAGTTTCCTTTCTGTGTTGTATAGCCCCTGAGCGCTGGGGGTAGTCTTGGGGTGACGATCCCGATTTGCTCATATTGTTTTCCTCTTTCTCTATTCTTTCTTCTCTCGGCCGGGTGATCGCTAGTTGCTTTGTTTCGCTGTAAAATGAGAACTTCAACAAAAGGGATTTTAAAACTTGTCCCTCTATCCCCCCCCACTGCGGGGCAAGTTCCCCGAGCACGAAATAACTACGTCCTCTGTTCGACGTGTAAAACTTAACTCGCTGAAAACATATTCTAACTCTAACATTCCCATTTGCGGTTCAGCCAATCAAAATCCCTATTTTATCTACCAGCTGACCCCAAGGTCAGCTTCAGAAGGTCTGATCCAAATACACTGCCATTAAAAAATAATAGGCTGGAACAATTATTTAACTTCTGTATCTGCTATCAACACTGTCATTTTTAAATGTAAAAAGCGTTTCAAAAAAACTCTCTTGACACACATCTCGTGCAGACTTTATGAAAGTCAAGCCCGTCATGGATGATTTGATAACAGAAGCATGCTACCGCATCGATGATAACTCGCCAGTTCTACATTAACATCCTTCAAGCGTCACACTTGTCCGGCCATTTTGAAACTTCTTGATCCACTCATATACACTTCTACCCTGTAGTACACCTGTTGCCATATTGTATCAAAAAGCCTCCAATGATTTTCAGCCCCTGGTAAGCAATTCCAACACGAGAAATCAGATCACTGCCCTTTCCTCCTACTTGGTGTCCACCTAGTAACGGCACGTAGAAGTGTCCAGCAATTTAGTAAGTCTAACTAAAATGTGGCATAAGGCCGAACGTACGGGGCAACTCCTAAGGATTGATTTACCGAAACAACCCTGCTAACCCTTACACCACGTTGATTTACTAGTGATTTACTAAGCGTATGGCCACTCAGGGAACATCACGCTCACTACTCAGTCTATCTAGCGAGACAAGCCTGCTAACCTTACCCCACGTTGATGTTTTCCAGAGATTTACTAAGGGTAGCTTATATGAGGCAGAGGCCGAAAGTATGGGACACAGTGAGGATAAAAATTGTTACTCAGTCGTAATTGATCTAGCGAGACAAGCCTGTTAATCATTACCGCACGTTGAGGTGTCCACAGATTTACTAAGGGTAGCTTAGATGGAGCACAAGGCTGAAATTATGGGATACACAGTGAGGATAAAAACCACTACTCCGTCGTAATTGATCTTGTGGTGCCCAGTTATTTACTATGCGTAGATGAGACGTGACATAAGGACGAAAGTATGCAGCGCTTCGTGAGAATTGATCTAACGAGACAAGCTTGATAACCATTATACCACGTCGATGTGTCATTCATGTACGTAATTATACGTGACAATAAAAGCTTTGTTGTTTTTATTGAATAAATCCTGATCATTATAGTTGAAATTATTGGGGAGAATATAAGCTTTGATGTCTTTGTTCATTAAACCCTAACCATTATATATGTAGTCATTAAAGTGAATGAAAGTTGTTACCTATTTGAATAATGGAACTTCGTCGGCATTTTTCTAATCATTATCGTGAATCAGTGTTTTGATGTCTTTGTTTAGTCATTTCTAAAGAAGTAATTCATTTTTTATTTATTTTGTCAATTTAAACGGTATTTTCAGTAGATACCCATATATGAGTAGACGCTCCATTCAGTTATTAAACAGTATATTTATTTTCGTCTGTTTATTAAATAAACGGAGTGTCTTAATCAAATATGAGTATCCACTAAATATAACGTTTAAACTGAAGAAAAAACCGTTGGATTAATAATTAAATTAATAATTAAGTTATTTAGAGCTGGGCATTTAGTAAATTACCGTTCATGGTAATACTGACACAGGTTTTACTGTTTGTGATATTCCATTACTTTGGAATTCTCAGAGCTGACCTCCATTCCATATGCTCCTGCTCTTTCAAAAAGTTCGTCAAATCCTGGAGTTCACTGTTACTACCTGCTATGAGATCAATGTCATCTGCAAAACGTAGGTTACAGACGGGTCTGCCACCAATAGAGATTCTTGCAATTTAATGTATACTGCTTCTAAAATGTGCAGATGCTTAGACGATCGTGCTTTACACAAAACAGAAAACCACGAGTCACTATATTTACACGAGGAATCCGGTGCCGTCTGTGTAAGGCACATGTTGTACAACACGCTTTTCAAGGCGCTGATTGGTCCGTCCTATTTAGTCAGCGACATATATATATATATATATATATATATATATATATACGTACATATGCATATATATATATATATGTATGTATGTATGTATGTATGTATATGTATCTGTCTATATTTCTGAGATGAGGTATTATGTAGACTATTTATATTATTCGGGCTATTGTCCTCATCTTTGAGCCATATTTATTACGTTTCGGCCACTGTACGCGCCAGCCTTCCCCAGGTGGTTGTAATGTCGAACTGAACCCTTTCTTTCGCTCACCGGGGTAGCCTGTTCTAGTTCCACGTGCCATGTCTAATGGATATCAGTTATTTCCTGCTTAATTCCCTCTCCAAGTTCTCCACGGCCTTAACCAGGTTTTGAACTCACACTCTTTGTGTTCTGTCACTGGATCTAACTAACGCCTTTATCCACTGTGCCTTGTGCCCTTGTAAATATATATATATATATATATATATATATATATATATATATATATATATATATATATATATATATATATATATATATATATTGTGGTAATTGTTCAGATGAGCTCTTCGCTATAGTGTCTAGACTTTTTAATTTAAGCGCAGTACTAAGACTGGTGTCGAGATCTCATCAATTCACAATTGAACTGGCTAGATGCATCCGTAAGTTCTATGCTGAAAGTTTCTTTTTTACGCACTTCTCGCTTGTAGAATTTCCTTCCGGCTCCATGCTTTCCAGCTAAGTATGTATGCTTTTGTGTGTAAAATTTCAGATATAAATAAAAGTATATCTGCAAAAAGACAATATGAGGAAAGACAGAAGGAAAATTTACTTTGGCGGACGCATTTCATTCTCTGATGGACTTTAACAAGGCAAATGGAGATGGTTTTATCTTGTAACAAATATTTATACACAGAAGCAAAAATGTTGTTAGTTTTCCAGAATTTTTAAATTTAAGAACGCTCATAAATATACATCAGATTAATTGAAAATCAAGATAAATTATGGAGGATACTAAGTGATATAATTTAATTTCTAATAATCAGAAATGAGTAAACGTTGGTGATTTTTTATGTAAATATTATCTATATTATTTTAGTTTGAGGTTTCTCACTTTATTATTTATTTATATATTATATTCATAAGTAACAGAAAAGTTAGATTTTATACACACACACACACACACACACACACACACACACACACATATATATATATATATATATATATATATATATATATATATATATATACAAGAGACGGGGAAAGCGGGAGAAAAAAGAAAGAGAAAAAAGGACAGAGAGAGACGGAGAAAGAAAGATAAAGAAAGAGAGAAAAAGAGAGAGAGAGAGATCGTCGTAGTAGATACTGGTTGGCATTTCTTTTGAAATGTAACCATTTTCTTGGGACAAAAAATAGACGCCATTTTGCCAGGAAAAAAAAAAGATTTTTTTGTTTGTTATAATTCTATTCGTTATCTTAACACTCTCCCTTGGCGCCCAAAGCTTTTCTTCCCAACCTTTTATCTTCCTATTCTGGGACCAAGGCGCAAAATAAAGAGATAAGGACGGGTATACAAGTGGCGATATATATATATATATATATATATATATATATATATATATATATATATATATATATAGGAGAGAGATAGTTTGTGTGCGTTGTCTGAGCACGTATATATATATATATATATATATATATATATATATATATGTGTGTGTGTGTGTGTGCGTGTGTATGTGTTTAGATGTGTATATATATATATGGCTGTGTGTGATTATATATCTATGCGTATATATATGTGTATATATATGTCTGTGTGTATATATACATATATATATATATAAAAGTGTGTGTATATATATATGTCTGTATACATATGTGTGTATATATCTGTATCAATATATATGTGGTTGGGTGTATATATATGTCTGTGCATGTATATATATATGTGTGTGTGTGTGCTTATATACATACATGCGTTTATGTGTATATATATGTATCTATATATGTATCTGTATATATATATGTCTCTCTCTCTCTCTCTCTCTCTCTATATATATATATATATATATGTCTATATATATATATATATATATATATATATGTATATATATATATATATATATATATATATGTATATATATGTCTGTGCGCGCATATATATGTTTGTGTTTATACATATATATATGTGTGTGTGTGTGTTTATATATTTGAGTTTGTGCGTATTTTCTATATATATCTGTTTGCGTGTGTGTATATATACACACTCACGCAAAAACACACACATATATATATTCATACACACATGCACACACACACACATGAATGTGTGTGTGTGTGTGTGTGTGTGTGTGTGTGTGTGTGAGAACGAGTGAGTTAGAATCTGATTATAGAAGGAATATTTACATCTCCATTTTATTTTTATATCTTTTTAAGGTCCCATCTTTTTTCTTCTTTTTTCACTATTTTTTTTATTATCTCCCTTATTGTCATGTTTTTTTTTCTTCGTCTTTCAACCTTCTTCCATTTGATAACCGCATATATATATTAACGTTCTTCTCATTTACTAATCTTAGTCTGGCACAAGGCCACACAAGCGAGACCTTCGATGAGAATAGCTTAAATATACTCTATAGATGTGTCACTATTACTGCAACCTGAAATGCCGCTACATAATTACTGGATTTACCTGAGTCTGATTCAAGGATGCAAATGTGAGTGCTTTCAGGGAAAGCAGAATACGCTATAATTTTGTGAATTGTTTCTCGCCAAACAAGGTGATAATGAGGGTTAAAGGGAGTGAACGAGATTTTGCGAGAAGTGAAGGAAAGTACAATAAAAGAACAGGGTTCACGACGAAAGATGACGATCGACGTTGCATTTACATTTCTAAGGATTGTAAGTGAGATGCAAGCAGGAAATTGGGAAGGAAATTCCACATGCGAAAAGTGCGAGAAAAGAAACTGATAAAATAGAACTGATGATCGCATCTAACTAGTTCAACAGTAAAACGATGAGAACTAGTTGCCAATCTAGTAGCATGATTAAATTCATAACAGCCCAGTGGGGTGAAAAACGGGTATATATACTATGAAATCTAATCTATTCACATTTCATCATCTCCGAGCAGACGGAGAAATTTCACAGATCACGATAAACGGGTGGCCCCATGGTGTGGTCCCGTGATTCTGTTGGGACATAAACTTGACAATATTTGTCAATTTGCATAAATCTGTACAATATAGACGATCAACCAACTCCAGTAACAAAGAAATATTCGACGATAATAAAGCCAAGTATAGCCCAGCGCTATGACGCAGCAAGCATAATATGAAATTGGAGTATCTAGTTCGAAATAACAAGAAAGATGAAAAAATAAGCTAAAACAACGCAAACGTAACATTATATGGTTCAACCCGCCATACCACTGTAATGTCAAAATTCATGTAGGTAGAATGATCCTGAATTTAA
>OZ038496.1:51841959-51846959 GCA_964036315.1 Acanthosepion esculentum
ATATATATATATATATATATATATATATATATATATAAGTATATACACCTACAAGCACAGACATGCACGCACATTATATATATATATATATGTGTGTGTGTGTGTGTGTGTGTGTGTGTGTGTGAATCTATGTATGTGTTTAGCTACCAGAATGAATTCAGTGATTTGTCTGTTCGGTTTGTTAACATGCCGAGGAAGAGTCAGCCAGTGTAAAAGTTCTCGGCAGTGAAACGTTGGCTTTAGCATCCGTGAATATGTCAAATCTGTGTGATCGGCGTTGCTTAAGACGATATGGCTGAAGAAGAAGCTCTATGCATCGTTCAACAACCAATTCTCTGCCGAGGATATTGAATAAATCAAGATCTCAGGTCTTCGTGTGGTCCCTCCACGACTTTTCTGCTAAAAAAAAAAAAATAAAAAAAATAAAACGACCCTCAATCTGTTTCGTGTTTTTTATAAACCGACCATGCATTTCACAGCGCATGAGATATAAATACTTGGTCTCGTGCTCAAAACAAAGATTGTCCCCAACCGCATACCTCTGCACTTCTCTCGGCTTTTTATTCTGTATCTTCGCATTCACTCACTTATCCTTTTCACTCTAGTCTTCTTGTCCCTGTTATTATCGAAATGTTATACAAACGTGAAAAAATTTCACAGAACATATATAAAGGAATTTTCTACCGCATCCTCCTTTTGTTTGCACGATTCAGAAATGCTGTTAATGTAACAATTTTTACGCCTTGCCAAGCCAACTTATCTTTCAATATTTTAATCATTTTCTCCTCGTGTCCAGTCAACAACTCTCTCCATTAATGTCTCTCTTTCGACTCTATCTCTTTCTTCTTACATACACACAAACACATATATATATATATATTTATATTGAATAAATTATAGACATTATGTCTGCTAATTTTTAACAAAATCCGTTCATACTCACGAATAACCTTCCGTGTATTAATGTTAAAATATGAGAGGTATTTACTTGACCCCCCCCCCACTGAGTCAGGTTGTGACACAAGGTCGGTTTTTAACGTGGGGACCCGGGTGTTTTCACCCGGGCCGCTGGTCTTAGCTTGTCCAAGCTGGTCAGAGCTGGTCATAGCTAGTTTTGGCTGGTCTTAGCTGGCCATAGCTTGTCCAAGCTGGTCAGAGCTGGTCAAAGCTGGTCATAGCTAGACGTAGCCGCGATACTACCAGCGCAGGGACGAATCCCTGTGCCAGGCATGTATCAAGTGATCGGATTTCAGCCAAAAGGCCGATCAAGCGAGCGATCTGAGAACAAATACTACACTTGGTATCTACTTGACCCCCTACTGAGTCAGGTTGTGACACAAGGTCGGTTTTTAACGTGGGGACCCGAGTGTTTCCAGCCTGGCCGCTGGACTTTGCTGGTCTTAGCTTATCCAAGCTGGTCAGAGCTGGTCTTGGCTGGTCTTAGCTGGTCATAGCTTGTCCAAGCTGGTCATAGCTAGACGTAGCCTCGATACTACCAGCGCAGGGACGAATCCCTGTGCGAGGCATATATCAGTAATCGAATCTCAGCCAAAAGGCGAGCATTCAGCGAGTAATCTGAGAACAGATACTACACCGTGATCTTAGCCAAAAGGCCGTGGATTTACTTGACCTCCCACACGGTCAGGTTGTGACACAAGGTCGGGGTTTAACGTGGGAAGGGAGGGGGTTGACCCGAGTGTTTCCACTCAGGTCGCTGGTCATAGCTAGTCTTTGATGGTCATAGCTGGTTTAGCTGGTCATAGCTTGTCCAGGCTGGTCAGAGCTGGTCAAAGCTGGTCATAGCTAGACGTAGCCGCGATACTACCAGCGCAGGGACGAATCCCTGCGACCGGCCTGTATCAGTGATCGAATCTAAGCCAAAAGGCGATCGTCCAGCGAGTAATCTGCGAACAGATACTACACTTTGATCTTAGCCGAAAGGCCGTGGATTTACTTGACCTCCCACACGGTCAGGTTGTGACACAATGTCGGTGTTTAACGTGGGAAGGGAGGGGGTTGACCCGAGTGTTTCCACTCAGGTCGCTGGTCTTTGCTTGTCATAGCTTGTCCAAGCTGGTCTTAGCTGGTCATAGCTAGTCTTAGCTGGTCATAGCTGGTCTTAGCTGGTCATAGCTTGTCCAAGCTGGTCTTAGCTGGTCATAGCTAGTCTTAGCTGGTCATAGCTGGTCATAGCTAGGCGTAGCCGCGATACTAACAGCTCAGGGACGAATCCCTGCGACCGGCCTGTATCAGTGATCGAATCTCAGCCAAAAGGCGACCATTCAGCGAGTAATCTGCGAACAGATACTACACTTTGATCTTAGCCGGGGATTTACTTGACCTCCCACACGGTCAGGTTGTGACACAAGGTCGGGGTTTAACGTGGGACGGGAGAGGGGAGTGGACCCGAGCTCTCACCCGGGCCTCAGTGCTTTAGCTGGTCTTAGCTGGTCTTAGCTAGTCATAGCTGGTCATGGCTGGTCTTAGCTTGTCCAAGCTGGTCAGAGCTGGTCATAGCTAGTCAGACGTAGCCCCGATACTACCAGCGCAGGGACGAATCCCTGCGACCGGCCTGTATCAGTGATCGATCCCGGCCTAAAGGCGATCATTCAGCGAGTAATCTGCGAACAGATACTACATTTTGATCTTAGCCAAAAGGCCGGGATCTACTTGACCTCCCACAGGGTCAGGTTGTGACACAAGGTCAGGGTTTAATGTGGGAAGGGAGGGGGAATGGACCCGAGTTTTCACCCGGGCCGCAGTGCTTTGGCTTTAGCTGGTCTTAGCTTGTCCAAGCTGGTCTTTAGCTTTGGCTTTAGCTAGTCTTAGCTATGATACTACCAGCGCAGGGACGAATCCCTGCGACCGGCCTGTATCAGTGATCGCTCCCGGCCTAAAGGCGATCATTCAGCGAGTAATCTGCGAACAGATACTACACTTTGATCTTAGCCAAAAGGCCGAGAAGCGATCTATGTTAAAGCAAGAGAGAAATGTGCTATAGCTGTTTACTATATACAATTGTACGTATGTTCAGTTTTTTTATACTACACTCTGATCCCAAGCAGAAAATCATAATTGATAGGCATACCAATAAGCAGAATGATAGTTTTAATTTTTCATTTCTTACACTTTGAACCACTTCTGGACCTTTTCTAACCTTCATTTAAAAAGAAAATTCTTTTCACTCCAAGCAAGACACCAAAGCGGACAGGGAAATCGTCTCATTCTTACTCCTATGGAATCCTTCTGGAAGTGTCTTCTAGCGAAAATTGACTTTCCGATACACTATAGCTCGCGACTCGGGGTTGAATCAATGGGGACAGTCATACGGGACCGAACAGTGTGGAAAGGGATTGTCAATGGATTTCCGACCATCCGTAGGGAGGTTGAATGATAATGATGATGAAAAGGAAAAGGGTTATTAAGTGTTAGAGGATATGCGACAAATAAAATACTATTAAGGAGACGGAACATTAAAAAACAGAAAATAAGCAGATAGAAGATAACTATTGACATTGCATTTAAATTTCTGAAGATCAAAGTTAACTGGAAAGCAAGTGGCCATAATAGTTCGTGTTGCAACCTAGAAAGGGTTACTGAATGAGGAATAACCAAAACGGAGGTTTGAAATGAAATGGTAATCTTTATAACATCAACAAAATACAATACTCGCCAGCGGCGTGAAGTAGGTAAACCACTGCTCGTGGTGGTCTACTTATACAGCATAAAACCCCCTCTTACAATAGTGTCCAACGTATTTATGGGGATTGGGACATACCCATTAGTGTTCATAGGTACGGTATATAGCAGTTCGACAAGCGAAAAGATCGAGAAAAGAAACTGTTATCAGAGAACAAAACCATTTTCTCCAATGATTGTTTATCTTTCCGTTTATATTTGGAAGCAAACTATTTCAATCTGTACACTTTTTTTTTCATTCTTTTTTCCTCTTGTTTATTTCCGTTATATTTCTGGTCTTCTCTCATTCGATGTTTTCTCTTTCTTTTCCGCCTCTATCATCGAGTTACTTTTTCTATTTTTGTAGCTTCTCATTTTTGCTATACTTAATTTTTACTACTTTTCTGCATCCATATTTTTAGTTTTCTTTCTTCTCATTAGATCTCATCCGTCTGCTTCCTTTCAAATTCGTTATCGGTTTGTTCATTCGATAGGATTTCTTCGCCTAACAATCGACAAATATAAAAGAATAGCTGAAGATGTTTTTTTTCACGCAATTATATTATACATGAGTCACATATATTGGCATTCTAGTGTTGTCAAAAATTCAATATATCATTTTCAGTTTCCTGAAAGCTTTTGATTTCATTACTGTTCATAAATCTGTTATCGGAAATTTTATAGGTAATTGGGTTGGGTTATTTAACGATATGTCAACTCTTCCTGGGTTATTTAATATCGAATATAGGTCTTAAAGGACAAAAAAAAACACAATTAATTTACAGATAAAACTGGAAAACATCCTGGCTTCTATCTTAAAAGCTAATGTTAACACCCGGGAGAGCGAATCGTTGCAACTTCTCGGCTCACGTTTTCCCCTGACATGAAGTAGAAAGATTATATTTAATTAAATGTTAGGTCTGCTTCTAGGAAAGTTGGTTCACTGTGTCATACTATACAATTTTTCTCGCCTAAATCTCTTATGTCTACCATTCGTTCATGCTTAGAATATTGCTGGCACACATGGTCGCGTGCTCCTGCTATATATTTAGAGATCCTTGATAAAGTCCAAGGAAGAATCTGCAATGTTATTGTTCATGACCTGGCATTTTGGCTTCAGTCACTTTCCCACCACCATAATGTAGCTTACCGATGTCTTCTATATAAATACTTTCATGATAATTCTTCGGATGATTTTTATTCGATGCTAACTAGACTCTGTGAGGTATAGTACTAGATTGGCAGCAAGATCTCATCATATATTTGGAATGGCTAGATGTAACCGTAAGTTCTATGCTAACAGTTTCTTTTCTCACACTTCT
>OZ038496.1:51851959-51869459 GCA_964036315.1 Acanthosepion esculentum
ACAAAGGCGCGATGTAGGCAAACTACTGTTAGTGGTGGACAACTTAGCATATTACGATATTTACCTGTTTCCCCACGAGGTAAGATGCGGCACAAGTGCAAATTTAATGTGGGAAATCCGAGCCCGTGGGCTAAGGCAAAAATTACTCGTATACCCCGTATACGCGGGATAGGGTATCTGTCTACCTCCCCGGACGAGACTCTGCCTTTCGGCATAGCCTCGTCCGAATTCTTCTCTGCCCGAAGGCAGAGAGTTCGACACGGCAAGAGGTTCTCACACTGACAGCTCACGCTGCCAGCTTAGGCAGCATATTGACCCCACTTACAATAGTGTTCAACATATTCATGATGATTGGGACATACCCATTAGTGTTCATAGTTACGGTATATAACAATATATATATATATATATATATATATATATATATATATATATATATATATATATATATATATATATATATATATATGATTACTTATACGTTATTTTCAGTGGATAATCATATTTGAATAGACATTCCATTTATTTATTAAACAGTATATTTGTTTATTTTCGTCTACCAGCCTGAATATTCCAGAAATATTCTGGGGAGGGGAAACCGTCATTAGATCCGACGTGCTTTATATGCATATATATTTTTGAACGCTTATTATTATATTACATTAATTGTTAATTCAAATATTTTTTAGAGTGAGATTTACCCTGTACAAAGACCGGGAGCCACTCGCAGTAGAGGGTTAAAGAGTAGGAGTCAATTTATATGGATAGAAAGGGAAGATAACGGTTAATCCTAGATTTAAACATGCTATGATTGCAGTGATCAGGGAAACATCCTCTTGGGAGTCGATTTCACAGGGCAGTGGTTTTGCGGGAAGAAGTTGTTCGAGTGAAACTTACTTCTTACCGATGGAACGTGGAGGGAATGTGGGGGGGTTTGCAACGATGTAGGTGTCATTGCAGGTCCTTGCAGTGAAGTTTAGAACTAGCGGAACCAAGGCATATGACGGAAACTTATATAGAAAAAGAACAACACAGATGTATGTGAGGAATGTTTGCTGACATATTACCTCCAGCATAGTTGGCAAAAGTCTTCTATAAATATATATAACTTTCTTTCGTGTGTGTGTCTAAATATGTGCGTATGAGTGAGTGACTGCGGGAATATATTATGATGTCCGAAACATTGTTAAATCAAATATTTGCCTTGTCACATGGCACCGATCTTGTATGTGTGGCGTGTGTAGCTCATTTAAGCAACAGCCTGCCTGACTTCAGCCAGTCTTTAACACTGTACAACCATCATATTTTTTCTTTTCTCCATTTCATTCACACATTTAAGCAACAGCCTGCCTGACTTCAGCCAGTCTTTAACACTGTACAACCATCATATTTTTTCTTTTCTCCATTTCATTCACTCATTTAAGCAACAGCCTGCCTGACTTCAGCCAGTCTTTAACACTGTACAACCATCATATTTTTTCTTTTCTCCATTTCATTCACACATTTAAGCAACAGCCTGCCTGACTTCAGCCAGTCTTTAACACTGTACAACCATCATATTTTTTCTTTTCTCCATTTCATTCACTCATTTAAGCAACAGCCTGCCTGACTTCAGCCAGTCTTTAACACTGTACAACCATCATATTTTTTCTTTTCTCCATTTCATTCACTCATTTAAGCAACACCCTGACTGACTTCAGCCAGTTTTTAACACTGTACAACCATCATAGTTTTTTCTTTTCTCCATTTCATTCACTCATTTAAGCAACAGCCTGCTTGACTTCAGTCCGTCTTTAACATTGTACGACCATCATAGTTTTTTCTTTTCTCCATTTCATTCACACATTTAAGCCACAGCCTGCCTGACTTCAGCCAGTCTTTAACACTGTACAACCATCATAGTTTTTTCTTTTCTTCATTTCATTCACTCATTTAAGCAACAGCCTGCCTGACTTCAGCCAGTCTTTAACACTGTACAACCATCATAGTTTTTTCTTTTCTCCTATTTCATTCCCTCATTTAAGCCACAGCCTGCCTGACTTCAGCCAGTCTTTAACACTGTACAACCATCATAGTTTTTTTTTTCTCCATTTTATTCACTCATTTAAGCAACAGCCTGCTTGACTTCAGCCCGTCTTTAACATTGTACGACCATCATAGTTTTTTCTTTTCTCCATTTCATTCACTCATTTAAGCCACAGCCTGCCTGACTTCAGCCAGTCTTTAACACTGTACAACCATGATAGTTTTTTCTTTTCTCCATTTCATTCACTCATTTAAGCAACAGCCTGCTTGACTTCAGCCCGTCTTTAACATTGTACGACCATCATAGTTTTTTCTTTTCTCCATTTCATTCACTCATTTAAGCCACAGCCTGCCTGACTTCAGCCAGTCTTTAACACTGTACAACCATCATAGTTGTTTCTTTTCTCCATTTCATTCCCTCATTTAAGCAACAGCCTGCTTGACTTCAGCCCGTCTTTAACATTGTACGACCATCATAGTTTTTTTTTTCTCCATTTCATTCACTCATTTAAGCCACAGCCTGCCTGACTTCAGCCAGTCTTTAACACTGTACAACCATCATAGTTTTTTCTTTTCTTCATCTCATTCACTCATTTAAGCAACAGCCGGCCTGACTTCAGCCAGTCTTTAACACTGTACAACCATCATAGTTTTTTCTTTTCTCCATTTCATTCACTCATTTAAGCAACAGCCTGCCTGACTTCAGCCAGTCTTAAAACTGTACAACCATCATATTTTTTTTCTTTTCTCCATTTCATTCCCTCATTTAAGCCACAGCCTGCCTGACTTCAGCCAGTCTTTAACACTGTACAACCATCATAGTTTTTTTTTTCTCCATTTTATTCACTCATTTAAGCAACAGCCTGCTTGACTTCAGCCCGTCTTTAACATTGTACGACCATCATAGTTTTTTCTTTTCTCCATTTCATTCACTCATTTAAGCCACAGCCTGCCTGACTTCAGCCAGTCTTTAACACTGTACAACCATCATAGTTTTTTCTTTTCTCCATTTCATTCCCTCATTTAAGCCACTGCCTGCCTGACTTCAGCCAGTCTTTAACACTGTACAACCATAATAGTTTTTTTTCTCCATTTTATTCACTCATTTAAGCAACAGCCTGCTTGACTTCAGCCCTCTTTAACATTGTACGACCATCATAGTTCTTTCTTTTCTCCATTTCATTCACTCATTTAAGCCACAGCCTGCCTGACTTCAGCCAGTCTTTAACACTGTACAACCATCATAGTTTTTTCTTTTCTCCATTTCATTCACTCATTTAAGCAACAGCCTGCTTGACTTCAGTCCGTCTTTAACATTGTACGACCATCATAGTTTTTTCTTTTCTCCATTTCATTCACTCATTTAAGCCACAGCCTGCCTGACTTCAGCCAGTCTTTAACACTGTACAACCATCATAGTTGTTTCTTTTCTCCATTTCATTCACTCATTTAAGCAACAGCCTGCCTGACTTCAGCCAGTCTTTAACACTGTACAACCATCATATTATTTCTTTTCTCCATTTCATTCACACATTTAAGCAACAGCCTGCTTGACTTCAGCCAGTCTTTAACACTGTACAACCATCATAGTTTTTTCTTTTCTCCATTTCATTCACTCATTTAAGCAACAGCCTGCTTGACTTCAGCCCGTCTTTAACATTGTACGACCATCATAGATTTTTCTTTTCTCCATTTCATTCCCTCATTTAAGCCACAGCCTGCCTGACTTCAGCCAGTCTTGAACACTGTACAACCATCATAGTTTTTTCTTTTCTCCATTTCATTCCCTCATTTAAGCCACAGCCTGCCTGACTTCAGCCAGTCTTTAACCCTGTACAACCATCATATTATTTCTTTTCTCCATTTCATTCACACATTTAAGCAACAGCCTGCCTGACTTCAGCCAGTCTTTAACCCTGTACAACCATCATAGTTTTTTCTTTTCTCTATTTCATTCACTCATTTAAGCAACAGCCTGCCTGACTTCAGCCAGTCTTTAACACTGTACAACCATCATAGTTTTTTCTTTTCTCCATTTCATTCCCTCATTTAAGCCACAGCCTGCCTGACTTCAGCCAGTCTTTAACACTGTACAACCATCATAGTTTTTTTTTCTCCATTTTATTCACTCATTTAAGCAACAGCCTGCTTGACTTCAGCCCGTCTTTAACATTGTACGACCATCATAGATTTTTCTTTTCTCCATTTCATTCCCTCATTTAAGCGACAGCCTGCCTGACTTCAGCCAGTCTTTAACACTGTACAACCATCATAGTTTTTTCTTTTCTCCATTTCATTCCCTCATTTAAGCCACAGCCTGCCTGACTTCAGCCAGTCTTTAACCCTGTACAACCATCATATTATTTCTTTTCTCCATTTCATTCACACATTTAAGCAACAGCCTGCCTGACTTCAGCCAGTCTTTAACCCTGTACAACCATCATAGTTTTTTCTTTTCTCTATTTCATTCACTCATTTAAGCAACAGCCTGCCTGACTTCAGCCAGTCTTTAACACTGTACAACCATCATAGTTTTTTCTTTTCTCCATTTCATTCCCTCATTTAAGCCACAGCCTGCCTGACTTCAGCCAGTCTTTAACACTGTACAACCATCATAGTTTTTTTTTCTCCATTTTATTCACTCATTTAAGCAACAGCCTGCTTGACTTCAGCCCCTCTTTAACATTGTACGACCATCATAGTTTTTTCTTTTCTCCATTTCATTCACTCATTTAAGCCACAGCCTGCCTGACTTCAGCCAGTCTTTAACACTGTACAACCATCATAGTTTTTTCTTTTCTCCATTTCATTCACTCATTTAAGCAACAGCCTGCTTGACTTCAGCCCGTCTTTAACACTGTACAACCATCATATTTTTTCTTTTCTCCATTTCATTCACACATTTAAGCAACAGCCTGCTTGACTTCAGCCAGTCTTTAACACTGTACAACCATCATAGTTTTTTCTTTTCTCCATTTCATTCACTCATTTAAGCAACAGCCTGCTTGACTTCAGCCCGTCTTTAACATTGTACGACCATCATAGTTTTTTCTTTTCTCCATTTCATTCCCTCATTTAAGCCACAGCCTGCCTGACTTCAGCCAGTCTTTAACACTGTACAACCATCATATTATTTCTTTTCTCCATTTCATTCACACATTTAAGCCACAGCCTGCCTGACTTCAGCCAGTCTTTAACACTGTACAACCATCATAGTTTTTTCTTTTCTCCATTTCATTCACTCATTTAAGCAACAGCCTGCTTGACTTCAGCCAGTCTTTAACTCTGTACAACCATCATAGTTTTTTCTTTTCTCCATTTCATTCACTCATTTAAGCAACAGCCTGCTTGACTTCAGCCCGTCTTTAACATTGTACAACCATCATAGTCTTTTCTTTTCTCCATTTCATTCACTCATTTAAGCCACAGCCTGCCTGACTTCAGCCAGTCTTTAACACTGTACAACCATCATAGTTGTTTCTTTTCTGCATTTCATTCCCTCATTTAAGCAACAGCCTGCCTGACTTCAGCCAGTCTTTAACCCTGTACAACCATCATATTATTTCTTTTCTCCATTTCATTCACACATTTAAGCAACAGCCTGCCTGACTTCAGCCAGTCTTTAACCCTGTACAACCATCATAGTTTTTTCTTTTCTCTATTTCATTCACTCATTTAAGCAACAGCCTGCCTGACTTCAGCCAGTCTTTAACACTGTACAACCATCATAGTTTTTTCTTTTCTCCATTTCATTCCCTCATTTAAGCCACAGCCTGCCTGACTTCAGCCAGTCTTTAACACTGTACAACCATCATAGTTTTTTTTTCTCCATTTTATTCACTCATTTAAGCAACAGCCTGCTTGACTTCAGCCCGTCTTTAACATTGTACGACCATCATAGATTTTTCTTTTCTCCATTTCATTCCCTCATTTAAGCCACAGCCTGCCTGACTTCAGCCAGTCTTTAACACTGTACAACCATCATAGTTTTTTCTTTTCTCCATTTCATTCCCTCATTTAAGCCACAGCCTGCCTGACTTCAGCCAGTCTTTAACCCTGTACAACCATCATATTATTTCTTTTCTCCATTTCATTCACACATTTAAGCAACAGCCTGCCTGACTTCAGCCAGTCTTTAACCCTGTACAACCATCATAGTTTTTTCTTTTCTCTATTTCATTCACTCATTTAAGCAACAGCCTGCCTGACTTCAGCCAGTCTTTAACACTGTACAACCATCATAGTTTTTTCTTTTCTCCATTTCATTCCCTCATTTAAGCCACAGCCTGCCTGACTTCAGCCAGTCTTTAACACTGTACAACCATCATAGTTTTTTTTTTCTCCATTTTATTCACTCATTTAAGCAACAGCCTGCTTGACTTCAGCCCCTCTTTAACATTGTACGACCATCATAGTTTTTTCTTTTCTCCATTTCATTCACTCATTTAAGCCACAGCCTGCCTGACTTCAGCCAGTCTTTAACACTGTACAACCATCATAGTTTTTTCTTTTCTCCATTTCATTCACTCATTTAAGCAACAGCCTGCTTGACTTCAGCCCGTCTTTAACACTGTACAACCATCATATTTTTTCTTTTCTCCATTTCATTCACACATTTAAGCAACAGCCTGCTTGACTTCAGCCAGTCTTTAACACTGTACAACCATCATAGTTTTTTCTTTTCTCCATTTCATTCACTCATTTAAGCAACAGCCTGCTTGACTTCAGCCCATCTTTAACATTGTACGACCATCATAGTTTTTTCTTTTCTCCATTTCATTCCCTCATTTAAGCCACAGCCTGCCTGACTTCAGCCAGTCTTTAACACTGTACAACCATCATATTATTTCTTTTCTCCATTTCATTCACACATTTAAGCCACAGCCTGCCTGACTTCAGCCAGTCTTTAACACTGTACAACCATCATAGTTTTTTCTTTTCTCCATTTCATTCACTCATTTAAGCAACAGCCTGCTTGACTTCAGCCAGTTTTTAACTCTGTACAACCATCATAGTTTTTTCTTTTCTCCATTTCATTCACTCATTTAAGCAACAGCCTGCTTGACTTCAGCCCGTCTTTAACATTGTACAACCATCATAGTCTTTTCTTTTCTCCATTTCATTCACTCATTTAAGCCACAGCCTGCCTGACTTCAGCCAGTCTTTAACACTGTACAACCATCATAGTTGTTTCTTTTCTCCAATTCATTCACTCATTTAAGCAACAGCCTGCCTGACTTCAGCCAGTCTTTAACACTGTACAACCATCATATTATTTCTTTTCTCCATTTCATTCACACATTTAAGCAACAGCCTGCTTGACTTCAGCCAGTCTTTAACACTGTACAACCATCATAGTTTTTTCTTTTCTCCATTTCATTCACTCATTTAAGCAACAGCCTGCTTGACTTCAGCCCGTCTTTAACATTGTACGACCATCATAGATTTTTCTTTTCTCCATTTCATTCCCTCATTTAAGCCACAGCCTGCCTGACTTCAGCCAGTCTTTAACCCTGTACAACCATCATATTATTTCTTTTCTCCATTTCATTCACACATTTAAGCAACAGCCTGCCTGACTTCAGCCAGTCTTTAACCCTGTACAACCGTCATAGTTTTTTCTTTTCTCTATTTCATTCACTCATTTAAGCAACAGCCTGCCTGACTTCAGCCAGTCTTTAACACTGTACAACCATCATAGTTTTTTCTTTTCTCCATTTCATTCCCTCATTTAAGCCACAGCCTGCCTGACTTCAGCCAGTCTTTAACACTGTACAACCATCATAGTTTTTTTTTCTCCATTTTATTCACTCATTTAAGCAACAGCCTGCTTGACTTCAGCCCCTCTTTAACATTGTACGACCATCATAGTTTTTTCTTTTCTCCATTTCATTCACTCATTTAAGCCACAGCCTGCCTGACTTCAGCCAGTCTTTAACACTGTACAACCATCATAGTTTTTTCTTTTCTCCATTTCATTCACTCATTTAAGCAACAGCCTGCTTGACTTCAGCCCGTCTTTAACACTGTACAACCATCATATTTTTTCTTTTCTCCATTTCATTCACACATCTAAGCAACAGCCTGCTTGACTTCAGCCAGTCTTTAACACTGTACAACCATCATAGTTTTTTCTTTTCTCCATTTCATTCACTCATTTAAGCAACAGCCTGCTTGACTTCAGCCCGTCTTTAACATTGTACGACCATCATAGTTTTTTCTTTTCTCCATTTCATTCCCTCATTTAAGCCACAGCCTGCCTGACTTCAGCCAGTCTTTAACACTGTACAACCATCATATTATTTCTTTTCTCCATTTCATTCACACATTTAAGCCACAGCCTGCCTGACTTCAGCCAGTCTTTAACACTGTACAACCATCATATTATTTCTTTTCTCCATTTCATTCACACATTTAAGCAACAGCCTGCTTGACTTCAGCCAGTCTTTAACACTGTACAACCATCATAGTTTTTTCTTTTCTCCATTTCATTCTCTCATTTAAGCAACAGCCTGCTTGACTTCAGCCCGTCTTTAACATTGTACGACCATCATAGTTTTTTCTTTTCTCCATTTCATTCACTCATTTAAGCCACAGCCTGCCTGACTTCAGCCAGTCTTTAACACTGTACAACCATCATAGTTTTTTCTTTTCTCCATTTCATTCACTCATTTAAGCAACAGCCTGCTTGAGTTCAGCCCGTCTTTAACATTGTACGACCATGATAGTTTTTTCTTTTCTCCATTTCATTCACTCATTTAAGCCACAGCCTGCCTGACTTCAGCCAGTCTTTAACACTGTACAACCATCATAGTTTTTTCTTTTCTCCATTTCATTCCCTCATTTAAGCCACAGCCTGCCTGACTTCAGCCAGTCTTTAACACTGTACAACCATCATATTATTTCTTTTCTCCATTTCATTCACACATTTAAGCAACAGCCTGCTTGACTTCAGCCAGTCTTTAACACTGTACAACCATCATAGTTTTTTCTTTTCTCCATTTCATTCACTCATTTAAGCAACAGCCTGCTTGACTTCAGCCCGTCTTTAACATTGTACGACCATCATAGTTTTTTCTTTTTTCCATTTCATTCACTCATTTAAGCCACAGCCTGCCTGACTTCAGCCAGTCTTTAACACTGTACAACCATCATAGTTTTTTCTTTTCTTCATTTCATTCACTCATTTAAGCAACAGCCTGCCTGACTTCAGCCAGTCTTTAACACTGTACAACCATCTTAGTTTCTTCTTTTCTCCATTTCATTCACTCATTTAAGCAACAGCCTGCCTGACTTCAGCCAGTCTTTAACACTGTACAACCATCATAGTTTTTTCTTTTCTCCATTTCATTCACTCATTTAAGCAACAGCCTGCCTGACTTCAGCCAGTCTTTAACACTGTACAACCATCATAGTTTTTTCTTTTCTCCATTTCATTCACTCATTTAAGCAACAGCCTGCTTGTCTTCAACCAGTCTTTAACACTGTACAACCATCATATTTTTTTCTTTTCTCCATGTCATTCACTCATTTCTTCCAAGCAATTTATACACTAGTGGGGTATAAGTTCACCCTAGATATCAAATAAAACTCGTATTTTCAGGGGCTGTAAAAGTAGGTATACAATTCGTTTGCCTGATCTCATCCCCATGGACCTCTTTTTTTCTAGGGATGTGTAAAAGATACATATCTTGTTTTTCATTATGGTATACCTTCTTTTGCACCCCTCTGTACATCAGTCAGTTATGTGTCATGACTGACGAGGCAGATTTTTTTTCTCGCAGTAAGTGGCCATTTCTTTCAGCGGGGGACCAGAACCCGGTCTGTTACTTACCCATAGCTGGGAGGAGAAGAAGAGGATTCATACCTTTCCCAAGGGTATTAGCACGTAAGTGAATGTAATAGATTCGACTGGAATTCGAACTCGACTCTCCGATTCCTCAATCCGAGCCGCTATCCATTACCTACCGTCATAAGATGCGTAGAAATTGTCCGAATATATATATTCCAGTCAAATCCGTTAAATTCACTTACGCGCTAATACTCTTGAGAAAGCTAGTAATCCTCTTCTTCTCCCACCAGTTATGGGTTAAATAATAGAACAAATTAGGTTCTATAGTTTTTGATGGCAACTGGTCTATGAGAAGGACAATTCTGAATTCACAACCTGTGGAGGGCCGGTTGGGGACCTTTGTGGCACACGGTGCACTAGTCTCGTTATCTGACTATTCAAAAACTGTGGTTGGTTCTGCACAAAACCTTCACCACTATAATCATATCATATGTGCAGGTTGTCTGGCTGTTGGTTCCTAGTAACTGAGTCGACTGGTCCTTATACGTCGTAGGGTGTGGTATCGCGGTGAAGGTGGTTTGGCGGGGAGTTCTCACTTCTATCCGCCGCCTAGCTGTCCTTAGGATCCCTGGTCGTTGCGGGTCAACGGCCCCCGTCGATCTACGACGGGAGAGTCCCACCATATATATATATATATATATATATATATATATATATATATATATATATATATATATATACATATATATATATATATATATATGGGGAGAGAGAGAGAGAGAGTGAGTGAGAAAGTAAGAGAGACAGAAACAGACAGACAGACAGACAGAAGGAGATAGATAGATAGATAGATAGATAGATAGATAGATAGATAGATAGATAGACACAATTTTACTTGAATTAGCTGATTAACCGACTAGGGATATTTGCGTTGAAACGATCTGCACGTACAAATATTCTAGAAATTTGATTTATAAATAGATAGACACAATTTTACTTGAATTAGCTGATTAACCGACTCAGAATATTTGCGTTGAAACGATCTGCACGTACAAATATTCTAGAAATTTGATTTATAAATAGATAGACACAATTTTACTTGAATTAGCTGATTAACCGACTCAGGATATTTGCGTTGAAACGATCTGCACGTACAAATATTCTAGAAATTTGATTTATAAATAGATAGACACAATTTTACTTGAATTAGCTGATTAACCGACTCAGGATATTTGCGTTGAAACGATCTGCACGTACAAATATTCTAGAAATTTGATTTATAAATAGATAGACACAATTTTACTTGAATTAGCTGATTAACCGACTCAGGATATTTGCGTTGAAACGCTCTGCACGTACAAATATTCTAGAAATTTGATTTATAAATAGATAGACACAATTTTACTTGAATTAGCTGATTAACCGACTCAGGATATTTGCGTTGAAACGATCTGCACGTACAAATATTCTAGAAATTTGATTTATAAATAGATAGACACAATTTTACTTGAATTAGCTGATTAACCGACTCAGGATATTTGCGTTGAAACGCTCTGCACGTACAAATATTCTAGAAATTTGATTTATAAATATACATATATTGTACATCTGGCCATGACGTGCTTTTCGGCGTGGCACTCTTGAGTCCCCCAATCAGCTTTGTCGTGTCAATAGAGCATTTGCTGATTTACTGAGCTGAAAAATACGTCAAATTCTCGTAATTTTCACGTATGTTTGTTGTACACTTATTATTAGATAGATAGATAGATAGATAGATAGATCGATAGATCGATAGATAATGTGAATATGTGAATCAATATTTTATGATTAATGTCATTTTCACGATTGTAATGCGATCATCAGACCCCGTGTGTGTGTGTGTGTGTGTGTGTGTGTGTGAGCAAGGAGAAAGATAACTAAATATGGAGGGAAATTACCAGAGGGCCGCATATGTAGTTAAAATATATCTTCTTTGGTTAGAGTAGCTATTTCTCGAAATATACAGATCTTTCTTTTCATTATTCTAAATGTGCCATTCTCTCATCTTTTGATCTCCAATGCATATTATTATTATTATTATTATTTATTTATTTATTTATTTCCTTTGATATCTGCCGTTTACACATTTCTTTCCGGGTCCCGCCCATGGACCTAAGGTTAGAAATGGTATCATGACACTTTCCACTGAAAAAAAAATACATAGATAAAGCCCTTCGTAAAGTGTGGGCTGTACTTGTCAGAATAATTTATTATTATTATTATTATTATTATTATTATTATTATTATTATTATTATTATTCTCCTTCTCCTTCTTCTCTTCCTTCTCACGTTCATCCAATAATCACATGTGACGTTAAGCAACGTGACGCAAGCATACAGTCACGTGTTTTCATTGTCGATAATAGACGCGAAGGCGAAAACAGAGGCTGAAATCCATTATACGACAAATTTAATCTTTGATTTAATATATCTCTGGCTCTGTAACAAAAGGCTTGACTAAATTCAAGCAATGGGCGAGTGACCTATCCATGTCATCTTCATCGTGATGCCATTCCTTGGCATAAATTGTAAATTCATCATGTATTGTTCAGATGTTGTTGTTCAGAATCTAACACACATATTTATAAATCTACAATTCGTTCTTGCTTTGAATATTGCTGCTACATCTCGTCTATTGCTCCTGCTATATATTTAGAGATTCTTAATAAAATCCAAAGAAGAATCTGCAATGTTATTGGTCCTGATCTGGCATTTTGGCTTCAGCAGGTTTTCCACCAATATAACGTAGCTTCCTTTTTCTATAAATATTTACCTAAAATAAGTACCGAGAATTTATGAATTTAAGCGCAGTACTAGATTGGCGACAAGGTCTCATTGTTTTACAGTTGGGGTGGCCAGGTGTAACCGTAAGTTCTATGCTAACAGTTTCTTCTCTTGCACTTCTCGCTTGTGGAACTCTTTTCCGGATTCTTGCTTCCCAGCTAACTTTGGTCTTCAAAAAATTAAATGCAATGTCGATCGTTATCTTCTGTCTTCTTAATTCTGATTCTTTCATTGTTCGCTTTCCTCATTAGTGTTATTCTTTCACATATTCTTTAAAATTCCTTGCGTCTTAGCGGCTTTCTTGCCTTGCTTGGGATGAAATGATTAAAAGAAAAACATTTAACAAAGTACAAAACTTGATAACACACGAAGCCATGGCTAATAAGGATAAGAGCCACATACTTATCGTCACGACACTGTCTTTAGTAATCTTAATCTTTAATTTCAAATCTTTTAATTTCTTACTTACGTTAGAATTTCTAGAATGAGTTGTTATATACATATGGACCAATATATATAACTTAGTTTTTATTATCTTCATTATTTTTATTATTATTTGTCTTTTCTTATTGTTTTTTTCAATCAGTTATGTGCCATACGTGATATACACTTAGGCGATCATGTATCTTTCGATACATGACTGTCGCGTCAGATTTTTTCCCGCAGTATGTTGCCATATCTTTCTGCGGTAAACCAGTTGCCATCCAAAGTCTGTCCTGCTATTTACTCATAGGGATTGGGGAAACAAGAGGATTACTCATGGGGATTGGTGAAGAAGAGAAGTCATACCTTTTCCAAAGGTATTAGTACGTAAGTAAATCTAATGGATTCGACTGGAATTCGAACTCGGCTCTCCGAATTCTCAGTCCGAACCGTTATACATTACTCCACCGTGTTATTTTTTTTACTTTCACAATACTCTGGGTGAGCAACTCTTTAATGGTTAGGAGGACATCTTCTTTAATAATCTTAATCTTTTAATTTTAAATCATTTAATTAATTTCTTTTATTAAGGCCACATATCCTAAGTCAGATTTACAGCATATCTTTAATATTGCTTAAAGGCCTTTTAAAATATATTTCTTACTTATGTTAGAATTTCTAGAATACGTTGTTATATACATAAGGATCATTTGAATTTTATTATTTTCATTATTTTTATTATTATTTGGTTTTTCTTATTTTTATTTTTTTTTATTTTTTATTTTCACGATAATCTGGGTCAGAATGGCTAGAACAGAGTGTACAAAAAAAAAAAAGAAAGAAAGAAAACTCCGAAATGAAGAATCCCATCTTTTATGGATTTCGAATTAATAACTTGTTTCCTGTAACGTTCCGAATTCAACAATTTTGTCAGTTGCACAGATGTATACGTCGTCGCGGTGGGACGCGGTGCACGGAAGGAAATATCAAACCTTTAAAGTGAACGCATGCGAAGCGGTTTGTAGGAACTGGGAAATATTTCCCACATTAGAACCAACAGAAGTTCGACATTTTACATACGACAAGCAAGCAAGATAATGATCGAAAATTTGTGCTAAAAATAAAGCGGAAAACAAGAAGATTATTCGAAATAAACCCCCATATTTTATCAACACCATAACTACACATTATAAAGCTGATAAAGGGAAACAATGACCTGCCTACCCAACAAGCTTTGTATAAATGGATGGCAGAAGAAGAAGCCGGGGTAGAGAAAAAAAAAAGCTAAGTGTTACAATGGATAGGAAGTTGGCGAGAGTCACCATTGCTCACGTTCTGAAGGGGCATGTTACATAGACAAAGAAGACCATTTAAGCTAAAGAAACATGACGAGAGAATGAGAAGATATCAGTAAGGAGAAAGGACAAGAACAGGATTCAGGAAGAAACAAGATGGCGATTTACTTTGTATTTAAATTTTGGATGATTGTAGATGATAGGGAAACAAGAAACCGGAAGAGAATTCTACAGGAGAGTCCCAGTACGAGAAAAGAATCTATTAGAATAGAACACGTGGTTATATCTAGTTATTTCAACATTAAAACGATGAGACCTAGTAACCAATCCAATAGTAAGCTTAAACTCATGCGGTCGACCTATCTTGGAGGAGAGCTGATTAGAACAACTGCCATGAAGATATTTATTAATATTTTTCGTGTCAGCATGGATGATGTTTAAACTGATGAATCAAGAGAGGTTCAGTTGACAGAGGAAAGCTGTTTGAAAACATCACACGCAGAATCTCTCATTGATTGCCATCCAAGGTCTTTAAATACAACGTCAATCGCCATCTTTTGACTTTGGAACCTGTTCGTTTATTGTGCTTCCTCACTGGAACAACTGCCATGAAAATATAGAAAATCCCAAATCTTCGTCACGGTGGTGAGCAAGTGTAAGAAGTCGAGATGCCAGATCAGGACCGATAACTGTACAGTCTATTCCTTGAATTTGTTTTCGAGTATCTAGAGATACATAGCCAAAGAACCAGACCAAATATGGCAGCAATACTCAATGCCTGGACAAATGGTAAATTTATAAATATGCAAGATGGATTCCGACGAGTTAAATATGAAAGTAAGGTCCGCCAAACTGAGAAACATGTGAGATATAGGTATATATAGATATAGGTGTACATAGATATAGGTGTATATAGATACAGGTTTATATAGATATATGTGTATATAGATATAGGTGTATATAGATATTGGTATATATAGATATAACTGTTAACAGCCTAACAAGGTATAATTATGCTTACATCCAGGGGGGTGCCTCCCACCCGCACACAGAACATCTCCCAATTCACTAAAAACGGAAGTTTTAGCGCCAAATCCTGATACCTGAGGCGATGCAATGAAGTGCCGAAGAAGATTAACTGTTTTTATCACGAGTCCTATGTATACCTAGGATTCTTATTTTTATCTCAGACATGTGCCACATTCCGTTTGAGTGGCAAAACTGTTTTTTTTTTCGATGTCACAGTTTTACGTATTATTTACACACACAGACGGACAAATAATCACCTTTATATATATTTAATTAATTTTTAAAGTGTGGAGCGGAAACACAGAATCATTGTGCTTTATACATAGGATGAATTTCAGATATATGAATAAATTGTTTTCATTTCTTGTTCTCGATACAGTGAAGCATGATATATATATATACACTTACTACTTTATATATATATATATGACGAAGAGGTAGCAAATCAGACTCAAGATATATTGAGTCTGATTTGCTAGCTCTCCGTCATATATATATATATATATATGGTGTTTGCGTCACAACCTAACTGTCAGGGTTTCAATTCTCGCTAGTGGATACGCACTGCTGATGAGTCCCAAATATAGGACGAAACGGCCGTCCAGTGCTTTCTGTTGAGGTTTCAGACTCGATGAATCCTTAAATATAATTATCAATTTCTATATATATATAAATGGGTACGATAAAAAATTGTACATACACACACTTGGACCTGCGTAAGTAGTAAGTGTATTTATTCTTCAGGTGTTTTAGATACAGTGCTCAATGTTATGAAACAAAGTTATAAGTATATATTATTGAATATACATAATATCCAACGTCGACAACACTACTCGGAGTCTCATGCAGTTGCTGCAATCTTCAGGTATGGATTCTGACCGTTATCGACGTTGGATATTATGTTTATTCACTAACACACATATATATATATATATAGATAGATAGAGAGAGGGAGATAGGGAGAGAGAGGGAGGAAAAGAGAGATTCAAGCAATATGGCTTTCGTTTTTCCAGGTCAACGGCTGATGTACTGACTTTAATTGCAAAAAGAGTCTATCATGCTCTAAAAAAACGGTTAGGCCTCGGACTGTAGCACTGGACATCTCGAAAAGCTTTGACAATGTCTGGCATTCAGGTTTTCTACACAAGCTGAAAAGTTATGGTGTTTCCGGCACTTTTTTTTAACTGATCTAGTCTTTCCTATCAAATTGTAAAATGAAAATGTTCCTGAACGCCACGCATTTAGATTCTTTCGTACTAACACCGCGGGATCCATCCTTGGCCCTACTCTTTTTTTAATTTTCATTAATGACTTTCCTGATGACATAAGCTCTCAACTTGGCGTCTACGTTAATGACACAACCATTTACACTTGCCTCGATAGCAAGGCTGATCAGTCTGACAAGATAAAAATGGCCGCCGATATTCAAAACGACCTAAAGTACCTGGTTAACTGGTGTCAAATATGGTTTGTTAATATTAACACTTCCAAAACTAAACTTCTCCCAGTTTATCATCTGAACGAACACTCTCTGCTTTCCATCAACATGGCTGATGCTAACCTCCAGGAAAGTAACTTGTTGCGCCTTCTCCGGTTAACGTCCATAACTGACCTGAAGTGGAAAACTATATTGAATCCATTGTTTGGTCAGCTGCTAAGAAAGATGGTTCTCTGTGATGGGCGAGACAAATTTTCTCTCCAGAATCTATCTTACATATCTATAAGTCTGCCATACTTACAATATTGCTTCCACATATGATCCTACACCCATGCAATTTACCTTCAGCTTCTTGACAGGACTCAAAGACGAATCAGCAATATTATTGGTCCTGATCTGGCTGCTAGGCTTCAGTCACTTTACTACCGCCGTATGGGTTACCTCTTTGTGTCTTTTCTATAAATACTTTCGTGTTGGTAGGGAGACTTTTTAAAAAAAAATTTAAACGCAGTACTAGACTGGCATCGAGATCTCATCAATTTACATTTGAGTTGGCTAGATGTCGCCGTAAGTTTCTAAGAGTTTCGCTTTGCTACCAGTTTCTTCTCTCGCTTCTAGTCCCATGCTTTCCAGCCAACTTTAATCTGCAAAAAATTGAAAAGTAAAGTCTATCTC
>OZ038496.1:51874459-51894459 GCA_964036315.1 Acanthosepion esculentum
GATTTGAAATTGACAAATTTTTCATTTCACTGAAACAGATGTTAAAAACTTCTATATCCCTTTCTTTCTTTCTTCCTTCTTTTTTTTCTTTCTTCCTTTCTTTCTTTCTTTTTCTTACTGAAACCATATAGCGTCTCTAATATGTGTTTTAGTTTTCCACACGATCGAAACGGAATCGTCCATTATTTATGAGGCATTGCCAGATGACAAATACTTTTATCTATCTATCTATCTATCTATCTATCTATCTATCTATCTATCTATCTATTTCAACCTGTACATTATCTATCTCTCTATCTATCTTTTACTTTGTCATTGAATCGAAATAGCGTCCCTGGTATGTCTTTTCTGTCTTTTTACACGAAAATAATATCCCCGATATTAGACAAGAGTCTCGTCAGCCTTTGTACAAAAGCATCATTTTTGATCTGTCATATTCATTAAAATATCCGCTTGGTAAGGTTTTGTTGGTGGATTTTGATTATTGATTCGCTCGGATAAAACTCTTTGTTTTTGGATTCAACGCAGAATTCTAATGGGTAAGGGTTTTTGTGAACATCGAGGTTTTGTGTTCACAATATATATTGGCTGTGTAAAATGGTTGCTGACGTCATCTGGTTTTCTCGTTTGTTATCCCCTTTCTTTTTGCTTTTTTAAAAATAATTAGTACCTGTACGTTTGTATTTTACCGCATGTTTCACGTTGTTTTTATAGTTGTACACCTGGCTTGAATGTTTAGCTTTCTTTGATAATCTGCAATATTGCTGATCCTAACCTGGCATCTCGGCTTACGTCACTTTCCCACCGCCGTAACATAGCTTCCCTGTGGCTTTTCTATAAATATTTTCATTGGAATTGTTCTGATGGATTTTCCAATTTGGTTTCTAGATTTTATGAATTTAAGTGCACGACAAGATTAGCAGATAGGTCTCATCATTTGAAATGGCTAGATATATCCGTAAATTCTTTGCTACTATTTTCTTCAATCACACTTCTCGCTTGCGGTACCCCCTTCAGGCTTCTTGCTTTCTAGTCAAATTTGAGCATTGAAAGTTTGAATTCAATGTCAATCGTTTTCTTGTCTTCTTAATCACTGTTCTTTTATTGTTCTTTCACTCTCCTTGATAAGGTTTCCTTTTTCTCATATTCTCTGACGCTCAGTAATCCCGTGCGTCCTAATGGCTTTATTGCCTTGCTTGGGGTGAAATGATTAAACAGAAGAAATTAATCTTTTTGTTGGAATTATGCTGTTATACAAACTTTAACATCCAATAATTGGTTAACTGTGTACTATCTTAAAAAGGGCCACACCATCAATGGAGTGCACTATGTCAACTTTCTGAGTCAGTTACGAAGGACTATTAAGACCAAAAGCTCAGGAAAACTTATGAAAGGGGTTTTTGTTTCATCAGGACAATGCTCCAGTATACAAGTCCTTGGTTTCAATGGCTGCTGGGCATGACAGTGGCTTTGAACTGGTTGATCACCCTCCCTATTCTTCTGATTTGGCCCAATCAGACTATGATCTGTTCCCCAACATGGAAAAACACTTGGCTTGGAACCAGTATCGCAGTGAAGATGACGTCATATCTGCTGATGTTTATTTTTTTTTACCAAGAGGATGAAAGCCTCTTCACCAATTGGATCCAAGCACTGAGCCATCGATGAAAGAGGGGGGTGGACTGCAAGAAAGAAGTATGGTAATTGCCAAGGTATATAGGCTTTCTAAGATCAATGGTTAAAAATGGCTTTGAGTGAGTGAAGCCTGTATATCTTGGCAAATACCATACTTCTTTGAACATTGTGGACTGGCGCTACAGAGTCTAAAAGAACTCTGCCAAAAACCAGAAACCACATCACCTGAGGACTACCAACAGCGGCAACAATTAAAATGGACAGCCCACGTAACTCAAAGAGAAAATAATGATATAACCACACTACTTGAAATAGAAGGTTATGAATGCCCCCCCCCCCACAATTAGTACTGGAAAGCCCAATATCATTACTGTTATTGAGAAACTTATTTTCCTGAAAAATTGTTTTAAGTGAAAGATTTGATCACATTTCATGTGAGTATCTTGGGCAGCCCATGAAAGTTTCAGCTGATTCTCATATTGTTTAATATTCTTGTCCGGTGTTTTTTTGTTTTATCTGTATCATTTTTATACGAGGGTAAGTTAAAAAATTATCCGTTCTTTCTCGATAACATATTTTTAGATTTGTCAACACTGCCTTCTGTTTATGTGTACTTATTGTTGTTCCTATTGTGGTCACGCGATCGAAGTTTGACCTTCAATCACGCCATCTTTCTTGCTGCTGTTACAGTGTAAACATAGCCGATCCACTGGCAGTGTGCACCAAGGAGGGACAAAGAGCATTGTTCCGAATCTCTACAGAATATGCTACCTCATCGATGATAACTTGTCGGTTCGCCATTACCGTCTCACAAGCTTGTTGAATCTTCTTGTCAATAATGGAGGTTGACGAGCGTACTGCTCCTTCTTCGCGCGTCAATCTTCTCGATCCACTCATACCCACTTCTATGCAACAGTGCACTGTCGCCGTATTTTGTTAAAAGCATCCGATACCTGAAAGACCTCCCGAGCAGAGAAATCATACTACTGCTCTTTGTTCCTCTTTGGTGCACACTGCTTGTGGATCGGCTATGTTTACACTGTAACAGCAGTAAGAAAACTGACAAGATCAAGCTCGAACATTGACCAGGTGACCCCTATAGTACCAACTGTAATAGCGAAAGTGCAGATAGTGTTTGACTTACCCACGTAATTCTGTTCATTCCTCGATATCTTATTTAAAAATAATATCAACTCTATATTATTTTCCCCCGTTTCTTTATCGAGTATTAATGTTGTACTTCAAAATAGCGTTCTGACTTTAAAATCTTAAAATTTAAAACGTATTTCTTTTCTCCTAACTTATTTTCTTTCTGCTTTTACCTAGATGCTCTGTTTTATACCTTCATTAAACTTTGATCTAAAATTGGAATGAAAGCAGTGCTGGCACCTACCCTGAATCCATCATAAAAAAAGAATTAGTAAATGCCAAATATTTCAAATACCTCGTCTTATGGATCAGTTATAACAAATTTATTATAGGAGAAAAGGAAATTGAATATAGAATAGGCTGCGTCAGAATTAGTTTCGCCGAACGCCATAAATTGCTGTAAAACATCTACCTGACAACTTGAATCATGTTCTTAAATAGCCTCGTTAGCTCAAGACTTTCATATGAATGTCAGCCATGGCGCCAAACCCGTTCAAAAATGTCTAAACTCTTAGCTGTATACAACCGTTTTCTAAGATCAATGGTTAAAAATGGCTTTAAGTGAGTGAAGCTTGTGTATCTTGGCAAAGACCATAGTTCTTTGAACATTGTGGACTGGCGCTATAGAATAAAAAAGAACTCTGCCAAATAACAGAAACCACATCACCTGAGGACTGCCAACAGTAGAAACAATTAAAATGAATAGCCCACGTAACCCAAAAAGAAAATATTGATATAATCACACTACTTCAAATAAAAGGCAATGAATGACCTCCCACCAATTAGTACTGGAAAGCCCAATATCATTACTGTTATTGAGAAACTTATTTTCCTGAAAAATTGTTTTAAGTTAAAGATTTTATAAATTTCAACTGAAAGTATTAATGCCTGCCCGGTCAATGAATACCGAATGTTTCATTGTAGGGAAATGGCAAATATTACCATTACCATTGTAATTGGTAGGTCAGTTCCTCCTTGTATATTATATTTAAGTTTTTTTACTAATAATTTCCATTTTTTTTGTTATACTTTTATTCCTATTGTTACTTCATCTAAAAATTAAGAGTTATTTTCGTGAATTTCAATATCTTTTTATGTTTTACCGTGCCACTATAGGATTATTTTGGTATAAATAGTCCTACGAAAATAATAGGTGAAACAAATATTTGAGGTAACAACAATTTATCAACAAATGACACAGACGACATGAGCCGAGTTTAAAAACAGTGATACAATTTATTAACACACACAAAAAAAATAATTATACAAAAGTAATCCTTGTTTGTGCCTTATGAGGGCTAATAACATTTAAATTATCAATGAAATGAAACAAAAATTAAAATTGTATTGCTGCATAAGAAGATCCTCAGAAAAGAAAACTAAATAAAGTGAATAAAAAGAGAAATACTTTTTTCTATATAGTTTCCAAAGATAAATTTGGTACACTTTTTTAAGGACGGTTCGTGGTAACTGCGAAGATTAAATCAAGTTCACCGGCCGAAAACTTTTCTTTGGGGTGGGAGGGACAGGAGTTGTTCTTTTCAATTATCGTCTGGTTGTTGTTTAAATTGTTTTGTGTCATTTCCCTTCTGGACCGAGGCGACTTGGATTCCCGTACCATCTGTTTGTCGACTCTAAAAATCGAATACAAGGTCCTCCTTATATAGCCTACAGATAGGCTCTAAATACGCCTTTCAGAATTTTGAGGGAAACCTTTTTGTTGGACGAAAGACAGACGCTGCTCTTTTACCTCGAATCAAAATGTACCTTGCATATTTGTGGAATTTAGAAATTAAGAGCCGATCACAATATCTGAATTATCTCTGAAAGCTTGATATATGGCCACATTATTTAGATTTCTTATACCATAGTGAACCTTTATTCTCATTCAATATTTTAGCTTTGGTTTAAGTCTTTTTTTTTTAATTGATGTTATTACTGTTGTTACAGCGTATATTATCGATTTTAGGGTGATTAAATTAAGAACGATTTCATTTATTATTTCAATGATTACTTTGTTTACAATCTGAATTTTTTTTTTCGATGTCTTGTCATATATCATTTTGTTAAAGTTTTTCTTTTCTTTCATTGTAGTGTGCTTTATTTTATTTTATTTTTTTAGCAATTCTCTTACGTTTGCCTCCATTCTTAAAATTCCTCGTTATCTGTGTGTTTTTCTTTATACCTTAATGAATTTCCCTGTTCCGGATTTTCTTGTCCATTTTTAAACATTATTTTTTTATTGAATTTTCATTTTCATTATTATTCATAATATCGATTTCCGATATTTGAGATTCTATTAAACTTTAATTTCAATTCTGCTTTAATATTCTCTTTTACTTCAGCAAAAGTTGTGCGTTTTTCAATCGTATAATGATGTTTCGTTTGGCATTAGCTTGTTTACTAGTGTCTATATTTTCCTGATGTTCAGGAATTGTCTGCATTGTTAGCATATGGCTTAACAATATGCTCGGAAAAAGTCCTCTATAGGTGTTCTCTATTCTATTTTATACTTCCATTTGCTTAACAGTAGATATGGTGACTGAGGCAACATCATCACTTGAAATTATTCGCAGACGATGTCTATAATCAGAATTTGGGGAATACCAGGAACATATCTTTGGACCTTAAGCTAATTTCACACGTTTGAGGAATACAAACCTTAGTTAATTTCGGCCAATGGCGGAATGAGTTTATTATTTGTTCCATTCTAAATTACTAAGTTCACATTTTATCCATTCTGGCAATTAGTGTTTTACTCGTGATCACTTGTGTTACCAGTGCATTATCAGTTTTAACTGATATACTTTGAGGTTAATGACTGAGAGAAGAAATTATAATTATTACTAGTACCCCCGCTCTCAAAAAGGCGGCAATTGTTAGAATGCTTTACGAGTGAGATGCAACAATTTTGAAATAATATTGAGATTAAATAAAACACAGATTCAGAATTCGCAACAAAAACAGAGATCACTTTTCGTACCATATCTTTAATTAATATTAACAACTCAAATAGTATCTATCTATCTATCTATCTATCTATCTATCTATCTATCTATTTCATTCTATTCATTATCTATCTATCTATATATATATATATATATATATATATATATCTAGCTAGCTATCAAAATATATTTCAGAGGTTTCTCGATGTCTGGTGAATATTTATATATCGTTCCATTCATTACTATAAACATCTCTCTCTCTCTCTCTCGTATTTATATATATACGTATATATATACACATATATATACACACACACACATATATATATATATATATATATATATATATATATATATATATATATATATATATATATATATGTGTGTGTGTGTGTGTGTATATATATGTGTATATATATACGTATATATATAAATACGTATATATATATGTATGTATGTATATATATATGTATGTATGTATATATATATGTATGTATATATATAAGTATTTATGTATATATATATATATATATGTTTTATATATATATATATATATATATATATATATGTTTTATATATATATATATATATATATATATATATATATATATATATATATATATATATATATATATACTCGTGGCCACACATTGTTATTATCATTATTGTTACCAGTACATTATTAGTTTTAACTGATAAACTTTAAGGTAATGACTGAGAGAATAGTTTTATAATTATTACTAGGGTACCTCTGCTGTCAAAAATCGTGGCAATTGTTAGAATGTTTTACAACTGAGATGCAAAAATTTCGAAATAATATTGAGATTCGATAAAGCACAGATCCAGCATTCGCAACAGAAACAGAAGCCAATGAACCGTTTAATTAATCCATTCCTTTTATATTTTTTAGGCACTCAATGGTTTCTTTGATTCATTCATCACTCCCGGTATTATATAAATCACATTTCGTTCAATATCATTTTTTTTGTCTTTTTTTAAGCATTTCACCCCAAGTAAGACGAAAGTGCCATTAGCACGCAAGGGGTTACAGAGGGTAGAGAACAAGAAAGACGTGTTTAAGGAGATGATAAAGAGAAGGACGGGGAACAAGATCAAGGTGTCAGAAGATGTCGATTGACCTTACACTTGAATATTTGAAAATTATAGTTATCAGGGAAGCAAGCAAGAGGAAGGAAGTTCCACAGAGGGGAAGTGCGAGAAAAGAAGCTGTTTGAGTAGAAGAGACGGTTACGTTTAACCGTTTCGACAGTGAAAGGGTGGGACCGAGATGCCAACCTATGAATCCATCTCGTCTTCTATGGGTTAAATAGTAGGATAGACTGGGTTCTTCAACATGGGTTGCCAACTAATCTAGGAGAAGGAAAACTTTTAATTTGAAATAATGAACTGAAATCGTTTACGTGGTCGTCTAAAAGATGAAAAACCAACCCTTCCTTAGAGGTTGGGCGTGGGGCCAATCAACCCAACCAACGGAACAATTAAATTATAGAAACATCACGTCAGTGGATATTACCCACTTTTGTTCCACCTCATTTTTTGTTAATTGGGGCATTGTGTGGGTTTTGCAAATGTTTCATTTCAAAATTTTATATACCATTTAATTATTTTTTCTTAGTGCTTTTTTGTTATAATTTGTTTTTGACGTTCTTTTACTGTTACAGTATAACTAAAATATTTTATTTTGAAATATCAAATCAAAAGTCTAATATGAAAAATTGAATTTTTAACTTTCAAAAATACAAATAAGCAAAAATAGGTTCCATTTTATTTTCAGTAAACAAATATAATTGCTGTATTTGTCGGCCTATTGAACGAACCCATGCTTTGGACGCACCCAAATTTTGGCATGGAATATTTATAAGAAAAGTACACGTCAAAAAAAAATTATAACCTTACCTTTATGTGACATTCTCACTAACCATGAAAAACACTTACAGTATTAGCACAAATTATACTACGGTATTTTTTAAATAAATCTGACATATGGTTTAAAAACCAGGTCATTTTTGGAAAAGAAAAATTTTAGTACATTTTATCGTGCATTTATTGAAAAAGATTTTAGATGTTTTTCAGGGAGCAACATCTACACATACAGTAGATTCATAATAGCTACAAGAAATCGACTTGTATCAATGAACACTGGCGCATATGGTAATAGGCCATAAACAGAATATGTCCCATACCATACATGCAGAAAAGCAAATTCCAATACCTGTATATCAACAAAAACACACGAAGCAAGTAGCAATATATCAGTCAAAGCAAATATTTCTGTAAAATCTCGTATTTCTACAAATCATGAAGCAAACATCGTACAATTCCGTAAGTTGCTTAATTTCTTTTTCCTGGGTGAAATTTCAGGGATATTTCTATTGATATCGTGTTAGCTCTCTTCCAGCAGTCATAGTTTCAGAGCTAAGCTCTATGCGTGCACTGATTCCTGGTGAACCCCAGTTTTTTTCTGGGTCTTCATGTCTTGTATGATATTGGATGCACGGTAAATTTTCATGCATTTATCTTAAAAAAAAATCCGTGTCCAATAGGCCGGCAAATACGGTAATTGTTAGTCGGTACACAAATGTGATTAAAGCTCCAATTATCTTGAAGTTACGGGTTATAAGTATTCAGAAATGTATTTGATTACCCGCAATTTGCTAAATATTAGGGGAAAATATTCTGTGCGGTGTTGAAACACGCCAAACTGCGGTTGATTCATTTTTCTTGCTTTTCGTTCTTTCTCTTTTCAATATAAATTGGCAGTGGGTCGACTGGGCGGGTTAATATCCCATTGCTAAAATGTTGTGGAGACAGAACTCTATGAAGGTTATTCGTGTGATTTTCACACTCAGGAAGTAAATTGTATGTTTGTAAAAGTAGCCGAACTAAAGAGAGTATATGTTGGTGAATACGTCCAGAAGACATAACCAGTTCATTGCCGGAAATTATGTTCATTTCACATCTCGTGCAGACGGTTGATATTTAAAAGCACGGTGGATTTAATTTATCAAACCATCAATGTATCAAAATGTGTGTACCGACAACTCAAATACTATCTATCTATCTATCTATCTATCTATCTATCTCTTTCTATTCATTATCTCTCTAGCTAGCTAACTAGCTAGTTATCTATCAAAGTATAATTAAGAGATTTCTCGATGCCTTGTGAATATTTATAGTGAATATCTATATATCGTTCCATTCATCACTATAAATAAATAAATAAATATATATGTATATATACATATATATATATATATATATGTATGTATGTATGTATATATATATATATATATATATATATATATATATATATATATATATATATATAGATAGATAGATAGAAAAGGAAACATTGAAGTCAACACTCGGAGGCGACAGGCTGTTTCATGCTAGACGCAATCGTCAGGCCGCAATCGTCATAAATATATATATATTTATATATATATATATATACATATATATATATAAAACATGTATATTCATGTATATATATATATATATATATATATATAAAAATGTATATATATATATATATATATAAAATACGTATATATATGTATATATATATGTAAATATAAATATTCACGACTATATTTCTGTATGTATACATATATATAAATATGTATACACGCACACACACACATATATGTATATATATATATATATATATATATATATATATATATATATATATATCAACCACGTGTTCGATTGATTTTTCAGAAAGTTGCCATTATAATCGGCTTCAGAGGCCATCCAAGCGTGCTTTGGAAACTACCTAAAAAACAATATCACAAAACATATGTAAACCTTGTGAGCGAAAGTGGGTAGACGAAACCATTTAGAAGCCGTCGACAGTTGCTAGAACAACTGTGGCGTTTGTGCTAACTGGCCATCTTCAAAGAATTGATCACACCATTTTATGCGCTCTCTCCCAAATGCTGTAAGTAAGGCCCGCTCGGTATAGTTGCAGTATCAACCAGACGTTGATCATACGTCTGTAATAGCGATTTATTAGCTGCCCAGATAGAAGGGTCTGATCAGAAATGAGTAGTAGCCGACTTTATATCTCAGTCGGTTCGTTATCTATCTCAGTCTGTTATCTATCTATCTATCTATCTATCTATCTATCTATCTATCTATCTATCTAGTTAATATCTTTCAGTCTATATATTCGTTATATATTCTCGAAACCTGTTGATATTAAAATAAGACGAAGGAAATCCAGTGAATGTTGGCTTTTGTCAGACAAAGCCAACCCTAGGATAGAATCATATAGCTCAAGAGTCAATTCTGTTTAATGAATTTCTTTCTTTCTTTCTTTCTTGCTTTCTTTCTTGCTTTCTTGCTTTCTTTCTTGCTTTCTTTCTTTCTTTCTAAACATATGCACACGCATGCAAAACTACAAAGACACACACCTTTTTAAATCATTTTTTCATTCACTATTATAAACAGTGTGTAACTTATATTTTCTTTCCTTTTCTCACTCTCTTCGGCTCGAAATCTATTCTCTGCTTTCTTTCTTTTTTATTTTCTACTTAACTTTCTCCTCCTTCATCGCTATTCAGTTTCTCTTTCCCTTCGACGCTTGCCACTATCCCTACGTACCTTGGACGATGTTTTATCTTTTGATTGGCACTTTGACATTCCAAGTGCTGAACATTCTCCTCCATATTGTGAATACCAAAGTTCAACGTCGACATCAGCGTCTGTGCGGCAGGAAACTTGACTTGTCAGTATCCGAGGCTCATCATGTTCACACAAGTGAACAGACAAGCATTCGAGTCCTTTGTGCGCATGCCCATAATTAGAACCAATGTCTTCATTACATATCGTCTGTAAGACAATCCTGTTGACAAGGACCTACAAAAAAACTGCGACGCTCTGTCAGCCATTTTCTGCATCGTTTTCTTTTTTATTATTTTTCACTATTATTTTTTTCTTGTTCAACACTTTTCTTCCATTTTTCATTTAGAGTTAATTTTGATGCCAGTTTTTGAATAATTTATTTCCCTGTTTTAGTTTTATTTATTTATTTTCGAATTTACCTTTTTCTTTCGTGGTTCTGTTGGTTCTTTCTTCTGTCTTTTTAGAATTTCATTGATGAAGCTTTTTCTCACCGTTTCTTTTTCTTTCTGGTTTCATTGATTTTTCATTTATTCAGGCTTTTAAGCATTTTCTTGCTTTCTTTCTCTCTTTCTTTTTTCTTTCTTTCTTCTTTCTTTCTTTCTTTCTTTCTTGATTCGTCTCTGTTTTTTTCTATTTATTTAATATTTTCTTTCTTTCTTTATTCGCCACTTTTTTATATTTATTTAATATTTTCTTTATTTATTTATTTCTTGATTCGCCTCTTTTTTTCTATTTATTTAATATTTTCTTTCTGTGTTTCTTTCTTTCTTTCTTTCTTGATTCGACTCTTTTTTTCTATTTATTAAATATTTTCTTTCTTTCTTGATTCGCCTCTTTTTTTCTATTTATTTCATTTTTCTGTCTTTCTTTTTGTTTTCTACTATTGCAGCATTCAATTATTTTTTATTATCCATTTTCTTTCTTTCTTTGTTTCTTTATTTATTTCTTGACTGGCTTCTGTTTTTTTCTGTTTATTTAATATTTTCTTTCTTTCTTTCTTAATGTCTTTCTGAATGTCTGTCATTTTTTCTTTCTGGCATAGACTTCGTTCTATTCTTTCTAAATGTCACTACATTTTCATATTCTTTCCTTCATCTTTTCTTTCTTTCTTTTCTCGCTATCAGTCTTTTAAAACTATTATTTCAAAAAAATCATTTCCGAAACAATATTTTTATTACATTCCTAAATGTGCCAAGATGAGCAGTGACTCCGATATGTGTCAAAGTTGTCACTGAATGTGGCCCGAATGTAGGGAGTACCCAGTGAGGATAGAGCACACTACTATATATATATATATATATATATATATATATATATATATATATATATATATATATATGTATATATAAATAAAAAGGAAAGAACAGTAAGATATAAAATCCGGTGTTCTTATAGATATTTTTATTTTTACACAATAGTGCTCTATGTAAATTTAAATTTACAGAGCATTAATATTATAAATTAATAGATTTAAAATATGGTTTTACCGCTACACAGTGATGACCATGTTTCAGAAATGGAAGCTAAAGCCCCTGAATTTAATTTTGTTATTAAACCAAAGACATTAGTTCCATTTCCTCATCAAGCGAATTTTGGAGTAACTTACTTTTTAAAATTTACGGTTGTTAACGGCACAGGAAAGATTCATAGTTTGAGGGTTTCCAAGGTTACCGATAAATCCATTCATCTAGACAAGGGGTGGTAGAGGGTTCAATTTTTAATTTTCGTTGTCTCAGTTAATAGTTACATTTGAAAGCGGGGTTATGTTTAGGGATGGGTAGGGATGTATCTTTTAACAAATTCTGACATCCGCTAAATTCATGTCATCTGGGTTTATTTCTAACGGCAAAAATTCTTATGGTATTATTTCTATTTGTATATTTAAAGATTTTGAGGGACTGTTTAGGTTAGAATATGTTTTATCCACCTTTCTAAAAAGTTATTTTTAATATTTAATATACTATACTCCTAGTTAAAAACCAAGTAAATGTATTAGGATTACTTACAGTATTTAAAATTATTTATTCTTATCGAGTATAAGTAAATATTATTTTATTTTATTTTATTTTATGTAAACTTTATGACAATGACGGCAAAGGTGGTTAAATTATTTCACTAATTTAATAAACTTAGTATTATAAATGTATATATGTATGTATAAAGGACATTTAATGTTCAATATTATATTCTAACTTATTAATTTCACATGACTTTCGGTGTTCACTTGGATTCTTTCCAGTGTTTGAATTGCTTTGAGAGAGGTGTTATGGTTAGAGTACGTTTTATTTAATTACAATTTTAAAAGATATTTAGGTTAGAATCTGTTTTATTTAATTTCAATTTTAAAACATTTTAAAAATTCTACTTTCAAATTTAACTTTTTAATTTTAATCGGCTATATTTCTTTATAAACCAAGTAAATGTAATATAATTATCTACATTATTTAAAATTATTTATACCCATCAAATATGAGTATGTATAATAATCAGGTAATTTTTTTTTTTTTTTTTTTTTTTTTTTTTTATAGATTATTTAAAGATTATTTAAAGAAAACTTTTGGCAATGACGACAAAAAATAGCTATTTCATTTCTCTGATTCAGTAAATTTTTATTTTTTATAAACTTAGTAATATATAGTTTCTCATGTATGCATAAAGGACATGGGTCATTTAATGACCTACATATTCTAGCTCTTCTTATTAACTTCCATTTCACTGTAGGTGTTTTATTGGATTCTTTTAGGTGCCAAAAGTACTTCGAAAGAGATGTTTGACTTTTATACTTATTTATCCTAAACGAGGATTGATGTTGGTAGAACCTCTTTTTGAACTCATGGCTAGTGCAACCTATATAAATTTTTATGTTTTCAGGGTTTTCAACAGAAGATATATTACATTGGTATACTACTGATTCTATGCAACATTTATTTTGTAAAGGACAGTTTTGAGGGTTTCTACAATTACATAATTTTTGTTCACCCTCATTAGTTGTTGTTTGTATTTTTCCCTTGTCTACAATTTTTTGGTTCTGGTATAAGTGTTTATTTAAGATATTAGTATTATGTTTCTTAATTATCTTTTCTAGGTTATCAGTACAGCTATAACTTAATTTTAGTGTATTTCTATTGAAAATGGTACTAAGTTTACTTCCACCGGGAAAATGCTTGAGTATTAATTCAAGGAATTTTTGTCCCAATTTGTTTTTTACCATTTGGTTGTATGGGGGTGTATACCAAATTATTTTCCTGCTTCTGTTTTTCCTATGTTTACCGTTTTCATTTTTAATATAAGTTAGTTTTAGGTTTTTGTAGCCACTATCTTTTAGAGCTTTATTATAGAAATTAATATGTTCGTCGAAAATCTTGTCATTTGCTGAATTTGTACTAATTCTTTTTCGGATAGATAAAGGTATATGTTTAATTATAGATGAGGGGTGATTTGATTTAGGGTGTATATATACAGGATTCGTATTGAGTTTTTTATAAGGTGTGTATGTATTGTTCTTTAAATCTAATGTTATATCAAGGAAGTTAACTTTTTTAATTTTAGTGCTAACGGTAATTTTTAAACCCATGCTTTTAAATTCTTTATATAATGCCTTTCTAATTTTGTCTATTCTGAAGTTAGTAGAATTCCTAATAACCATGAGACCATCGTCCCTGTATAGACCAATGTCAGTTGAATCAATATCACGATGCACTGTTAGGTTGTATAAAATAAAAAGACCAATAAGATCAGAAGACTCAGCTGAGTCTAGTGATCCCATTGTGATGTCAAAGTGGTCATATGAATTTTTTACCCATTGCTCACCATTATGGATCAGTACCGATTTCTTCGCATTTAGTATAATGTTCTTTTCATCCTCAGTAATATCCGTGTACTGGGTGGCAAAGTCCAACGCATTCAAGAACAGTTCTTTAGATATTGATGGGTAATAATTTTCAATATCGAACTGCATTAGTGTACAGTTGTTTTTTGCTTTTATACAGGTGAACCAGTTTATCACGTCTTCGGTATTTATCCAAAGTTTGAGGCCTATTTTATCTTTGATTTGTTTATTTATCCTTTCAAGGATCATTTTACTAATTTTTCCTATATCTGGTCTTGTAGGATTAATTATCCTTGTAGTTGGATTAGCCTCGAAATCTGGTTTGTGGTCTTTTAAGGTTATGTAGCTCTCTTTTTCAGATAATTTACCTACTCTGTCACTGATCTTCAGTTTATCAGTGATTTTTTTACTACTATTATTGATATTCTGGACCATATTTAGGTTACTATCATTTGCTTTTTTGTAGTTCTTATGTAAGTCCTTATTGAATAGATCATTATAGTCTTTCGTGGTTGCCTTATAAAAGTTTCCAGTTTTGTCTGACTTTATTAAAATTTTATCAGAAGTGTTTATTACTTTCACTATTCTATCTAGGTGTTTCTGGAAGTGGCATTTTTTCTCCCTGAAGTTTATGCTGTTTATCATATCCAAAAGGTCATTTTCAAAAGCCGACAAACTATGAACAAATGGTGCTGCTTTCTTGCTTTTAAAACCGTAAACCTCCTTGTTTTTATTTTGTAAATCATTCCGTTGAAGGAAGAAGTAGGCCTTCCATCTCATCCTTCGTATGAGTTCCTCCGTCTTTTGCATTAATGCAACGAAATATTCCTTTTTGTTTGTATTAGGAATGTTTTTCAGAGAAATTCCGAAATTTATTTTCTCCATATTTTCCTGATAAAAATAAAGATTTAAAGTGCTCGACTTTGATTAGGAGCCAATGAATCAGTAGTATACCAATGTAATATATCTTCTGTTGAAAACCCTGAAAACATAAAAATTTATATAGGTTGCACTAGCCATGAGTTCAAAAAGAGGTTCTACCAACATCAATCCTCGTTTAGGATAAATAAGTATAAAAGTCAAACATCTCTTTCGAAGTACTTTTGGCACCTAAAAGAATCCAATAAAACACCTACAGTGAAATGGAAGTTAATAAGAAGAGCTAGAATATGTAGGTCATTAAATGACCCATGTCCTTTATGCATACATGAGAAACTATATATTACTAAGTTTATAAAAAATAAAAATTTACTGAATCAGAGAAATGAAATAGCTATTTTTTGTCGTCATTGCCAAAAGTTTTCTTTAAATAATCTTTAAATAATCTATAAAAAAAAAAAAAAAAAAAAAAAAAAAAAATTACCTGATTATTATACATACTCATATTTGATGGGTATAAATAATTTTAAATAATGTAGATAATTATATTACATTTACTTGGTTTATAAAGAAATATAGCCGATTAAAATTAAAAAGTTAAATTTGAAAGTAGAATTTTTAAAATGTTTTAAAATTGAAATTAAATAAAACAGATTCTAACCTAAATATCTTTTAAAATTGTAATTAAATAAAACGTACTCTAACCATAACACCTCTCTCAAAGCAATTCAAACACTGGAAAGAATCCAAGTGAACACCGAAAGTCATGTGAAATTAATAAGTTAGAATATAATATTGAACATTAAATGTCCTTTATACATACATATATACATTTATAATACTAAGTTTATTAAATTAGTGAAATAATTTAACCACCTTTGCCGTCATTGTCATAAAGTTTACATAAAATAAAATAAAATAAAATAATATTTACTTATACTCGATAAGAATAAATAATTTTAAATACTGTAAGTAATCCTAATACATTTACTTGGTTTTTAACTAGGAGTATAGTATATTAAATATTAAAAATAACTTTTTAGAAAGGTGGATAAAACATATTCTAACCTAAACAGTCCCTCAAAATCTTTAAATATACAAATAGAAATAATACCATAAGAATTTTTGCCGTTAGAAATAAACCCAGATGACATGAATTTAGCGGATGTCAGAATTTGTTAAAAGATACATCCCTACCCATCCCTAAACATAACCCCGCTTTCAAATGTAACTATTAACTGAGACAACGAAAATTAAAAATTGAACCCTCTACCACCCCTTGTCTAGATGAATGGATTTATCGGTAACCTTGGAAACCCTCAAACTATGAATCTTTCCTGTGCCGTTAACAACCGTAAATTTTAAAAAGTAAGTTACTCCAAAATTCGCTTGATGAGGAAATGGAACTAATGTCTTTGGTTTAATAACAAAATTAAATTCAGGGGCTTTAGCTTCCATTTCTGAAACATGGTCATCACTGTGTAGCGGTAAAACCATATTTTAAATCTATTAATTTATAATATATATATATATATATATATATATATATTTTTTTTTTTAAGCGTATCACCCCAAGCAAGGCTGGAGGCCACTATCACGCATGGGGTTACAGAAGGGATGGAGGAAGAGCAGATAGGAGTGGTAAAAAAGAGGATGTGGAGAAAGAGAAAGACGGAGGGTCGATCAAGGCAAGGGGGTTACAGAAGATTTGGAGCGAGAGCAGATAGGAATGAAAGATGAAAGGATGTGGAGAAGGGAAGTGGATAGATCAAGGCAACTGGAGATGACGATTGACGCTACACTTAAACCGTTGGAGATTGTATTTGTCAGGGAAACAGTAATAGGGAAGGGAGTCCCATAGGCGAGATGTGCGAGACATGAAGCTATTGGAGTAGAAGAGACGTCTACATCTAACAGTTTCAACGGTGAAGGGGTGGGAACGGGATGCCAGCCTCGTAGGACGTTTAAATTCAGGAAATATATATATATATTTCTCAGACTAGTCCACATTTCAAATTGACAAAATGTCCAAACAACAAACTTTGAGGTGAATATCTTCTTGGACGGGCCTCGGACTTTTAGCAATATCACGTTTTCCATCCATTTTACGCTTAAATATACATTAATGCAATTTTGCGTAGATAAGAAGACATCAACTCGGGAACCTTTTTATGGGGAAAGATCATATGTAAATTACATTATATAATACGTCTATAAACCTCATAATATAGATAGATGTATTTCTATTTATATCTTTTTATAAATTAACAACAACATATAGTAATCGCTCTTATATACATACATACATATATATTGGACACCTCGAGCCGGTGTAATGGTTAGCAAGCTTGCCTCGCTACAACGATTACGACTGAGTATTGAGTTCGATCCTCACTGGGTGCCCCCTACTTTCGGCCTTGTGCCGCATCTAAGCTATGCTTGGAAAAATCATTATTTGGGCACCTCCAGGTGGTGTAATGGTTAGCAAGCTTGTCTCGCTAGAACAATTACGACTGAGTAGTGAGTTCGATCCTCACTGGGTGCCCCATACTTTCGTCCTTGTGCCACCTCTGAGCTACGCTTGGAAAATAACTATTGGGCACCTCGAGGTGGTGTAATGGTTAGCAAGCTTGTCTCGCTAGTATAATTACGCCTGAGTAGTGAGTTCGATCCTCACTAGGTGCCCCATATTTTCGGCCTTGTGCCATATCTGAGCTACGCTTGGAAAATATACATATATATATATATATATATATATATCATCCACAGACAGACTGTTTCGCTGTTTCACAGCTCATCAGTGTGGCTAGAGGTCCGGTTGCCTCTAGCTAGGATCCAAACCCGGCTGAATTTGCGTCAGTCGGAACTTCTACCAGTAAGCCGTCGGCGCACGGCAGGGATGAAGGTGAATTTTAAAAATATTTAAGTAAATGTTATGTTTATGATAAACAGTATTAACAACATTTACCGGCCTGAATACTATATAAACATTATTATTATAAATAGAGCATTTATTTAAACATTTGTATCTATAAAAATAACGTATAAACAATAAATATATTAAAATAATTGTCGGACTTAGTTTATTTCTTAATACATATATATATATATATATATATATATATATACACATATATATATATATATATATATATATATATATATATATATATATATATATATATATATATATATATATATATATATATATATATATATATATATATACTTTATTTTAGGATATTACATATATTGTAAAATACAATGGCCCGATGAGATGCATTGATACGCCTAGAAAAACGACTGCAATTGTGTAGCGATTTTGACATGTTTTTCGTGTAATATCCTAAAATTAATAATATTGCTCTACTTTGTATTGAGCTCTCTTTTAAATTAAGTTTTACGAACGTTGGAATTGTACTCTATTCGTTCTCATCTCAACTGTATATATATATATATATATATATATATATATATATTGTTGTGTTCATTTTGATGAATTGCATCTTAATTAGAATTTTCCTGGAGATGCTTTAATCGGTTTTTCTTTTGCTAAATCTATCAAATAAGGTTTTGGATGAATTTAAAGTATACAGTGGGTGCTTAATTGTTATTAATCCGACCAAAGTTATTTGGTCAGTTTTGGGAAAGTGGGCGGGGCCAACAATTTTTAATATTCATGACATAATATAAATAAAATTTCATAAATCTCCGCGTATTCTTTAATCAAATGTACATTAGTTAGTTACAGTTTCTGGGAGAGAGCGCATAATCTGGCATGATGTACAGTTTGAACATGATCAGTGAGCTCACACCCTCGGTCACGATGACTTGCGATTTCATGCTAGCGCAACCATCGAAGAGCTCCGGACATCTCTTCAACAAGACTTTGGTCAACCCGTAGTATGGCGTTTCATGCATTTCCCAACGATGTCGCAGGTATAACTTTGAGAAATCGACCGTGGCGTAGTTCAAACCCTGGTCTCTTCGTCAGAAAGCGAACGTTCCAACCACGTGCCCATTGATACTTGATGTAGACACTGTAAAATATTTAAATATTAAAATCTGATTAATGAATCTTCACAAAAGTCTATGTATTGCAATTATACATCCATTATTATATATTATTTTGATACTGATTAAAATATTCATAAAAACATGTGTTGGTAAAAGTTGAATGCATCCTCAATTTTTATTTACAAAATATCAAAAAGATCTAGGCCAATTTGCTTCCAATATTTTTAGTCTTTTTTTTTTACATGTGGATGAGGCTATTATTTTATACAAGTATATTGCGGATGGAGTTTGGTAAAAAAAATTCTCATCACTCTAGAAACATAAAAATCTACACATTCAGTCAAAAAACAAATATCCTTGACAATGGCTAACAGGATAGCCAAAAGCGCTCGGATATATGGGACATTCGGACAGTTTTACACATTTTATGTCCATAAAATAAATCACTTATACGAACACAAGCAAAATTGTATGAAACACTTAGTCGCAGCACACAGATCAGTCGTCTTTAATGGAATTTGTATATAAGAAGGATTGCTGCCCAAATACACAATTATAAGAAGCATAGGTGTACGATCTTACTTTACTACCATATATATATATTTTTTAAAGACATTTTTGATATGTTTAACGTTCTTTTTATAGATACAAGTAAATACTTAAATACTTGTCTCTATAAAAAGAACGTTAAACATATCAAAAATGTCTTTAAATAAATTGTCGGACTCTGTCCAATTCAAATATATATATATATATATATATATATATATATATATATATATATATATATATATATATATGACATGCCTTAGACCAACTCGGTCACGTAGGACTTTCTGATCAAAAGCACTATTCGGGGTTTGTTTTATATAAAACAAACCCCGAATAGTGCT
>OZ038496.1:51899459-51909459 GCA_964036315.1 Acanthosepion esculentum
ATGATTTAGTGACACATAGCCATATTAATTAACCCATAGCTGGCAGAAGAAGAGGTGGATTCACACCTTTCTTAAGGGTATTTGCGCGTAAGTGAATATAAAGAATTGAACGGAAATTGAAACTCGGATCTCCGATTAGCAATTCCGAGCCATTATCCATTAAACCACCCGCACATCCAAGCTTAGAGAACCTGATCTTCCCAAGCGGCCACCCATTTAGCTACAGAGCAGGTTTGAAGAGGAGCGAGAAACACAGGTAGCGTGTTAGGATCAGAAGATAGTTGAGAAAGTTGAAGGTAAGATAGATAGAAAAACGAAAATGTAAGAAAAAGGGAGAGGCAAAGAGAGAGTAAGAGAGAAAACGAGAAAAAGAGAGATAAATATATTAAGAGATTAATACAGAAAAATAGTACAGGGAAAGGGAAAAGAAGGAAAAAAGAATAAAGAAAGAGTAGAACAAAGAGAGAGGGTGAATTTGAGAAAGACATAGAAACTCTTATAGATGCAATCAAAATTAAATTTACACCTACAAGTCAGTGCAGCTTCCATTATTGCCTTGATGGAAATGTCTTTGGTCACGTGATTGAAGTTTGAGCTTGATCGCACCAGTTTTCTTGCTGCTGTTACAGTGTAAACATAGCCACTCCGCGAGCAGTGTGCATCAAGGAGGAACAAAGAACAGTTGAATCTTCTCGTCAGTGGTCGAGATTGACGGGCGCCCTGCTGCTTTTTCGTGCTTCACGCTTGTCTTTGGTGATATCCGTGATGATGTGTTGAAAGACGACCGATTTTCTCTACACCAGTTGTTGAACATGGGCTCGCCCAACCGCTGTGAGTACAATATCTGCTCTTAGGAACGGTCGTCGGAAAGTTGGACGCAAGGCGTAGCGGTTGAGTCGTACGCATTGCCGCACTGAACTATGGTTTTTCTCTATTATTGTATTATATATCCATGTCTCCCGTGCTTAAACCTGTTCTTCACTCAACCTTTTGTTCCAGTGTTACCTTACAGTATTAGTAACCAGAACTACAAGAGTTATACAAAGTTTATAACACATGATCCCCCACATCCTGAAAGAACAAGAATAGACATATATATATATATATATATATATATATATATATATATATATATATATATATATATATATATATATATATCCAGCAAGTCGTATTATGTGGTTCGATGAATTATGACTAGGACTGATGTTAAGGTTTGGGTATAACGTAGACCCCATGACCTCCAAGGAGCGGTTGCCTTAAATGCGTTATCCTCCAGTAATACGCTTTTCGATCGTTCATTGTTATATTTTTTACATTAGCTTTGTTAATATTAGATTTAGCTGTGTATAGAAACACACACATTGCAGTATATCATTTTAAGGGTTAAATAATAGCGTTTATAGCGGTTTACTAAGCTACACGCAAAACCACTAGTAAGGATCTAAGCATAAGGCCGAAAGTAAAGCTGGCCAAGTGAGAATTGATCTCAGTACTCAGTTGTAATTGACCAACAAGACAAACTTGCTAACCATTACACCACGTCAAGTGCCAACAATGATAATGCTTATATTATTTTTTCTAGCTTTCGTTTAAGAAAAAAAAAACTTCATAACTACCTTGTCACAATAACGTCCCTTGATGAGACAAAGTAATTCTCATAAACCGAAATGCACGCTGGCGCACGCTAAGTTCAGATACATTTATAGACTATTGTTCAAAAATGGAGAAAAAAATAAAATTTCTTTTGAAATTAAAACAGAATGCTTTCGTTAATTTTCGCTAATTTCCGTACTCAAAAGATGAATAATTATTTTATTGCTTTTGAAGAATTATTTTTAATTGTCGTCTTTCTCCCTCCTTTTTAAGGATAATTGAATTTTTAAATTTCTTTTCAACTTGAAATGATAATTAGGACATCCCCACACCAAGACAACAACAACAACAACAACCGCAACAACAACAGTGCACTAATAAATAGCAATAATAAGTTGCAAATGCCGAGTAGAAATCAAAAGCGTTGCATTAATACACAAACACATGCATCAAGGTAATAATGGAAGCTGCACTGCCATGCAGGTGTCAGTTTTATTTTGATCGTAACCATAAGTTTCCATGTATCTCTCAAATTCACCCCCGCTCTTTTTCCTACTCTTTCTTTATTCCTTTTTTATTTACTTTTTCTGTACTATTTTCTCTGCATTGCTCTCTTTGAATATCACATTTCCTACCCCCCACTCTCTTTCTCTTTCTCTCTCTCTCTCTCTCTCTCTCTCTCTCTCTCTCTCTCTTATTCATTTTTACATTTTTGATTTTCTCTCTATCTTACCTTCAACTACCTCAACTCTCTCCTCTTCCTAACACTCTATCTGTGATTCACGCTCCTTTTAGAGCCTGGTCAGTAAGTATACGAGTGATTTTTGATTGCTTCATTTTCCATGGTTTATCAAACCATTGCAGGTTATTTAAAGCCAGAAAATATTTTTAGATCGTAAGAATTTTTGGTGAGAGAAGTAATAATGATTTACTGATAAAAGTCTTACTAATTAACCCATATCTGGGGGTGGGGAGAAGAGGTGGATTTATACCTTTCCTAAGGGTATTTGCGCGTAAATGAATATAACGAACCAAATTGGAATTGGAACTCGGTTCTTCGATTAACAATTCCGAGCCATTATCCATTACACCAGCCGCACATCCAAGCTTACAGCGCCTGCTATTTCCAAGCGGTCACCCATCTAAGTACGAACATGTCTCGACATTACTTAACTTAAGTGATCTTAAGGGAACTGTCTTTCATCGTGATATAGCCGTAAGCCCGAAGAGTCACTTGAGGTAGAGTGTTACAGAGTAAGAAAAATATATTATTTTCTTCCTTCACATAAATTCAATAATAATAATAATAATAATAATAATAATTAAATTAACAGACGACTGCATAACGTTTGCTTGAAATTTTAGTTCTTTTTACTTAATCTACTTGAGAGCTAATGATAATCTTAGGGTTAGTAGAAAATGGAAATTATAGCTAACTCCCTCTCCAAATTATTGAATTCCATGCACTAACGTATGATATTACTAGGAGATGATCGAAAATTATAAACAGGATGAATGCAGAATTAAGAACATTATTTAAAAAATGCCAGTTGACAATAGCAAAAAAATTCGAACCTCTAACCTTATAGTAAAAAATAATAATTCACCTCCTAGAACAATATTAAACAGGGCAAATATTATTCACGAATTTCAATGCCCATTAAGGAATTGTATTCCTGGTCAATCAAAATTCGTAAATAATTATATAAGCCACACTACAACATGTTTGACACGCAGACTCACTCTACACCTTTCTGACCATAGCTCAATTAGATCTCATTTAAATATTCATGGCGACCTACCGGACACTATTCGTAACATACTTGATGACAACACTAATATAATAGCATCATCCACATGCAAAAAACGACTAAAAATAATGGAAGCCTTATTAATAAAAACAAAAAAACAACACTAAATATTATAAACTTTGAACATGGACATAACATCTTGACCGTGTTTTGTAAAATTAAAACATTTCATAAAACATACATACAACAAACTATTTCTTATTTAACAGTTAAAATCGGTACCTCCACGAGATCGCTAAAAAAGAGCATAGCATGATGAAAAAGACGCCAAACTTGACGAAAAAAAAAATTTTATAGTTTAAATGTTTATGTTATTATGATGAGGAAAGAACAAAGTTTATTTTAATTATGTTTTTAAAAATTTCCTTTTTTTTAGAACATTCTAAATTTTGATTAAAAAAACCTTGTTTCTCTTTGTATCACCGAAACTAGTAAAATAGTATATACAATTTTTAGCACGTTTTTTTGTATGACACACATTAATTTGGAAAATCTTGCAAAAATAAAAATAATTGTCTGATGTTAATGAAACTTTCAGAAACTATTCACAGACAATCGAAATTATTATAAATATGTTTTTTATTTAATCATGGCAGAAATATTTTTTTTTATTTATTACCCCCACCTATAACTAATTTTATGAAAACGCTAAAAATTCGATCGAGTCTACTTTAGTGATTACAATAGTTAAAAGCACAAGGCTTTGAGGAATGCAAATCATGTTGTTTTTTTTAATTGGACCCCTCACCTGAAAATCAGCTCTGGAGTGTAACATACAAAATTTAATAAAACACAGATATTATTTAATTTCAAATACTTTTATTTGCTTTTAGTTGTTTTTATGAATATGGACAATGTTTTCTGAAAGCAAAAAAAATTTCGATGAAAAATGAATTTTTAATACAATTATTTGTTATTTTTTTAATTATAATAGATTTTTACATTTAAATTGTTAAAATATAAATTAGTTAAAAGCCGCATCCCTTTTCGTAAGTGTCCTTATGAGATAAATATTTTTAGCGCGTTGTAAATTGTATCGTTTCGACTAAACAGAAGACCCGCAGTAATTAAGAAATGTAATTTTGTGTTTATAATCGGGCTGTAATTATAAAGTACGGAAGACCAACAGGAATACAATTAAGTTGCGTTATTTGAGTTAAGCATTGTTCTCCGTTGTTAAGGCCTTTACTTTTGCGAAACACGTGTGGAGAAGTTAATTTGTTTTTTCATTTTCAAATGAGAAGGGTACGTACAAGTATCACTATCATCTTATGAAATTTATATGATCTTATTTTTATATTAATCTCAATTATGACATTTTTCCATATGAAATATCAAAATTAATAATAAAATGAATGGAAATACAAATAACACAGTAAAATGTAGTAAATGTAAATAAAATTATAATATTTTTTGTACACTTCTGATAAAATTTCATAAGAAAGGTACCTATAAATTAATTAGATACCTATCTTATGAAATATGAAATTTAATCTCACTCTTAACAGTCTTATTTTAATTTCTTTATAACATATTTTCCATAAAGCATCGTAAATGTAAAGGTGAAAGCTAAGTACAAAAAATAATTAGAGCGCTGAAAGTTTTCCTTAAAAATAACGAGATAAATAATTTGTTTACTTAAATGTTAATAACTTCACTTCTCTCCTTCCGGAGAAGGAATTATCCTCACGTAATCCGCCAATATGTCATTCATCACCTGTCAAGTGACGCGAAAGTTTATGACCTGCTTTGTTTTATTTTCAAATTACATCTTATCGGCGCAGAAGCTAAGGAAAGCTTGGTTCAAAATATTTTAAATAAACATTATAATTTCTGATTTTCTTAAAATAAGTTTTGAAAAAATTACAATTGATTTTTAAAAGAATTTCAAACTGAGATTTTCATTTTTTTTATAAAATGGAAAAAAATGTTTGCCATTATCTGACAATTTTGCTGACTAAAAAAAAAAAAACAAGATATTTAACGAAAATTTCGGACGTGCTAGGAACGATTAAAAAATGTGAAAAAATACCCCCAAAATACTTTGATCTTTCCTCTTAATAATAACATAAACATTTAGACGATAAAATTTTGTTTTCGTAAAGTTTAGCGTCTTTTTCATCATGCTATGCTCTTTTTATAGCGATCTCGTGGAGGTACCTAAGTTAAAATATTTAATCCTTGAAAATGACTAAATGTATAGCCGAAAGCGCTCGGATAAAAAGATCATTCGGACAGTTTTTATATAATATATCATCCGAAAAGAAAAACATATTAGATCGCATGAGAAAATGTATAAAAACTAAATAAAAACACCTTGTCTGTCGTATTCAATGCAATATGCATGAAAGAAGGTTTGGTGCCTAAATACACAAATATATATATATATATATATATATATATATATATATATATATATATATATATATATGTTTACATTCGGCCATGAGATGTTTTAGGCAGTCATTTTCAAACACCACAAATGCAGAACGTAAAGTCGATGTTCAGTTAAAGAGCTTTACATTGCCACTAGCTGAGTGTGACTGACGAAATATAAGAGCTAAAAATGTATTAAGAAATGAAGTTTCAAGTCTCGTATTATGATTTAATCGGCCCGCCAATTCATTACAGTCTTCTTTGTCGCTTCATAGTATTCACGCCTCTGTCATTCATATCACATACCTCACCCAGTATAACCGTTTAAAAGTATCACTCTTTTTCCAATGGCTATCGAGACTTGTACTCGTTGAATTTTAGTATAAGCTTGGCAGTAAAATGTTTCCGAAACATTCGTGACAAAAGATTTCGAACCCATGTAGATGTTAACCTGTCACCTCCGCAATTCTTTTATAGATTTATCTAATAATTCCATCCGTGGTTTCTCCATCTTGTTGAACAAATAAAACATGGTATTTATTTGAGTTTTAACCGCTTTATACAACATCCAATTCTTGTTTGCCCATCTTATTTTACAAAAGTTCGACGAAGCCCCACCCACCACACTTACCGTCTTCTCAACCTCTCCAGTTTCCTACGTCATCGGTAACCATAGCAGCGTTAACGGCTGAAGGACATGCGGCACCTAACGTAACCTTGGAAAATGCCACATGAGAAGAAGACACTTGTCCTACGGAAAAATTATGCATACGTACAAGTCAGTGGACAAATGTAAAAAGGCAGGATGACTATCATTTGTCTATGTATGTAGATGTATTCTAGTTTTCTGTGAATTTCAGAACGCGCGAAAACATTTTTGCATAATACAAATATTGTGAGGGAAATATCAAGAAGGAACGTGAGATCAAAATCAATATAGCTAGAGAGAGGCAAATATATATATATATATATATATATATATATGTGCAATTAATTTATCACCCTATATATATATATATATATATATATATATGTGTGTGTGTGTGTGTGTGTGTGTGTGTGTGTGTGTGTGTGTGTGTGTGTGTGGTGAGAGAGAATGAGCGAGCGTGTGTGCATATGTATATGTTATATGATTTATGGAAAAAATATAAAAAATATATATATATGTTCTAAATATTTATGTAAATTCGCACACAGACAGCCTCACACAGACGGATATATATATATATATATATAAGTATGTGTGCGTGTATGTGTCGTTATAATAAAAAAACGCATGAGAAAAATAATATACAAATCACACGCGTAAACCAAGTCCTCCTGTAATTGCAGAGTAACCCTCTACACACATAAACTAACACACACACATAGACGCGCGCGCACACACACACACATATATATTTATATATGGAAAATTTATTTTTTCATCATGCCAATTTAATTACCTACTCTTAATTTAATATATAGATTTGTATATCTTATACATATGTATATATATATATATATATGTGTGTGTGCCCATATCTATCGATTTTTATATATTTAAACGTTAGCATAACAGATATATCATATTTAAAATTGACGCCCATTTTTCATCATTAATCAGTGATACATATATATATATATATATATATATATATATATATATATATATATATATATATATATATATATATATATATGAAAACGATCTTGGAAAAGATCGAAAATACGTGGGTTAGAAAACTACGGCACCATCCTTGATGAATTTCATCTCCAAATCAGGAAACTGATTAGACAACTGGAATGTATCAGTATAAAAATAAGTCGACACAATATGTTGATAGTATTCAATTAAATATGTTTGTATATATATATATATATATATATATATATATATATATATATATATATATATAAAATATTATATTTTTTTATTATTGCGGAGCACTATTTTGTTTTTAGCAGTATGGTCCTTTCCTGAGCTCCTATTGTTTCAAATGATATTGTGCACTATCTCGGTACGCCTGGAATCATTTTCTGGTGTTTAGATTCGTCCCCACCCCAAACATGACACGTGACATGTACGCGTCAGCTACCCTTGTACCATCTTGAACTTGCCCATTTTCACAAATAACTTTTGCCGACCGCCTGATGATGGCGTGTGAAAACACGAACCTTTTAGTTGTGGTCAGCCACTGTCCATTGGTAAATTCCTTAGAAATAGGTATAGACCTATGTATGTGTAGGTGTGTCTGTGTGTGCGCATCTGGTTAGTATGGAGTAGAATTACGTCAACGTGTTTCAGAATAAGAGCAGAATAAATTTAGGTAAGTCTGCTGTTTGGTCAAATCATAATTTAATAGCCTCTTTTCTTATTGTTATTCGACCATCGATCACTGAATCCGTCAGGAAATATCAAATTATCTCATCGATCAAGAAGGCTTAAACTTCACAGATAATGTGTTCAATATAAACGTCTATCAAAAATCGCCCAGCAAATATGACCCCTTAAATGTAGTTTATCGTCTTACCCTGGACGCGGATATAGTTGATCGCCATACCCAGAACGCCTGAAAATTAACGAAATTATTATTTCTGTTTATAAGTAAAAGTCCATCGGAGGATGAAAAGCGTTGGCTAGAATAAAATTTCGTTTTGTCTTCATACATATATATATATATATATATATATATATATATGTATATGTATATATAAATAAAAAGGAAAGAACAGTAAGATATAAAATCCGGTGTTCTTATAGATATTTTTATTTTTACACAATAGTGCTCAATGTAAATTTAAATTTACAGAGCATTAATATTATAAATTAATAGATTTAAAATATGGTTTTACCGCTACACAGTGATACCATGTTTCAGAAATGGAAGCTAAAGCCCCTGAATTTAATTTTGTTATTAAACCAAAGACATTAGTTCCATTTCCTCATCAAGCGAATTTAAATATATATATATATATATATATATATATATATATATATATATATATATATATATATACAGAGTGTATCAAAAATACATTTACAAACATTGGGAGCAGGTTCCTCACATAAAACAAGGGCATAAATCCGTATAAACATATGTCTTCAAATACTTCTTTTTTGAGTTATTAAGTTTAGAGTTTACAGTAGACGCAGTTAAATGTACAAGCCAAGATACAGTAGAAATGTAATTTTACAAACTTTGTGTCGGGTTCCTGATTCGAATGTAAACTTTTCTTTAAACTTATTAATTCAAAAACGAATGATTTGCGGACATATGTTTATATGGACTTTTATACTTGTATTGGTGTGTGGCACCAGCCCGCAAAGTTTGTAAAAGTCATTTTGATAGACCCTATGAATATACTTGCAGCTGCTCTCATCCGATCATCGGGATCGTCATCCTTTCTCCCTATGCTGTTCTCCTTCCTGGTGGCGATGGAAGAGATATCTGTGAAGACACAGCCTACTCCTGAAGAGTAGTCACAGATAGTTTGATGAGGCCATTCACATGAATTTGATTTTGGTTGACAACTCTGCATGATTGAGAAGCCCATACACTTGGGTCAGAAGCACCTCCCTCATGGCTCAGAGGGGATTGAGGCAAGCAAGATCTAGCAAATGCTATAATAACTAAAGTAAAAACTGGACATTAAAGCACAAACTTTTACTATGATTCTCAACCAGTATGTTGAGATTATATCATAAACTAATTAAAAGGATTTGATAACTTAAATTTCTACTGTAACAATGTGTGCTCAGTCTTTGTGAAACAAGTCTTAATTTAACAATATTATAGATGATCAATACAGTAAATACTATCTAGAGGAACAGATAACACTATATACAAGTATCATTAGATTACTAGCATTCACATTATAAAGATGAGCATCATAGCTGGTTATTAAGAGCAGGAAGAGAAATATATGTTTACAGAGATAAACAAACATCTAATCGCACTTTAAGTGGAACAGCCCAACATGCAAATTACAAATTGGAAACACCAAAATCAAGTAAGTGCAAAAGTCAAAATATCTAGGAAGTGTTTGAACAAAGGACAGAAAATGCAAGACTGAAATCTGAAGGCGCACATTGGGATAGCAAAATATGTCTTTCAAAAGCTAAGCAAAGTATTAAGAAGCAAGGAAATTTCATTAGAAACAAAGAAAATAGTGCTGAAAATAGTTATTTTTCGGTACCCGCTCGCATCAGGATAGTTAGCCTTTCCCCACTCACC
>OZ038496.1:51919459-51934459 GCA_964036315.1 Acanthosepion esculentum
GTGCCACATCTGAGCGCGTGGGGCGAGTGGAAAATATCCTTGCTTCGCCAATTAGTTGGAGATTCGTCTCCAGCTGTGCTAGCCGAACACTCTGCATTTGGGCAGAGAGGAAGTCTCTCGTCTTGGGTGGTAGACAGCAACCCGACCCCGTGTATACGGGGTCTATGGGGAATTTTTTCCCGAGCTTACGGGCTCGGTTTTTCCGGGCATTAAAAACAGCCTAGTACTACGTCCAGCTTCGCGGGGAGGTAAGGTAAGTAACTTTGGAGATTCGTCTCCCGCTGTGCTGGTCAAACTCTCTGCCTCCGGGCATAGAGGATCCCCAGACGAGACTATGTCGAAGGGTAGAGTCTCTTCTCGAGAAACAGCTACCTAACCCCGTTTTATACGGGGAAGTTTTGCCCGAGCCTACAGGCTCGTATACGCCACGGATTCGCTGTCTTTCAGTAGTGTATTCTCTTTTACAATAAACCTCTCTTTCTTTCATCTACGCCTATGTTGCTCTTCCTTTCACTCGAGTATCACCTTTGTCTGTTTGCAACCTCTTTAAGGACACAACAATATATATATATATATATATATATATATATATATATATATATATATATATATATATATATATATATATATATATAAGGATAGATAAATCAAACGGCTAAATATAAGGAAGCGTATACACGTGTGCTGGTGTGCATACGCGGGCAAGCAGATAGTCATCAAATTTATACATGGAGTGTAAACATAATAGTACTCGATGTGGTTAGACATTGCAAAGATATATATTAGTTATTACATATACGTGTACCTACCTTTTGGTCTGCGACTTAAGTTTCATTGGATTACAGCTCGTCCGGCACAAACTTTGTAATTAGTTCATACTAAACTAGGACATTTTTTTTTTAAATTAATTGATAAACACTTTCCTAAAAAATGTTCTTTGAGCAAAATTTTACGTCGAAACACTGTAAAACTTACTTATTGTTGTTATAATAATTTAGAGAAAATAATTAATTCACATAACAATAAAATATTGAAATTATATAACAATAACAACCGTAATAATAATACTGATTTTAATTTGTCTCCTATAAATAATCTATGTAATTGTAGAAATTGCTAAATGTCGGACCCAGTACTGAACCCATGGAGACACCATCACGTTGTATATATATATTATTATTATTATGGTCTAAGAAAGGGACTTCGGTAGTACAAGTTAGTAGTAGTTTTCGTAATATATTAGGATTAATTTTAAGTGGGGTTAAAGATGAGTTACTGTATATATTTCTTATAATTATGTCAATAATTTCACTAACAGGAACATTGGTAAATAAGTTTTCAACATCAAGTGAAGCTATGATTTCATTGTTGAGTTTTTCACTTTTTAAGATTTGGATTACTTCTAATGTTGATTTAACACTGTATTTAGTAGGAAGGTAGGGAGTAATGAGTTGGTTAATGTATTTTGTTAGCTGATATACAGGAATTGGAATTTTCAATTCTATCGTTGCATAGCAATCTTCTATGCAAACAATATAAATTATCATTGTTGCAATGTCCGCATAACCATTCTAAAACAAAAAAAATTACCATCTTTGTTATTTAATTTATCATTTAATTTATTGTAATGTACTTGATAGCTGAAAGCTTAGACAGGATTAACAATAAAAAAACATGTATCAATATGGTGATTTTCTTTCGTGTTTCAGTGATAATGCTAAAAAGCTTATTCGACAATATGAAAAGAATTTACTTAAAATAAATAGACAAAACATGTCTATTATTTAATGAAACATGCCAATCTGTTAAATTTTAAATCCCCCCTTCATCTTTAGACCTTCCTGTCCTTCTCTCGTCTGTTACCCCTCCCTAGAGCTTTCATTCACTCTAGCATTCGCCCCACACTCTCATACATACACTCTCACTAAATTTTATTTTTTATTCCCGGAGGTGTTTTTTCTGTTTTCTTTTTGAATTTGTAGGTCTGATAAATTGGATCGTATTTACGATTCCAATGGAATAACTTATGACCATGGAATATTAGTGTTTAAGTTTTTTTATATATATATATATATATATATATATATATATATATATATATATATATATATATATATATATATATATATATGAGAGAGTAGAGAAGATAATATATAAATTTGTATATATCAGAACAGTGTTAGGAAAGTTAGTGACAATATATAAAAAGCTTTTTGTGTAACATATTTTGTCCTTTAGAACTTTATTGGACTAAAGTGATGTTTTAGTCGATGTAATGCGTATGAATGGAAGAGTAACATAAAAAATAACGCAAACGTTGGTTATGATTATACGTAATAGGAAACACCGTTGGAACGCTGGAATTTTAAACTTTTAAATTTAATTTTTTTCAAAAAGATATTTCAAAATAGCGGAATGGAAATTTCTGATAAACACAACCAATCAAAATATATTATTCTATCTACCAAATCAATTACAACTACAAGAGAATTTATCTAAGGTTAACAAAAAATAATTAATAAAAAACAATAATAAGCTAAAACTTGAAGACGGAATTTACTCTATTACCAGTAATAATTGCCACAAGGAATACATAGGAGAAACCTCAAGGAATTTAAAAAAAAAATATGAACACAAAAGGGATCTTTTACAAAACAACATATTAAATGCATTAGATGCTCATCATAATAAGTCTGGCCATCATTTCGATTTAAAAGTGTTACTTTAATTGAAAGATTAAGCTGAGACGAAAGTGTATAGAAAGTGTTTTTAATCGCTAGATCATCCACAATAAATTTGAATCCCGGTTCTTGCGAAATTTAGCTTTTGGGTAGACCTTCTGTTATCACAATATGGGATATCTAATAATAAAAATTATAAAAACAAAAGTAGCGAAACGAAACTGGATAGAATATATATCATATTTATAAGTCTACCATTCATCCTTGCTTTGAATTATACTGCCATATTTAGTCTGGTGCTCCTGCTATATATTTAGAGATTCTTCAAAAAATCCAAAGAAGAATCTGCAACGTATTGGTCCTGACTAATTACTTCGACTTCAGTAACTTTCCCTGTGCCTTTTCTATAAATATTTTCATAGTAATTGCTCTGGTGAACTTTTCTCTTTTAAATTTTGTCATTTTTATCACCCCCCGCCCTAGATATGTGAACTAGTTAGGACTTCATAGAGACCTGAGGTATTATGATGACTGTAGTAAGAATGCTTACTCAGAATTTGTTTTGGTGTAAGGAATAGTTTGGTATGTTTGCGTCAGTAATTGTGCATAGCTAAGTTTAATTATAAGACAGAATAAGGCTATCCTTTCCCCAGCCTTTCTTTTGGCCTTGTGCCACATTTTTGTATTTTACAAGATAAGTATTACTTTCCTCTATGATACCTAGATGTCATGAATTTAATCGCAGTACTAGATTGCCGTCAAGGTCTCATCATTTTATAGTTGAAATGGCTAGATGTAACCGTAAGTTCTATGCTAACAGTTTCTTCTATGGCACATCTCGGTTGTAGAAATCTCTTCCAGTTTATTGCTTCCGAGTCAACACTGATATTCAGAAATTTAAATGTAATGCCAATCGTTAATTCTTGTTCTTTTTCTCATAGAATTTAACCTAAAATATACACCAGTTTACAAACATATCGATTATCATTTATGCAGAGAGCTTCGCACATGCACATAGCCGAATTCACAAAAAAACACACGGCAAACAGAAATCATTACAGAGGCTCATATGTCTGGTGCTTCTGCTATTTATTTAGAGATTCTTGTCAAAATTCATAGAATCTGCATTTTGTAGTTCCTGTCCTGACATATTAGCTCTTGTCACTTTCTAAAAGCCCTTACCTAGCTTCTAAGTTGTTGTTTTTTATTTGCCATGTCCTTTCAGGACGTAGGTGTTCATGGCTCTCCACCTCCCTCTATGTCTTGCAGCTCTCAGCAAGCTCCTTCTCTCTGCTACCTCCCCTAGACCACGTTCTGTTATCCACTTGCTTAAAGTCGCTAGGTATGTCATGGGTTGTTTTCCCTTGTGCCTCTTTCCCTCTATTCGACACCCGTGAGTATCAGATTCTCCAGGCCCTCCTTCCTCATTATGTGTCCTACGAACTTCATCTACCTCTTCCTGATGTTAAGTATAAGCCTCCTCCTTGTTTGCAACCTCTCTAAGATCTCCTCATTGCTCACACGTTCGGTCCATGAAATCCTTAGCATCCTTATGTAGAACCACATCTCTGTTGCCCCGAGTCTCTTTTTCATCTTTGAAGAAACCATCCAGCATTCGCTGCCGTAAAGGAGAACAGATGTCACGTAACAGCTCAGTATTCTTTTCTTTGTTACCAAAGAAATCCTCCTGTCTCGTAATACTATGTTCAGCTTTTGGAATGCATTCTTGGCCATCCCAGTACGTCTAAGGATCTCAGTAACACACTTACCATCCTCTGTCAAGACGCTTCTCAGAAGTACCTTTTCTATAACTATTTTCACGGCAACTGTTATGACGGGCTATCTTCTTTGGTACCTCGACTATCCGAATTTATGCGAAGGACAAAGATTGGCAGTTAGGTCTCAGCAATTTTACATTTAAAATTGCTACATATAATCATAGGTTCTCTATGCTAACAGTTTCTACTGTCACACTTCTCGTTTGTAGAATTCTCGTCCGGCCTCTTGATTTGCAGTTAAGTTTTGATCTTCGTTCCTGTCCTTTATTAGAGGCTCTATCCTTAATAACGATCTTTTCTCTGATTCTTTCATACTCAGCAACCATTTGCATCTAGTAGCTTTATCGCCTTGCTTGTGTTGAAATTAGTAATACATATATATATATATATATATATATATATATATATATATATATATATATATATATATATATATATATGCATGTTTCATTAAAAACGACAGACAAGGTACTACGGTTAAGCTTTTTATTTCATTTTTCTTGTGTTCGAACGAGAAATTTCTTTTCTGGAAAAAGGGTGTGTAAGAACTGTCCAAATGTTTTATATTTCCGAGCGCTTTCGGCTATACCTTTAGCCATTGTCACTGAGGAGACGTATTGGGATGAGCTTAAATAAAGAACTTAATAATGTTAAACAAACACTAATCAACAACGGCTTCCCTAACCACCTTATAGACCACCAAATTAGACTATTTCTCCCCAAAGTAAATAATAACGATAGTGAACACACAGTCAAAAATTACATAGACATTTATTACAAAAACCAAATGCATATTAACTACAAACAAGACGACTCTTCACTTAGTCATATTATAAAGAAATACGCTACCCCAATTGACCCAATTATAAAAAAATCAAATTAATTATCTATTATAAAAAATTTAAGACAGCTAACCTTATCCTCAAAAATACCAACACACCAGCTAAGTCGAAATTACAAAGAACGAACATTATCTATGAGTTCAAATGCCCCTAAAGAAACTGTGTTCCTGATCAAACCGGACTCATAAATAATTACATCGGTTACACGACTACATACTTATCCAGACGTCTTACGTTACACCTATCTGACCACAGCCCCATTAGAATCCATTTAAACACACACACAAACTTACCAGACTCCATTAGAAACATACTAGTAGGAAACACAAATATATTAACTGCACCCACCTGTAAAGAAATGATTAAAAATAATGGAAGATTTAATAATAAAAAAGAAAAAGCCAACTCTTAACAATATTAACTACGAACAAAGCCACAATGTGCTAACCCTATTCGGAAATTAAAACCATCCCTACCACACACTAAGACATACACATAACGCACACACTCAATTAAGCTGAAAAATCGAATCATCCTTGATAATGGCTAAATGTATAGCCAAAAGCGCTCGGAAATATAAAACATTTGGACAGTTCTTACACACCCTTTGTCCAGAAAAGAAAGCTCTTGTTCGAACACAAGAAAAATTAAATAAAAACCTTAACCGTAGTACCTTGTCTGTCGTTTTTAAGGAAACATGCATAAACGAAGGATTGCTGCCAAAATATACAACTATATATATATATATATATATATATATATATATATATATAATCATAAAACACACACAAAGTTATACCCTTATATCTACATGTATGTTGTATTAATACAGGCACATGAGATAAATCGAAAAGCTTATGAAACAGATATTCAATGTTTTAATACTTACTCAGATATCTACACTTATGTGAATCTTATCGGAATATGCACACAGACACACACACACACACACACACACACTATATATATATATATATATATATATATATATATATAAATTCATATATAAAATTGCACATTGAGTGCTGATGTTAAAAAAGTATATTTATTACTATATATGTATATATATGTGTATATATATATATATATATAAGTATACAGTTAATGTAGAACACACATATAAGGACATATATATATATATATATATATATATATATATATATATATATATATATATATACGTACATACGCACACACACATAAAGAAAATATGCCAATATATATATATATATATATATATATATATATATAAATGTAAATTTGTAATTCAATATACACTTAACAGTTTTCTTTTAACGCTGTCCGGTATTCTCATATGCTTCTATTTATTTTCATATATTAATTTCAATTTTCTGTTTGTTTTAATTCTTGTTTTTTTTTTCTATTTTATTTGTTTTATCTCGTGTGCTTATTTTCTTAGTGCTGCGTCCCGGTCTACTCCGTCCTTTTAAAAAGCGACATTGATTCCCGGAGCTATTTGATTAACCAAAAACATCTAATCATTTTTTCCCGGGAGAATTTTGCTTTCATCTGCTGTCCATTAAAAATCTTTTCCAGAGCCGAAACATAAAAAAATAAAATAAAATAAATAAATGCATAAAAAAATGACTGATGCTAAATTCGCATGATTCCTTTGCATTAAGTATTATCATCAATAACGTAAAACTGGTCAGTACTCAGTTTGCAACAGTATCTATTTATCTAGCTCCAGCCCTATTTCAAGCATGTTATTTCTATCCACTTTTTTTTGTCTATCAGGATTTCAACTTTCTATCTAAGGAGTAAGACAGCTAGTTTACAATTAAGCGAATTATCTCAATTATTAAAAATTCATTATAGTTTACAGTGGCCAAATAGTTTTGCAAGGTCCCACTGTAGCTAATATCAATATGTCTGATCTACGATACCTTTCCTCAAGAGGAAACGATGCGGACTCCTCACTGCACTAACGCTATTTCCATGTTAAATTTTTAAACAAGTTAAGTTTTTATCTCGGTGCTTAAAGATAGGGCAAGGCAGATGGAGTCAGGTACTTTTTGGATCAGCACAAACATCTGATCATTTTGCCTGCATCTTCAGCGGATAAACGATCCATAGCTAAAGATACTGGGGGAAAAGCTCAGTTCTTTGTACCGCCCCATAAAGTACCTGTTTCTATTTGTTATACTTCATTTGTAAAAGAGAGAGATCAGACCAAAATTGAATCTTGCTGGTCAGTCTTCACTTTCCAGTTTTGACAGAGATAAAAAGCGTTAACGCAGCAATGCGGGTGAATCATTATTTTCCATGCGACAACCCACTTCCAACGGACGAAACATTACTTTCCTCTCGGTATACTATCGCTATATCCATGGCAGATGTTCGGTATTTAGTTCCAATAGTTCAGACCTTCACAACTAGGACGTCATCATGATGCCATATCTGAGCTGGTGCTTATCAATCCTCACATTCCAAACCCGATAGAGTTCAAAGGCGTCAACATAATCAAAACTACAACCACTGAGGTATTTTTCATTGGTTTGCTATCGTTATTTACCATGTCAGATTTTATGAGTCCCGTAAAATATAATTATCTCAACTTGCGACAATTACTAAATTAATTGCATTCTAATCAATAATACGAGTGCATTCATTCTCTTTTGCCTCGACATTAACAAAGCGTCAAGCGAATGATGGCTGGAAAAAAAGCACTCCTATAACTGTGTACACGATACTCTATGTGTTCAAGCATGTGCGCTTGTTGACGTTATAGATTTTAGGGTGTATCAAATGTATTTTCATGGCAAATCTTTAAACAATTTACATTTTATTTCGGTGCTTAAAGATGGAGCATGGTAAAACAGACAAGTAGAAAGAACTGGCCATTTTGCCAGCTTCTTTAGCGAATAAACGATCCGTAGCTAAAGATATTGGAAAAATATCCGCTTCTTTGTACCACCCCCAACATTACCTGTTTCCTTCTGCCATATTCCATTTTTAAGAGAGTCACATCAGACCATAAATGAGTTCTTGCTGGTTACTCCTGAAATTCCAGATTTGACAGAGATCAAAAACGTTTACACAGCCATGAGGGTGATTAAATTTTTCCACCCGACAACTTCCTTCCAACAGACGAAACGTCATTTGCCTTTCTTTATACTATCGCTATATCCATAGCAGATGTTTGGGAGAATTACAGTACTTAGTCCTAAAAGTACAGACCTTCACAGCTATGACCCCCCCCCCGCCATTACGACATGTCTGGGCTAGAGCTGCCCAATCTTCAGACAGAGTTCAAAAATGTCTACGTAGCTATTTGGCTGGTCAATTATTTTCTACACTACAACTCTTTTTCCGCCAACGAAAACGTCACTCGCCTCTTCGTACACTATCGTTATATCCATGACAGGTGTTCGGGAGAATTAAAATACTTGCTACCACCAGTTCAGACCTTCAAAGCTAGGACCTGACATGCCAGATACGGTGAGTTGACTAACCTTCCTTCCCTTCGTATTCCGTTTTAAGGGAGTAAGCTCCAGCCACACACCTTCCCATTGCCGGCCAGACTCCACAAAGATGCTTCCGAGATCAGTACAATCTGAACCGCATCAAGTCTAAGCTCAACAACTTTCTATCCGACATATGCTCATAATAGACATTCCTTACTCTCTCTCTCTCTCTCACTCTCTCTCTCTCTCTCTCTCTCTCTCTCTCTCTCTCTCTCTGTACGTTCTTACAAGAATCTCAGTTAGTAAGGATCTACATTGATAGACTTGAGTCTAGTAAACGGTGGAGTAATGGATAGCGGCTCAGATTTAAGAATTGGAGAGCCGAATTCGAATTCCAGTCGATTTCCATTATATAATACCTTTGAAAAAGGTATGAATCCTCTTCTTCTCCCCCAGCTATGGGTAAATAGCAGGTCAGACCAGGTTCATTAGACTTGGATGGCAACTGGTCTACCGCAGAAAGAAATGGCAACCTTTTGCGGGAAAAAAAATCGGACTCGTCAATCATGTATCGAATGATACATGATCGACTAAGCGTGTCTCCTGCGTGGCATATAGCTGACTGATTGAGTAAACAATAGTATAATATGCTGACATATATTAAACTGTACTCTAATCATTAACAACTTAAATCATTGAGTTAATCTAGAAATTTCATTAGTCTGCCAATGTAAATATTAGTTTAGTCACAAATTATTAGCAGGCTTTCTTTCTTAGTACTTTAGCCGTTATATTTTAGTGTATACAGGTTTGAGTTGATGTCATGGACTTTTTTACTGCTTTTGATCAGTTTTCTTCTTCTTTTGATCAGTATATACATACATACATACATACATACATACATACATATATATATATATATATATATATATATATATATATATATATATACATATATATATATATATATAATTCTGTGCGTATGTGTGTCTGTAATTGTTGTAGAATACCTACGGACGATAGTGGGTATGTGCCCATTCACATATAGTAGTAAATACTGTATGTAGGTCTGAAGTCGAAGATTCGACTTCGGCTGTGCTGGTCAAATTCTCTGCCTCTGGGCAGATAGAATCCACAGACGAGGCTATGTCGAAGGGCAGAGTCTCTTCTCGGGAAACAGCTACCCGATCCCGTTTTTATACGGGGTCTACGGGTACTTTTTGGCCGAACCTTCGGGCTCGGATACCTCACATTAAATTCGGCCTTGTGCCACATCTGACGGCGTGGGTCGGTTGGTAGATATCTTGCAGTTGGAGATTCGTCTCCAGCTGTGCTGGTCAAACTCTCTGCCTCCGGGCAGAGAGGATCCCGAGACGAGGTTATGTCGAAGGGCAAAGTCTCATCTTGGGAAACAGCTACCCGACCCCGTTTTTTACGGGGTCCACGGAGAATTTTTGACCGACCCTAATGGCTTAGATACCCAACATTAAATTCGGCCTTGTGCCACATCTGACCGCGTGGGGCGGCTGGTGGTTATCCTGCAGTTAAAGATTCATTGTGGAATTCACTGGACTCACTTTTAACAGTTAACTACTTCTACGCGCCGTTGGCGAATCATCCGTGTTGTTCTTGTCCTAAGTATCATCTTTCATTGCCAACCTTTGTGTGATTATCCTATTCAGTAACCTTCCGTAGATTACAACAGTAAAGACAGTAACAATATTGTTGAATCATATTCAATTTTTAGGTACACATGAGTTAAACGTTGCAGTAAAAAGAAACTGTAAAAATTCAAAAATGCTTTTGATACATCCTAATATAATAATGATATTGTTGAGTGGCCGTGAGTATGGGGCACCCAGTGAAGATCGAAATCAGTTGTAAATGGTCTAGCGAGACAACTTACAATTTACACCACGTGTCCAAATCATATTGTTGCATGACTAGATTGTTGACAGATCTGGTCTGATATTTCTGCTATGTTTGGAGAGATTCTTGAGAAAATCTAAAGAAAATCCTCAATGACCTTGCATCACGGCTTGACTCATTTTCCCATCGCCATAACGTAGGTTCCCAGTGTTTTTCTTTTTCTATAAATCCTTCGAGATTTCCTTTTTGGTACCTCGATTTCATGAATTTAATGTAGTACTAGATTGGCAGATAGGTCTCATCAAACTTTTGTTTAAATTGCTAGATGTGACTGCAAGTCCTTTTTTTTTTCTCTTGCAGTTCTCGTTTGAGGAAATCTCTTCCGGTTCCTTACATTTCTGTCAACAATGATCTTCATAGGTTTCAATGCAATGACAATCATCATCGTCTCTCCCTTTGAATCTTGTTTTATTTATTGTCACCTCTCCTCAATAACGTTTTCTCAGTTTTTTTTCTCTCTCAAGAACCTCCTTGCGTCTTTGTGTCTTTATCGCCTTGCTTCGGCTGAAGTGATTTTAAAAAAACACAACAATCATGATATCTATATCTATAATTCTCAAAAAGTGTGTGTATGTATGTGTGTGATTGGATGTTTATGCGTTTCCACAGATTTCATCCGATTTTGACGAATTTTTTTTTTAATATATAATTCTTCAGTGCCGGTTTTGAGTCGAAAAGTGTCTGGAAAAATTACAACCTTGAAAGTGAAAAATCGAAAAAACTGATTTTTTACATGTTGCGCAAAAATCAAAGGCAAAATTTAATGTCTGTAAAAAACAGCGTACAATCAGTTTAGAGAGTTGAAACGCAAAAGATTATTAGATTTATAAAAAAAAAATTATATTATAGATAAAAATTATCGTATTTTATTATTATGACGGTCCATGGAAGAGGTTCCTTCCTTGCAAGATTGAGAACGCAAAAACGGCCCTTTTTAGGGCCACCCCACCCCCATTCAAATTGTTAACCCCAATTTGGGGATGTACGTGATTTGTTGTTAATAATGTTGATTTTAGGGTGGGCTGACTTTAAATTTAAATTGCTTCAACTGAACGACAAAAATCCCCCAGTAATGAAAAACCTGGTCGAAGAACGGTTATACTGCTAGTTAATAATATAATGAAGTCCATATTTGCAAGCTTAAAACCTTGGAGTAAAAGTCTATAAAAAACGAAAATACATTTGATACACCCTAAAATCTAAAACGTCAACAACCGCATATGTTTGAACACATAAAGTATCGTGTACACAGTTTTTTTTTCGCCACCAATCGCTTGACGCTTTGTCAGCGTCGAGGCAAAAGAGAATGAATGCACTTGTATTATTGATTAAAATGCAATTAATTTAGTAATTGTCGCAAGTTGAGATAATTATATTCTACGGGACTCATAAAATTTGACCTGGTAAATAAGGATAGAAAACCAATGAAAAATACCTCAATGGTTGTAGTTTTGATTCTGTTGACGCTTTTGAATACTATCGGGTCTGGAATGTGAGGATTGGGAAGCACCAGCTCAGATATAGCGTCATCATGTGTCCTAGCTGTGAAGGTTTGAACCATTGGAACTAAGTACCGGACATATGCCATGGATATAGCGATAGTATACCGAGAGGAAAGTAACGTTTCGTCTGTTGGAAATTGGTTGTCGGATGAAAAAAATGATTCACCCGCATGGCAACGTTAACGCTTTTGATCTCTGCTAAAACTGGAAAGTGAAGACTGACCAGCAAGATTCCATATTTGGTCTGATCTCTCTCTTTTACAAATGAAGTATAACAAATAGAAATAGGTACTTTATAGGGCGGTACAAAGAACTGAGCTTTTCCCCCAGTATCTTTAGCTATGGATCGTTTATCCGCTGAAGATGCAGGCAAAATGATCAGTTCTTTGTGCTGATCCTGAAAGTACCTGGCTCCATCTGCCTTGCTTTACCTTTAAGCACCGAGATAAAATTTAACTTGTTTAAAGATTTAACATGGAAATAGCGATAGTGTAGTTAGAAGCCAGCAACGTTTTGTCTGTAGGAGAGGAGTTGTTGGTTGGATATATTGATATTAGCTAGAGTGAGGTCTCATATACAGTACCTTGCAAAGTTCTCTGGAAACTTTAAGTCATTATAAATTTGCAATAAATGAGATAATTCGCTAATTGTAAGCAAGCTGTCCTTAGATAATTTGGCCAATTCCCTTAAGAGTTAGTGGAGAATTATCTGCCGATGATGACGCAAAGGGAGAGAACTGGTGAGCATTAAGAGTTATACGCACAAAAGTTGGCTGGTTAGAGGTCGGCGAAAATGTTCTACAGTCTCTATTCAGCAAAACAAATATTTAATTTAGTGTTGTTCATTTGTGTAGTAGCTCGACGAAGAGAATAAAATGGCAAAAATAAAACTATAAAAATATAGTATGAACAAAGAGGAAACCCTTATTTTTAACTAGTTTCCATTTAATCTTTTTTTTTTCTCAATTTTGTGACGGTATACTAAAAACATTTTATTTACATTATTCGGACTATTGTCCTCATCTTTGTCGCCATATTTAATACAACGTTTCAGCCGTTGTACGCTCCGGCCTTCTTCAGGTGGTTGGAATGTCGAACTTAACCCTTTATTTCACTCACTGGGGTAGACTGTTCGAGTTCCACGTGCCATGTTTAATGGATGTCAGTTATCAGTTATCTCCTGTTAATTTTCCCATTATATATTATAATTATATATAATTAATATAATATTATATATATATATATATATATATATATATATATATATTATACATTTTTTTAAATCATTCCATCCCAAGCAAGGCAATAAAACAACTATGTCAAAAGGGGTTACTGAGTATGAGAGGATATGAATATATACCATTCATCCATGCATTGACTGTCGTTGTCATATCTGGTCTGGTGCATCTGCTATGTTTATAGAGATTCTTGATAAAATCCAAAGAAGAATCTGCAATGTTATTGTTCCCGACATGGCATCTCGGCATCAGTCAATTTTCCATCGCCGTGACATAGCTTTTATGTGTCTTTTCTGTAAATATTTCATGGCAATTGTTCTGGGGAAGTTTCCTCTATAATACATAGAATGTATGAATTTAAGCGTAGTGCTAGATTGGCGAAAATGATTCATCATCTTACAGTTAATACAGCTAGATGCAACCGCATGTTCTACGTTAACAGTTTCTTCTTTCAAATTTCTCGGCTTTCTGCTCGACTTTGATCTTAATGTAAATGCAACGTCAATCGTTATGTCTTCTTAATTCTTGTTCGTTTAGTTTTTCTCGTATTCCATAACAGTAAGTAACCCACTTGCCTCTTGGAGGCTTTATTGCTTTGCTTATTATTATTTAAAAAATACATAGATGAATATTAAATGTTTTCAATTATTTTTAGTAGGTACACGTGTTTGACTTGCTACCTGTGTTTTTTTTTTATTAAACAGATAAATTAATAGCAAACGGTCTAAATTGAGAAATCCTATTACAAAAAAAGTGTGCCTTCGATAGGAATCGAACCTGTATCTTTTTAATGGGCGTCTCATTTTAGGATAGTGATTGATTTCACTGTTTAATAGAATAAAAAGAAAACAGGGACAGCAACTCAAACACATGTACCCACTAAGAATAACGTTTATAGTAAATAGGGATAGATAGATAGATAGATAGATAGATAGATAGGGAAAAGAATGAGATAGAAAGAAAAGAAAAAAGAATGAGCTAGCTAGCTAGCTAGATAGATAGATAAGGAAAAGAATGAGATAGATAGATAGATAGATAAGAAAAAGAATGAGATAGATAGATAGATAAATAGATAGATAGATAGATAAGAAAAAGAATGAGATAGGTAGATAGATAGATAGATAGATAGATAGATAGATAGATAGATAGATAGATAAGGAAAACAATGAGATAGATAGATAGATAGATAGATAGATAGATAGATAGATAGATAGATAGATAGATAAGAAAAAGAATGAGATAGATAGATAGATAAGGAAAAGCATGAGATAGAAAGATAGATGGATAGATAATGTACAGCCTGTTATTAATCATGTTGTTCTTTATATAATAATGTGACGTTGTTCGTTATATATTAATCAACTATATAATCCTAAGGCGATACACGAAACTTAGAAAGACGCACGTAGACGCACGTATTCAGACACCTATATCATCAGTTTTGCTTCGGCATATATCGAATCTGAAGAGAGAATGCTGAGAAGTCAATAAGATATTAGAATCTGGACCACGTGACACATGACTGCGAATATAACTCAGTTCGTTTTCATACAACAAATGCCAAGTAGTTTCAGTTATAAAGTTTGTAAACAAAAAATCCAAT
>OZ038496.1:51941959-51966959 GCA_964036315.1 Acanthosepion esculentum
TGTAAAACGGAATAAATGATTTTTTGAACGCAACTTAATGAGCAACCTAATATGTTTGATGACAGTATCAATAATTGCTATTAAAACGAAAGTGTACATTATAGCTGTCAACAAGGGTATTTAAACAAAAGTAAGTTCTTTAGATTATTGTCATTGCAAAAATAGACAGCCTTGAATCAGCTCCGTACAAGGAGGGCAAAGAAAATCGGGTTGCAATAAAACTAAGCTTATTTTGACAATCTTTTTAGCTGAAGGATATTGTTGTTGAAACAGAAACATTCATTTTTTTTTTTAAATTATCTTTTCTGATAATTCAATTTTGAGCTCATGCGGGGAGTGATATATTTGCATTGACAGTTTTGACATATCCATAAAAGAATAATACAAAACGAGTACTTAGAGTGAGAAAGAGATGGTTGAAATTTTCATCACACAGAATAAAGAAAGAGGGCTGGGAGAATTTGACATTCAAAAGATATATTAAGTTTTACCGTATTTTGATGGACATTTAATTTTATATTTTTTTAAGAATTCACTCCAAACAAGACCAAAATGATGCTAAGATGCAAGGGGTTACTGGAAGTGAAAAAGAAGGAAAAGACTTTAGTAGGAAAAGGAAACCTAATAATAGTATAAATTTCAGAGATTAGGTGATGACATTAGAAGCACAGAGTTGAAGTCGACTTTAGAAGGAACCGGAAACAAGGGATAAATTTCCACTTCTATTCATAAGAACAAGGAGTAGTGTGATTGTAATGTTGGTTGGATTTCATTGAAAAGTTTTCTATTTTGTTTTATTATAATGGACTTTCATAAGATGGATATTTGCTAGATTGATTTCTTCGATGTCTTGTTATACCTTAAAAGCTTAAATTTTCCAACCACCTCCATGTATTCAAACCTCTCGTTAATTAGTTTCTAATTTTGTCCAACCGAATCGTACATTAACCCCACAGCTTATGATAATGTATAATTTCTCTCAAAACCCATTTATTACAAACTAACCTAATATTACTAACTTCATATTCTGCTAGACAAAAATGGGGGATCGGTTTTTTATTGTTTTATAGTAATAAACTGACCCTCCATATACGAATAATTGGAAAATATACTTAAAGACACGCGTATGAAAATAATTTAATAGTAATGTACTGTTTTCATATTCACGAAATACCAAAAAATGTTTGTTCTAAAAGAAGTTGGTGTATTGTGACTACAATATGTACTCGACTCACACTAAGTGATACCAAAGTAAATTTCGCACCCTGTGTCGTAATAGAGTATCAGGGGAACCAGGTGCATCAAAGATGGTTGATCTGGAAGGTAACCTCATAGCCACCAAATGCAGGTACGCGTCTTTCAGTGGCTGCTCCCCACATGTAAGCAGGTGGTCAAGGTAGATGTGCACACGTGAGACAACCGAATTGCCGAAAGTTGTATAAGACTGGGGAAAGACAGCCTCCCATATCCTCACGAGAAAAAGACCCACGTTAGAAGACAGTCCTCACAGTCACACGCCTTGCACAGACATGAACAGCTAAGTCCGGAGGTTAATAAATAAAAATTTTACGTATGAGAGAGATTGTTCCGAATCTTTTACAACGGTTACGATTAAGGACTTAATAAAATTTACCATCGTTATAAAATTCATGTCAAAATGCGTATTAAGAGGAAATAAACGTGAGTCTTTTTCTTTTATGTGCCACTTCCTTCAGGTAGTGAACTCCACAGCTTCCTGCCTTTAATAACTCTTAACAATACTGTTTTTTTTTACTATTTTCCCCAATCCCAAATTTTCAATCCATTAACACAAGCTCGTTTGGTTAGTTTAGCCGCTTTTCCTTCCTGTCCATCTTTAATATGTCCTGTCAGTGTCGAATTCTCCAATTTATTTTATTTTTCATTATTATATATCCCAGGAATTTCAACTGTATCTACCTGATTCTAAGTACAAGAGATCTTTTCATTCACATTTTTCTCAAAATGTCCTTGTTGCCTACATGTTCCATTCATCGCATCCTCAGCATCCTTCTGTGGAGCTACACCTCACGCCTCAAATTTCCAACACATCTGTGAGGAAGTTGACCAACATTCGCTACGATACAGGATGATTAATATTCCATATCAGTTCAGTTATCTTTTCTTTGTTTAGTAACGAAATTTTCCTGTTTCTTAATCCTTCGCTTCACGTTTGGAAGACATCTTTCGCTATCACAATGTGCCCTAGCAATTTTGTGCTACATTTTCCTTTTGGCTTCCACTTTAAATTTGTGTAAAAAGTGTTGCTTTCCGAAGATCAGTCTCTGTTGTCTCACAGAAAGACAAAGCGCGAGAAAAAAAACATTCTTGTTTTTAAATCGTGTATTTAATGCAGTTACGACCAACCATTAAAATATCGATTTTAGATAATAAACATCACAGAGTTAAAGCCCCCACCACCTGCCACAAAAAATGGCGTGTCCATTGGGATTCACAAGAGCAAACTGCGAACAAAGAAACTTTTGTTTCAAAAACTGCACATAACGTTTGAAATGTTGCAAAAAAATAAAAAGAAGCTAGAAATACCTTCAACTGGTAATCACATAACGTCTTTGCAAATATTTCCGTATGCTATTTTTGTTGCACACTCTGAACGCAATGATCCCGAAAGATTTTAATTCCCTGCGTGCAATTCTGGCGATTGCGTCTAATTAAAAAGCGTCTGGAAAACGCGGAGAATTCCAAAGTTTCGAAGCAGTTCACTCCTTCGCCGAACTAAATCCCCAGCGTATAATGCCAGTATATACGGAATTTTAAATAATAAATATTCATTTATTCAGTACCTTGATGAATGAAAAATCTTAAGTGGAGAAGACAAGAATTATATCCTAAATAGATTTAATCCACCGCGGACGAAAAAGCCTGTGGGCCATGTGATTTGTAGTGATCCTAACTACCCACGCACGTACACACACGCCGCCATATATATATATATATATATATATATATATATATATATATATATATATAGATAGATAGATAGATAGATAGATAGATAGATAGATATGTGTGTTTATTTGTGTATGCGTGTGTGTGTATGTGTGTGTGTGATTAAAAAAACATGAGGAAAACGTTTTTATACACCACATTTTGTCCCTTTATCAAGGTAATTGTGGAAATATTATTTGCATATGTATGTTGGTTTGAGAAGGAAGTAATTCTTTTAAGAAAGGTGCGCATTTGAAAAACTCCAGTGCGAAAGTTACAATTTTAGCAAGAAACGATAATTGCTCTTTCAAGAACTTTTCGTCTAAGTTATTTTCTCTTTTAATAAGTACAGCATTTTGGGGATTGAAATTGTGGTTTAAATTATTTCTGTATGCAAGGTGATTCAAAAAGAAAAGAAAACGATCAAAAATCAATTAAAATGAATAAAAATAAATTAATAAAATTAAATAAAGAAATTAAAAATAGATTAAAAGAGATAAAAATCTGTAAATTAATACAATTATATTCATGACCGGTGTGTGTCATACTTGGCATCACAGATACTGAGAAGGAAACAGAAAAAAGGGGGATATTGAGAGTAAATCAGAAAGAGGGAGGGACGTAGAGAGACAAAAAGAGAGGGCAACACAGAGGGGTTGGAGGGGTGTCATCTTTTTAGGGTGTTTCATTAAGACAGATTGTATATAAGGGTGTTTCATTAAGACGGATCAAAGTCAGCAGTAAATAAAGCAATGTTATTGGTGAAAATGTATTTATTTCTCTATTGGATCATGTTATTTAAGTCATGGCAATTGTGGGTGAAAAATAATATCGCTCAAATGTCCGCCAAATCTGAGAGAAAAAGAAAAAAGACTCTTAAACTTAATGGACATTAAATTCAGTCCAAGTTCTTGCAACACCCTTTATATTCAACTGGTTAAGAAAGAAAAAAAAACAATTTGAGATTTCTCACTCATCTGTCTTATTTGGCTCAGTTAGAAACAAGTTTCATTTTATTACAAATTTCATTTAAAGCTATAAGAACACCTTTTATAAAGTCATTTGTTGGTAGTGATAGGTTAAATCATGTTTCACAACCTTTTCAAGTCTTTTTCTTTTCTTGTGACTATCTGTGAATGTTCACGGGTTGAAAAGTACAGAGAGCGGTATTAAAAAATATATTACGAAATCCATGTAATTTACACGGTTCTTGCTACTAAATAATACTCACACGCTCGTACACACACACACGCATATATATATATATATATATATATATATATATATATATATATGTATGTATGTATGTATGTATGTATGCGTGTGTGTGTGTGTATTGTCATCCACAGACAGACTGCTTCGCTGTATCACATCTCATCAGTGTGGCTAGATGTCCGGTTGCCTAGCTAGGATGGAAACCCAGCTAAATTGGCGTCAGTAGGGGATTCTACCACTAAGCCGTTGGCGCACGGCAGGGATGGAGGTGAATTTAAGTGTATTTGTTTCTAGATAAACACACAGTGACTGAGAAAACTCGATTCGCTTTACCGAAGAGTCTTGCATTATTAGCTGTAATGGTCACTGTTTACAAACTCACACTTCCTCCCAAGAGAGCTTAACCGAAACAAATTTTTCAGGGGCAGATAGATAGATAGATAGATAGATAGATAGATAGATAGATAGATAGATAGATAGATAGATATGTATGAGTCGGCGGTGCATTCATTTTTTTTCCATCAAAATTTTCCATGTGATATAAGAGCCTGATCTCTACATACTTGGCCATGTGATTCACCACGCGTATAGATTATGAAAAATATGAAATCCGAAGGTGTGTTGGAATAGAGACAGATTTCTTCCAAACTAATTAAATCATAAAGATTTTTCGTAGAAACAAAGAAAAAGTGCTGAACTAATCTCCTACGTGGCAGTGGATGCAGGAAAATTTCTGCAATGGTGAAGAAGCGACTTGAAGATTATGGGGTTCTTTTTAATCATTTTACCTCAAGCAAGGCAATAAAGCATCTAAGACGCAAAAGAGTTACTGAGAGTGAGAGAATATGAGAAAAATTAAGATTATTAAGTCATGAGAACAATAAAACGGGGGGGGGCAATTATGAAGACAGAAAATAACGATTGACATTGCATTTACATTTTTAAAGATCAAAGTTAACTGGAATGTAAGAAACTGAAGAGAGATCCATAAGAGATCCTACGATAAAAAAATGTTTTACAGCGTTACATTTAACCTTTTCATCTGTAAAATGAGACCTAGCTGCCAATCTAGTACTGCGCTCAAATTCATAAACTCTAGGTACCAGATAGTAAAAATAAGCGGAACAATTACCATGAAAATGTTTATAGATAAGACACAGAGAAGCTACGTATCGGCGGTGGGAAAGATGCCAAATCTTGAAAAAATAACAGATTCTTCATTGGATTGAAATGACAGCGACGTAGTTCTACAGAAGGATGCTGGTAATGCTGTGGACTGAACATTTAGCCAATGAGGACGTTTTTAAAAAAATAGAAACTAAAATTGCGCATATCTTTCCGATCATAAAGCAGCAATTATTTCTGGGATGCATAATGAGGAAAGGGGGAGTGGGAAGCTGTTTACTCACGTGGCATACTGAAAACGAGAGCTTCAAAGAGAAACAGCGAATGACCTACATAACGAGATTGTGTGAAATCGACGGCAGAGCGGAGACAAAAAGAGTCGAATGTTGCTTAGAATTCCAAAAGAGACAGAAAGTAATGGCGAGCTCTAATCGCCCACGTCTTGAAAAAGAGACGGCTTATAAAAGAAGAAAATTTACATAGACACATGTTCAGGTGCCTTTTGCTCATGGCGTTTTACTGAATATGAGAGTGTTGTGGTATATTAACAAGAATGACCATTTGTAGATGTCTCTTTATTAACATGACCATACGATTTAAATTTAACGCAAAATTCCACAAAATATGGAACACAAGAAGGAATAAAAACGGTTTTGTAACAACAACATTTATATTTATTTTTGTGTAATGATGTACATGCATATAGGTTACTATTTTGTTGGTATTATGTCCCTTTGACTGAATTAAAGTTTTACTGATGAACTGAAATATTTTTATCTGAGCTCACAAAAGTTGAATGAATTATAAAGCTGAGAAATGCTGAATAAATTGTAGCTTTAGAAAAGTATTTCAAAGAGAAAAGTTCTTGTTGCTTGTTTGAAATTGTTTCTATGTTTGTAATGTAGTTTGGAAATTTTCGTACGTACGTGCGTGCGTGAATATGCTTTTAACGTCTGACCGCGCATGGTCGAGACGGGATCCTTAAAGGTTACATCTTTGCAGGAAAAGGGAAGAGAACACAGAGAATGAGCAAGCTTGTGTCTGCTATTTATAATTAATGTAATCACGTGACAGGCTCACAGAAAGACGTTTCGAGTGTATGTCTTTCACAAGAGAAAATACTGAATAAATCACCAAAAACCGTAGTGATCCTAAATTTTTATATGCATCTATCCAAGTTGATTTAATACAAAAATCATAAATGAGTGGCCATCGATGAGGATCTTCATATTGCAGCAATTATTGACGATAGAAGACGTAGACGTATTGGGATGGCGAAGGACGCATTCCAAAAGCTGGGGCAGAGTACTGCGAGACAGGAGGATTTCTTTGGTTACAAAGAAAAGGATACGTGACATCTGGTTACGTGACATCTGTCCTTCTTTATGGCAACGAATGCTGGACGATTTTCTCAAGTATGAAGAAGAGACTCGAGGAGGCTCATACTTAACATCAGGAAGAGGCAGCTGAAGTTTCTGGGACACATAAAGAGGAAGGATGGCCTTGAGAATCTGATACTCACGGGTCGAATAGAGGAAAAGAAAAACGAGGGAAAGCAGCTTGTGGCATTCCTGGTGGGCATGAGCAGGTGGATGACAGAACGGGGTCTGGGGGAGATAGCAGAGGCAAGGAACTTTTGAGAGCTGCAAGAGATATAGAGGAGGTGGAGAGCCATTATCGCCTACGTCCTGAAAGTACATGGCACATAAAAAAGAAGAATTCTTTTTTCCTGTTTGTTAACTGTGTTAAAGACGCGGCTATCGTTTCGGCGTCCATGGCCCCTAAGATGACACGTGAGACCAGTATTCGATTTCATAGCTATCATGAATATACGACAGATAACCTCTGTATCTTTGATTGGTTGTTGGATCTGCATGCCCTACAGCTCTCTTGTGTAGCACCGGGTGACTCCTCAGCTCAGTTGATGATCTGCAAAGCTTGCAAACAACACAGGTATTGGTGAGAGGACAATGAGGCAGATTAGGATAATTGGCTTCCCTGTGGTTTTTCTGATGAACTTTCAGATGGTATACGTAACCTGTTCTCGACAACTGCATGCGCTGACACACGCTACATTTCCAAGACTGGTTATTAGTAACACACACACACACACACACACACACACACACACACACACACACGCGCGCGCGCGCGCATATATATATATATATATATATATATATATATATATATAATCCTTTAGTTATGGGGATAATTCCGAGGAGTTCCTAAAATGTGAATATCTAAGTAAAACTCCTAGAAGGTCAAGGTATGACAATAATAACAAATAATACAAAGCAATATAATTAAGAAATTTTTTTAAAAAATCTTCATTTCAGATGTAATTTTTTCCTTGAAATTTTTCGTATATATGAAGAAGAGAATTCAGGCAGCAGAGATGTGGTTCTATAGAAGGATGCCAAGGATATCATGGGGCGAGCCTGTGAGCAACGATGAGGTCTTGGAAAGAATGCACACGAGGAGGAAGCTTATACTTAACATAAGGACGAGGCAGATGAAAATTTCTGGGACACTTAATGAGAAACGAAGGCCTGGAGAATCTGATACTCACAGGTCGAATAGAGGGAAAAACAGTCAAGGGAAAACAACGCATGACATACCTGGCGGGCTTAAGCAAGTGGATTACAGAATGTAGTTTGGGGACTTGGCAAAGGCACGAAACTTATTGAGAGCTAGGAGGGATATGAGGAAGTGGAGAGCCATGATCGCCTATGTGCTGAAAGGACACAGCATATAAAAAGATAGAATAAGAGGTTCACCGTACAGAGACTACATAAATACAACGTTTTGATCTTGTATTTATCATCCACCAACGGAAGCAGGATGTGCTATGTAGTTGATTTAAACTTGAGTACTCATCCGTGTGCATCTCGACGACTGTCACAGCTAGACTTTAAGAGAAAGAAAGAAGAGATACTATAACGCGGTTCCAGAGCGGAAAATCGCGGTTATTTACTCGCTTCCTGAAAAGATGTGTCACAAAGTAGTTTTTAACGTGGTGTTGCCACCGGTCAATCCCCAAAATTGCCCAACTCAGTAGTCTTTTCTTTGTCACCAAAAAAAATCCTCCTGTTTCTCAGTAGTCTGCTGCTCAGCTTCTGGAATGCATCCTTGGCCATCCCAATCCGTCTTCGGATCTCAGTGTCGCACCTACCGTCCTCCGTTAAAACACTTCCCAGATATTTAAATAACCGCACATGCTGGATTTAAGCGTTATCCAACCTGTAAATCGTGTTTTGGGCTTATCCTAAAGTATTATAAACACCACCAGTAATCGTCGTTATAGATTCAGAAACAGTTCCCTGTTAAGGCCTGGCAGCAATATTTTGATATATGCAAAACGATTTGAAGGATACATTATGCTTTCAATTTAGAGATTCTCATAGGCAAAACTGATTGCATTGAAATCTGTTATTGTTGTGGATTCCGGGATGAATCCGATATCAATGAATAACAAACGCCAGGAATAGATAAGGAAAATAAATGTCTTAACGTAATAATACAAACTGATAATACGGGTTAGTAGATCCAGGAATGCGGGATAGTAGACAAATATATATATAAAGTCTTTGGTATCGACATATCGCTGTATGACTTCTTACTGTGACTGTGATTCTTGTGCTACCCTCCTCTATTACTGACTGTCCGGGTGTTCACTGGTAGTAGTATATGTATACCTCGGGTGAGTCCATTTGTCTAAAAAGGGGAGACCCCTTAACAGTTATTCTTAGAACTCGCTACCCTATCGCTATTTCCTTGGAAAATGTTCAGATGAACTACATTCCTTGGTTCCTTCAGTTCTAACCTTTACGGTCAAGACCCCCACCATGCCACGCCCATTGTAGCGAATGACCCTCCTTCTCTTCGTATTCTATTGGTGAGATATAAGTTCCACTCAAGCAGCTTCTTCCCAAAAGCCGGTGCTTTTTGAAACCGACTTCCAAGTAGATGCTTCCCCAATCACTACAATCTTAACCTGTTCAAGTCTAGGACCAACCGTTATCTTCACGACATATCCCCATAGACTTTTCCTCTTACTCTGTAGCCCTCTAACTTGAGTGAATCTTGGGCCTTGTACAAGGTGAACATCATTATAAAAAAAGTTTTTTTTACGTGTGAGGAACTAATTGTACCAATTAGTGGGTTTAAAACTTTGGCTAATTTTCTGGCTATCTTATTTGTGATTCAACCTATTGCTGATTTGGGCCTCAGTAGAATACCTTGTTTATCTACAGTTGCTAATCCGTGAAGTGTGGATGTTTTTGGGTGGTGTTTGATTAGTTTTAGCCAAGAAATGTTTTAATTTTTCATTAATTTACTGATTGCACATTTAAATAACCCCTTTGACCTTATTTTCGACCTTTCTTGACCTTTAGTTTTGGCCGAGGTGAAGTGTACATAGCCTATGTACTTTTTGGTTCTTGGCCTATGTTTCACTCGAGCCGCTTCCCATGAGGATGCTTCCCCGATCACTACAATATTAACCTATTCAATTTTAGAGGTAACCACATTTCCTCATAAACTGTGCCTCTTGCCGGAGAGTTCATATATTATACGAAATTTTTCGAAAATTCAGGTCGGTAAAGACAATTGATACTGTTTAATTAAAAAAATTATGTATATAAAATTAAATTTTGTAAAAATATGTGAATTGTTTGAACACGAAAAATGTGGATAGCTTGAACATGTTTGCGGAAACAAGCCTCTACCTCGAGTAGTTCTTGAGCTTAGTACAGAGTGAACATTACTTTAAAAAAAACAAGCTTCTACCTCGAGTAGTTCTTGAGCTTTGTACAGAGTGAACCTTATTGTAAAAAAACAAACCTCTACCTCGAAGAGATCTTGAGCTTTGTACAGAGTGAACCTTATTGTAAAAGAAAGCCTCTACCTCGAAGAGATCTTGATCTTTGTACAGAGTGAACCTTATTGTAAAAAAAAAGCCTCTACCTCGAAGAGATCTTGAGCTTTGTACAGAGTGAACCTTATTGTAAAAAAACAAGCCTCTACCTCGAAGAGATCTTGAGCTTTGTACAGAGTGAACCTTATTGTAAAAAAACAAGCCTCTACCTCGAAGAGATCTTGAGCTTTGTACAGAGGGAACCTTATTGTAAAAAAACAAGCCTCTACCTCGAAGAGATCTTGAGCTTTGTACAGAGTGAACCTTGCTGTAAAAAAAACAAGCCTCTACCTCGAGTAGTTCTTGAGCTTTGTACAGAGTGAACCTTATTGTAAAAAAACAAGCTTCTACCTCGAGTAGTCCTTGAGCTTTGTACAGAGTGAACCTTATTGTAAAAAAACAAGCTTCTACCTCGAGTAGTTCTTGAGCTTTGTACAGAGTGAACCTTATTGTAAAAAAACAAGCTTCTACCTCGAGTAGTTCTTGAGCTTTGTACAGAGTGAACCTTATTGTAAAAAAACAAGCTGTTTAATTAAAAAAATTATGTATATAAAATTAAATTTTGTAAAAATATGTGAATTGTTTGAACACGAAAAATGTGGATAGCTTGAACATGTTTGCGGAAACAAGCCTCTACCTCGAGTAGTTCTTGAGCTTAGTACAGAGTGAACATTACTTTAAAAAAAACAAGCTTCTACCTCGAGTAGTTCTTGAGCTTTGTACAGAGTGAACCTTATTGTAAAAAAACAAACCTCTACCTCGAAGAGATCTTGAGCTTTGTACAGAGTGAACCTTATTGTAAAAGAAAGCCTCTACCTCGAAGAGATCTTGATCTTTGTACAGAGTGAACCTTATTGTAAAAAAAAAGCCTCTACCTCGAAGAGATCTTGAGCTTTGTACAGAGTGAACCTTATTGTAAAAAAACAAGCCTCTACCTCGAAGAGATCTTGAGCTTTGTACAGAGTGAACCTTATTGTAAAAAAACAAGCCTCTACCTCGAAGAGATCTTGAGCTTTGTACAGAGTGAACCTTACTGTAAAAAAAACAAGCCTCTACCTCGAGTAGTTCTTGAGCTTTGTACAGAGTGAACCTTATTGTAAAAAAACAAGCTTCTACCTCGAAGAGATCTTGAGCTTTGTACAGAGTGAACCTTACTGTAAAAAAAACAAGCTTCTACCTCGAGTAGTTCTTGAGCTTTGTACAGAGTGAACCTTATTGTAAAAAAACAAGCTTCTACCTCGAGTAGTTCTTGAGCTTTGTACAGAGTGAACCTTATTGTAAAAAAACAAGCTTCTACCTCGAAGAGATCTTGAGCTTTGTACAGAGGGAACCTTATTGTAAAAAAACAAGCCTCTACCTCGAAGAGATCTTGAGCTTTGTACAGAGTGAACCTTGCTGTAAAAAAAACAAGCCTCTACCTCGAGTAGTTCTTGAGCTTTGTACAGAGTGAACCTTATTGTAAAAAAACAAGCTTCTACCTCGAGTAGTTCTTGAGCTTTGTACAGAGTGAACCTTATTGTAAAAAAACAAGCTTCTACCTCGAGTAGTTCTTGAGCTTTGTACAGAGTGAACCTTATTGTAAAAAAACAAGCTTCTACCTCGAGTAGTTCTTGAGCTTTGTACAGAGTGAACCTTATTGTAAAAAAACAAGCTTCTACCTCGAGTAGTTCTTGAGCTTTGTACAGAGTGAACCTTATTGTAAAAAAAAGCCTCTACCTCGAAGAGATCTTGAGCTTTGTACAGAGTGAACCTTATTGTAAAAAAACAAGCCTCTACCTCGAAGAGATCTTGAGCTTTGTACAGAGTGAACCTTATTGTAAAAAAACAAGCCTCTACCTCGAAGAGATCTTGAGCTTTGTACAGAGTGAACCTTATTGTAAAAAAACAAGCTTCTACCTCGAAGAGATCTTGAGCTTTGTACAGAGGGAACCTTATTGTAAAAAAACAAGCCTCTACCTCGAAGAGATCTTGAGCTTTGTACAGAGTGAACCTTATTGTAAAAAAACAAGCTTCTACATCGAAGAGATCTTGAGCTTTGTACAGAGGGAACCTTATTGTAAAAAAACAAGCCTCTACCTCGAAGAGATCTTGAGCTTTGTACAGAGTGAACCTTGCTGTAAAAAAAAAAGCCTCTACCTCGAGTAGTTCTTGAGCTTTGTACAGAGTGAACCTTATTGTAAAAAAACAAGCTTCTACCTCGAGTAGTTCTTGAGCTTTGTACAGAGTGAACCTTATTGTAAAAAAACAAGCTTCTACCTCGAGTAGTTCTTGAGCTTTGTACAGAGTGAACCTTATTGTAAAAAAACAAGCTTCTACCTCGAGTAGTTCTTGAGCTTTGTACAGAGTGAACCTTATTGTAAAAAAAAGCCTCTACCTCGAAGAGATCTTGAGCTTTGTACAGAGTGAACCTTATTGTAAAAAAAAAAGCCTCTACCTCGAAGAGATCTTGAGCTTTGTACAGAGTGAACCTTATTGTAAAAAAACAAGCCTCTACCTCGAAGAGATCTTGAGCTTTGTACAGAGTGAACCTTATTGTAAAAAAACAAGCCTCTACCTCGAAGAGATCTTGAGCTTTGTACAGAGTGAACCTTATTGTAAAAAAACAAGCTTCTACCTCGAAGAGATCTTGAGCTTTGTACAGAGGGAACCTTATTGTAAAAAAACAAGCCTCTACCTCGAAGAGATCTTGAGCTTTGTACAGAGTGAACCTTGCTGTAAAAAAAACAAGCCTCTACCTCGAGTAGTTCTTGAGCTTTGTACAGAGTGAACCTTATTGTAAAAAAACAAGCTTCTACCTCGAGTAGTTCTTGAGCTTTGTACAGAGTGAACCTTATTGTAAAAAAACAAGCTTCTACCTCGAGTAGTTCTTGAGCTTTGTACAGAGTGAACCTTATTGTAAAAAAACAAGCTTCTACCTCGAGTAGTTCTTGAGCTTTGTACAGAGTGAACCTTATTGTAAAAAAACAAGCTTCTACCTCGAGTAGTTCTTGAGCTTTGTACAGAGTGAACCTTATTGTAAAAAAAAGCCTCTACCTCGAAGAGATCTTGAGCTTTGTACAGAGTGAACCTTATTGTAAAAAAACAAGCCTCTACCTCGAAGAGATCTTGAGCTTTGTACAGAGTGAACCTTATTGTAAAAAAACAAGCCTCTACCTCGAAGAGATCTTGAGCTTTGTACAGAGTGAACTTTATTGTAAAAAAAACACAAACCTCTACGTCGAGTAGTTCTTGAGCTTTGTACAGTTTGAACCTTCTTGTAAAAAAAAGACTCTACCTCAAGTGGTTCTTGAGCTTTGTACAGAGAGGACTTTATTGTAAAAAAATAAGCCTCTACCTTGGATATATCTTGAGCTATGTAATGAGTGAACCTTATTGTAAAAAAACAAGCCTCTACCTCGAGTAGTTCTTGAGCTTTGTATAGAGTGAACCTTGTAAAAAAACACTGGCTATTATATATATTAACATAGGAATGCCTACTCTATAAAAATAGTCTATGACGCACATCAAATTTTCACATATATTTGTAGGATTTATAATACATTCAAACGGCATATATGAACATAAAAAATGTACCAATTTCTTATTATTTCTAAAAATAACCTGTCACAGCTATAACCACATCTGGATTAAATCTAAGTATAATGTGCTCAAGTCCCAGCTGGTAGTAGTAATCCTTGAAGCCTGAGGTTTTCCCAAATGAGGACATGCTGAGAAAACTCAGATTTTTTCCCTGATTCCATGTACGCGCGGGACTCCCAATTTAATCCCGGCCTTGTACCACATTCCGCTGTCACATATCTACTGTTATTATTATATTTTCTCACATGAAGTTGAACGTCAAAAAACGACATTATTTTTGCACCAACCTAATAGAAGGTTCCACATATGACTCTTTAAATATATATTTTAAAAGTCTTATTGTTGGGTTTTGCTCTTTCATTCACTCCCTTTTTCCACTTTCCCTAAACATGTTCAAGCTCTCTACATTTTTCGTGTTCAAACAATTCACATATTTTTACAAAATTTAATTTTATATACATAATTTATTTCAGTAAATGTTCTGTCTCTTTATTTAAACAGTATTAAATGTATTTACCGACCTGAATATTCGAGAAATTTCCTAGAAAATATACGCTCTCCGGTAAATGCAATTAAAAGTGTTTAATTAAAAAAAAAACAATAAAAAAAACAAACAAAGCATTTACTTAAATAAATTATATCTATAATAATAACGTATAAAAAGAAAATATATTAAATGATAGTCGGACTTAATTCATTTCATAATACGTTGTCATTGATTACGTTAAGATATGTTTCGTTAGCAGAAATGGTCGATCGAGAAAAATCATCGAAGGTGTGTGTTTATAAACAGAAATTTGAACTTTGATAACCAGACGCTTCTCGGTGGCTGAATGTTTGACAGCACGTCAGGTCAATTGACGGTTCCCATACGAGTTACAGGTTCTATTCCTATTGGAGAGCGCATATTTTCTCCGAAATTTCTCGAATATTCAGGCCAGTAAATGTAATTAATAGTGTTTAGTTAAAAAAAAAACAACAACAAAGAAACAGTTCATTTACTTAAATAAATTATATCTATAAAAATAAACAGAAAATATATTAAATATTTGTCGGACTTAATCCATTTCATAATATATATATATATATATATATATATATATGTGTGTGTGTGTGTATATATTGAGCACTGTTTTGCAAAAATAAAAAAATATCAATAAGAACACCGGATTATACATCTTACTGTTCTTTCTTTGTCTCTCTCTCTCTCTCTATATATATATATATATATATATCTATATATATATATATATATATATATATATATATATATATATATATATATATATATATATATATATATGGGGTGGGAGAGAAATATAGAGATAGATGGTAATGATTGAACGAGCAGTCAGTGGTGCTGTCGATTGAAATTTATAAAAAACAAAATTCTCTTAAAACCATTTTTCAGAAAAATATGTTTCTCAAGTTCATTAGCTGTTATCAGCTGATCCAGTATTAATTGGGGTTTCCTTCATAACCTTTTGTTTAGAGTAGTGTGGAACGTCAACATCTTAGTTACATCATTGTTTTCTCTTCGAGTTAGATGTAACATCCATTATATCTGTTGCTGCTTTTTGATTTCCTCAAGTGATGAGGCTTCTGCTATCAGTTACAGTGCTTCGTTTGGGATTCTGTAGCGCCAGTCTACAATGTCCAAAGAAGAGTTGCATCGCTAAGATCCACAGGATTCATTCACTCAAAACCATTTTTAAGCATATTAAGCATTGTTCTTAGAAAACGGTTGCATATATATATATAAATATAAAAGTGAACATAGAAGTCAACACATAGAGGCGACAGTCAGTTTCATGCTAGATGCAATTGTCAGGCAATTTGCCTGACGATTGCATCTAGCATGAAACAGACTGTCGCCTCTAAGTGTTGACTTCTATGTTCACTTTTATATTTACACACGCTCTATCTCTGATATTGAGCACTTTATCCTATAAATATAGCACACTTTAAGACTATATTTCTTCATATATATATATATATATATATATATATATATATATATATATAATGAGGGAGACATACAGACAGAGAGGAAGATAAAAATATGGAGGAATATATCAGGTAATAGATAGATAGATAGATAGATAGATAGATAGATAGATAGATAGATAGATAGATAGATAGATTACATTAAGAATGGCAACTAGAAAGTCAAAAAGCTGAAACAACAATTGTAAAACAAAATGTGTAAACATGCCAGTAGAAAATGCAAACAAAATAACCCCATCCACATGTAAAAAAAGATTAAAATTAATGGAAACCTTAATAATAAAAATGAAAAAGCCAACACAATAATATTAACTACGAACACGGCCACAATGTGTTAACTGTGTTCGGAAAATAAAATATTCCTATAATTCTAAAAACATAAAACACAGCTCATACACCCAATTAAAAAGCAAAAATAAAATAATATTTGCTAATGGCTAAATGTATAGCCGAAAGCGCTCGGAATTATAGAACAGTTGTATAGTTTCTATACACTTTGTGTCCAAAGATAAAAACACTTGTTCGAACACAAGAAAAATTAAACAAAAAGATTAATCGTAGTACCTTGTCTGTCGTCTATAATGAAATATATATAAATGAAGGATTCTTCCTAAATGCACAATATATATATATATATATGTATATATATATTAGTGTATTCATTAATATATATATATATATATATATATATATATATATATATATATATATATATATATATGTATGTATTATAGCATCTACGATAGCGAGAAACGGATATGTTATTGGACATAGATAGATAGATAGATAGATAGATAGATAGATAGATAGATAGATAGATAGATAGATAGATAATGAACAAAGATAGATGTATGCGGAGAGGGAAGTGAAAAATATAGATAAATAGACAGGAATAAATTACAGATAAATATATAGATGTATATTATCTTTTCTGTGATAGACACAAACTGTCATATATATATATATATATATATATATATATATATATATAGATAGATAGATAGATAGATAGATAGATAGATAGATAGATAGATAGATAGAGTTAAAATGAAAGCAATATAAGAGACAAGAAAATTATGAAAAGGTGAAATTTAATGGACATAAAAATGAAGGCAGGAAAAATTATAGAACCGGTACTGTCACAAGATTTCAAGCGTGAAATAAAAACGTGAACAGTACTGCAAATATGTGTGTCATATTGTCTTTGGGATTTCTCTTATCTGGCAAAAAATATAAATATTCATTGTTATTTTCGTTCGTTCCAAGCCCAAATCGAAAGAATGAATCGTTGTTTGTATTTAGTTTCGTATATATTCCTGTTGGCTTTGTAAACGGATGTCTAAGAAGGCGTCATGCTTTTGCTGTAGGTCACATCGAATATTTAAGAAAGATAACGAGGAAGACGTCTGACAACTGAATTGGTAATGAGTTAAGCACGACATTGGCTTAGGCCAACAAAGATTTTATCAGACTACAGGAACATATAAAAACCTTAGAAAAATACAAAAGTCTACAAAGATATGCGGATTACCTTCCTCCGTGGTGTCGAATCCTGAGTCATATACCGCCGTTATCTCCGCTAACTTGATCTGTATATGTTTTATACGTAACTAACCGATTGCAGTAATAATAATAACAATGTTAATTAAACGTCGGGTATAGAGAGGCTGGAAAAATGATCGGTTCCTTGACCCCTCCCCCCCAAAGAAAGTAGCTAACTCTTTCTGCTATACTTTATATATTTACAAGATTGTCTTTATCAGACAAAAAATGGATTACTGCTGTCACATCTGAGCTGGATTTGATTAATCCTTACGTTCAGACGTGACAGAGTTAAAAATCGTTTGCGCAGCCTTGCGGGTGATGAATTGTTTTTATACTTATAATCTCTTTCCCATAAAAGAAAACGTTGCTAGCTTTTCGCTACGCTATCGTTAATATTAATGACGCGTGTTCAGGCAAAATAAATTCTTTAGTTCCATCAATCCAGACCTTTATAATTAGAAGCCGCTAGATTGATTCATTTTCTACGGCTTATCAACCCATTCCAAGTTATTTTGAAACCAGAACCTTTTTTTTTTTTTTAGATTGTAAGAATTTTATTTTTAAGATAATAATGATTTAGTAAGACAAGTCTTACTAATTAACCTATAGCTGGAGGAAGATGAGGTGGATCCACACATTCTCTAAGGGTGCTTGCGCGTAAGTGAATATAACGAAACCGACTGAAACTGTAACTCGGCTCCCCGATTAACAATTCCAAGACATTATCCATTACACCACTTGCACATCGAATCATACAGTACCTGGTTTTCCCAAGCGGTCATCCATCTAGGTACTGACCAGACTCGACGTTGCTTAACTTCGGTGACCGTACGAAAACCGGTGTTTCAAGTTGATGAGAACCCGTCAAAGTCGACTCATCTTCATTCCCTTCTTGTTTCATAGGTAAGCATGAAGTCTAATTGAGACAGCTTCTAAAATAGAAATTATTGCATTGTGGAAGAGACTCGGGAGAGGATGCTTCCCCGATCAACCGCTTTATATCTAGTGTCAAACCGTTATCTATCTTACCTATCCTCATAATATGCGGCATTTGCCCCTTCCATTTGCGCCTTGTATTGTGGAAACAACAGTAAAAATAAATGTAATGTGTGAAATCTAATGAATAATTATATCAGGACTTGGAGCACCCAATGAAACGCTGTCAAATGCCTCACAAGACACCCATCAAGACTGGAATAATTTGAGTTCGGCTAGAGTACTGAAAAAACATGCACTTCTAAACACCTTCTATATATACGAAAATGCCTGATTGAAAAACTGGTCATTTGGAAAAGATTTAGATTCCACACGACGGCAGCGATGTAGTAAAAAGCTTGATGTTAGTTTAATTTGTTTTTTTTTCTCTCGATATATCAATACCTCAATGGGTTATTTAATGACAACAAGTTTTTTTTAGGATAGGTTCGTATGAATAGAATAAGTATTCTTTGTAGGAAATCAGTTTGTAGATTAGGTTTTATTGATGCATTTTTCTTCTTTTTTTTTTTTAGTAAAGAGCGTTATTTTCCAGAGTCAAATGTATTGTTGATAATTCTTTATTTTTCAAAAATGTATTGCTGTTATTTTTTTTACTATAAAAATGCATTTATATACTTTCATAGTGTTTTCACTCCTGTTTGGGAGAGTTAATTATAGTTGGGAACTTAACTGGTGCTAACACCCCGGGCCAGAATGGTTCTGGGAACAACAGCAATTAAGAGGTGATTCCACGTTCCTCAAAACATCCGGAACAGAGACCTTGCTACCGGATTTAGTTTATCGTCATACCCAGGACGTAGTAAACATCTAGGAGACTGAGGAAGAGACTGGTGTATTTTGGAGACTTACTAACCCTTAAGACGCCAGTTACCAATGGTGTGAACACTGAATTCTTCTTCTTTTATGTGCCGTGTCCTTTCAGGACGTAAGCGATCATGTATATCCACCTCTTCCTGCCCCTTGTAGCATTTAATAAACCTTACTCTGCCATCCATTTTCTCAAGCCCATCAAGTATTTTACGCGCTGTTTTCCTTTCTCCCCCTTTACCTGAATCTGTCTCGTGCGTATCAGGTTATAAAACCCCGCCTTCCTCATTATATGCCCCAGAAATTTCAACTGCCTCTTTCTTAGGTTAAGCATGAGTTTCCTTTTTGTTTCCATTCTTTCCAAAACCTTGTTGTTGCTCACATGTTCAGTCCATTTTATCCTCAGCATCTTTCTGTGGAACCGAGTTACTGTTGGTTCGTCTTTTCCTCATCTTTGAGGAGATTGCCAGGCATTCGTTGCCATACTTGAGGACAGATATCACGTAACAGTTCAGTACTCTTAGTGAACTATAATAATAATAATGATAATAGTAACAACAACGATTAGTTTGTAGAATGTTGAGGGATAAATATTTCGCAATCTAAAAATATTCAACTCGTCACAAAAGGAAAAGGAAAAGGAAAAGAAAAAACAGACAAAGCGTAAATATAAACTTGCTACAATTCAGAAAGTGGTGAGGTGTTTAAAAAATAAATATTTATTTTTATTATTTTTTACTTTAGTGTCTTATGAAAACACTTTTCATACAACAGAAAGACGCGCCGCTTAGTACTTTTACTCTGACTCTAACTCCGACTTTCACTTGGACTAGCTACTCGATACATTATCCTTTTAATTATACCTGGTGCACGGACGTAGTAGTGCACACAAATATACACGCGAATATTTTAACAGGAAAAAAAAACTTAGCTCGAATTGAATCCGTGTCACTTGAATGATATCAATTTTCCAATAACTTAAACTGAAACTTTGCTGGTAAAGAGTTTCATATATGTTTGAAATGTAGCGTAAATTTCTTCTTTATCTGTAAATTATAATTTAATTAAATTGTTGGCATCAACTCGGTAGGAATATCGTATCTTATTAATCATTTTGAATGTAAACAAGTATATATTTTTCTGAAATTGGTTCATAGAATATTTTTAATAATGTGTCCGCTATAATTTAACTCTGCTTAATTTGTTTATTTTACAAAATTTTAATTTAATGTAAATTTTTAAAGATTTTTTTCACAAACACTCCAATTTAAAATCAGACGTAGAAAACATAAGTAAATATTACTTATGGACGGAAAGAAAAGTAGCTGTTAAGCATAAATTAAATGAACGTACGATGTACACACGACTGAATAGGAACGGTGATTCTTTGGAAATTGTGCAAACAATCCGCTTTAGACAATGTAAACAAAACACGATGCAGACAAATAAGTTTATTTAGAAATTTATAATTCAGACACGTCACTCAATTTAAGCAAGATCAGACTGATTTAATAACATTTTATAAATTTAAATAGCATATAGGTTCGATTATGCTTATTCAGTAGACAACAAAATTAATTAAAATGAGTGAAACGGTAAAAGAATTCATTCGATATTGCCTGGAAAATTATAAAGAACATGAAGGTAAAAATTCTAGACATTGTATTTAGAACGATTTGAATGATTTCAAAAGCAATATTTTGAATCGTTTTTACCCCAAATCAAGGTACTAAAAGACATTAGGATACAAGGGTGAACAAGTGGTTACAAAGACTAAAAGAGACAGAGTGGAGAAAAAAGGACAGACTTCAAGCGACCACTGACATTGCATTTAGATTTTTGATGATCATAAGAAAGCAAGAAGCCGCCAGAAAGTCCTACAAGCGCAAATTGGCTCTACAGGCAGTAGAGTGGCAAAACAGGGTGTCCATCACCAATCCAGCAATCTGGTTTAATCGTTAATCCGGCACTAATTCCTATGAGTGAAACTTCATATCTCCCGGATTGCTATTAATGTTTCCTCAGCGTTAAATGCCTCATCGGTTGTTTTTGACCACCTGCAAACACTGGTAAGGCATTTTTATTTGTGTATATTTTTATCATAACCTGTTGAAGTTTAGCCCAAACTATCACCTACTTTATTCATAATTACCATGTTATCATTAAAGTTCCACATTTAGTGGCTCACAGCTTTGTATTTGATGAATCTTAATGTAATAAAATATTCTTGAGAGCTATGGTCAGAATCCATTGCTATCAAAGACAAACAACTGTCGGTATTGAACTATTTAATTGTTTGTTTATTTGCTTGATAAGAGTGTTCTATCGACATAATGACGAACCATATGATAGGATTCAAGGGTTCCCCCCACGCTAGTATTTATAATTACATGTACAGTTGTTGCCGAGAGCGGAGTCCGTATATGGAATTAATGTGTGGAGCTGGAATCTGATTTTGAAAAGAGAAATATCGCCAGTGCCAAGATTCGATGCGGTGAGAGTTTTTTTAAAAACCAACACACGATCTCTAACATCAAACTGCAACGCGTCATTTCATGAAACTGTTTCTCTGGGAAAGAAAGGTGGATTGCATCTAACCAGTTTAACGAGAAGATGAGAATAAATAGTGAAGGAAAAGGAAAGTTAGATCGAAATAAAGAAGAAAAAAAAACTGAAGAAGAAAAAGAAAACAGAGAAAAAGGAACAGAAGAAAAAAAAAGAAACAGTGAAAGAAAAAGGAACAGAAAATAATGAAGTCGGAGAAGAAGAAAAAGGAACAGAAAAGGAAAAAAGAAATGGAAGTAAAAGAAAACGGAGAAGAAAAAAGAACAAAAGAAGAACAAAATCGGCGAAGAAGTAAAATAAATAGAAGTGGGAAAAGGAATAGAAGAAGTAAAAGAAAACGAAAAAAAAGGAAGAGAAAAAGAAAAAAGAAGAGAGGAAGAAAAATAAATCGGCGAAGAAAGAAAAGGAGCAGAAGAAGAAGAAGAAAAATAAATCGGAGAAGAAAAAGAAACAAAAGAAGTAAAAGAAACAGAAAAAGAAAATGGAACAGAAGAATTAAAAGAAAACGAAGAAGAAAAAAGAACAAAAGAAGAAAATTATATCGAAGAAGAAAAAATGAACAGAAGAAGAAAAAGGAAAAGGAATAGAGCGGAGAAGAAGTAAAAGAAACAGAAGCGGAAAAGGAACAGAAAAAGTAAAAGAAAAATGGAAACAAAAGGGAAGAGTAAAAGAAAAAAACACAGAAGAAAAATACATCGGAGAAGAAGAAAAAGAAACAAAAGAGAGCAGAAGAAGAAAAAGGAAAAGAAGAAATAAAAGAAAAAAGGAAGAAAAAGAAACAGAAGAAGAAAAAGACAAAAAGAACAGAAAAAGAAAAAGAAATTGGAGGAAGAAAAAAACAAAAAAGAAAAAGGAACGGAAGAAGCAAAAGAAAACGGAGAAGAAAAGAGAACAGTAGAAAGAGAAGGATAAGAAAATGTAACAGAAGAAGGAAAACTAATCGGAGAAGAAGAAAAAGAAATAGAAGAAGAAAAAGGAACAGAAGAAGAAAAAGGAACAGAAAAAGGAAACATAAGATAAAATGAAATCGGAGAAGAAAAAGAAACATATGAAGAAAAAAGGAAAAGAAGAAGTTAACGAAAACGGAGAAAATGGAAGAAAAATAAAAGGGAGAAGGAGAAAAATAACACGGAGAAGAAGAAAAATCTTAATTAAAAGAAAGTAAGGAATAAGAAGAAATAAAATTGAATTGGAAAAGGATGAAAGAAAAGTGGAGAAAAAGAAACTAAAGAAGTAAAAGAAATTTCAGATTTAAAAGAGAGTAAGTAATAAAAATAAACACTAAAATAAATGAATTAGAACAAGAAAAAGAAATACAGAAGAAATGAAAGGAAACAAAACAAAAAACTGAAAAAGAAAAGGAAACGCAGGAGAAGAAGAAAAACGAACAGAAGAAGAAATATAATCTAAAATATGAAACTTAAGTAAAAGAAACTGAATTGGAGCAAGAGAAAGAAGAAAAAGATGTATGAAAGGAAATAAAAGAAAAAAGAAACTGAAGAAGAAAAAGAAAACGAGAAGAAGAAAAAATGAAGAAAAGACGAAATCGAATGTAAAGAAGAAAATAAATTTAAGAAGTAAAAGTGAGTAAGAAATAAGAATAAATAGTAAAACAACTGAATTAGGACAAGAAAAACAAAAAAGAGGAAGGAACGAAAAGAAACCAAAGAAAAAGAAATTGAAGAATAAAAGAAAATGAAGAAGTAAAATGAACGGAAGGAGAAAAAAGAAGAAAAAGAACCTAAAGACGAAAAACGATCTGAAGAATGTAAAGAAGAATTTAAAGAAAACATCAATGAGACGACGATAAAGATGATGATGATGATAACGAAAATGGATAAAATGATAATGATGATGGTGGGGAAAAAAGAATTCTTGAATAGAGAATCTAAGAAAACTTAAATACACAAAAATAAAAAGGCAGCCATGATTAGTGATGAAATATGGTAATAAACGGGGAAATATAGGAAGGATAAATACGCCCTACATTCTCACTTCTTACTGACAAATAAAAAACTATTTTGACAACTGCCAAGGCATCTGAGAATTGCATACCTGATAAATCCATAAAACTTTTAAATGCGAACAGGGAACAATGATTACAGCCTGAAAAGGCAATTTCTCTAGCAACAAAAACGAGTTACTTTTGTATAATCCTATAAAGCCTTACACATTCATTGCAGTCGTGGGACACATCGGGACCAGTTCTTCTCCAAACAGTCATTTGAATGCCAGCTGACGATTACTTGCCGTAGGATATTTCACGATTCGTTCAGTGCTCAGCACGTTTCAGTTGGCTGCAGTGGTAGCTTAGTGGTTGACAATTGATAAAAAAGATCAACAGTTCAACCAAGAGATCGAATTAGCAGATATACGCTAAATCTTCTTGGGATATATGCTCTTTCGCTCTGAAATAAACAAAAGAAGAGTTGCTTTTTTACTGAAGTACACCCAATATAAGGCACAAGAGGCAATCAAAGTAGAATGTTACAGAATGCTGTGTGTGTTAATGTTCTATGAAATTGGAGGAATTTGCAATTTTCAAAGATTTCAGCCTTTTGAAATAATCAAATTTTAAAAAAAATATATTTAAAATTAATTATTATATGACGTTCTGGCAAAACACTATGCATGAGAAAATATCACAAATTGTCTAGATTCTGTTCTTAGATTAAGACAAAATCTGATTCTGATTGATTCGTTTTCCACAGTTTATCAACCCTTTTCGGATTATTTAAAGTCAGAAAATATTTTTTTTGATTGTAAGAAGTGTTGTGTATGGGGAAAGGTAATAATGATTTAGTAATACAAGTCTTACTAATTAACCCATATCTGGGGGAGAAGAGGTGGGATTTCTACCATTCTCAAGGGTATTTGCTCGTAAGTGAATATAACGAACCCAAAGGGAATTGGAACTCGGCTTTCCGATTAACAATTCTGAACCAGTGCCCATTATGCCAACCGCACAATCCAAGCTGGTATTCCCAACTGTCATCCATCTAGGAACTGTCATGGCTTGACCTTGTTTAACTTCGGTAATCGTAAGGAAATCGGTATTTCAACATAATGCGACCGTAAGCACCTTTTGACTCATTTATAAAGCAAAACATTTATATAATGGCAATAGAGAGAAAGTCAAAAAAGGAAAAAACCCTAAGATATAGGACATAAATAAGGCAATTTTACAAGTATATGTACAGTGTGACCAAAAAAAAAAAACGGGAACTTTTTAACAATCCAATAAAACCAAGAGTGATGGAAGAAAAATATTTA
>OZ038496.1:51969459-52079459 GCA_964036315.1 Acanthosepion esculentum
AAATTTAGCGTTCCTCCCATTAGATCCAGTATTAAAAAAAAACTGTATTAAGTGGTTCATTTAGCATTTGTGTCTGAAGAGTTGGGAAGCCATGAAACTCTGAGTTTCACGATAAACGTAGATATATGTGTATTTATTACTATATATATATATATATATATATATATATATATATATATATATATATATATATATATATATATATATATATATCTTTGGTTATATTGTTTAAAGGTTGTTAGATATCCGAGGAAGATTACTTAATATCGAGGAGATTGATATCTATGTGCGAAGTGTACATATAAAAATCCATACGGTCTGATGATCCCTTAATATGGGAAACTTCCATTCACCATGCAATGTTGTCTTCTCAGTACACACTGTTTATATTTCTCAACAGATAGGTAGATAGATCTGGACACAAGAGATTTTACTTCAATCCCCGGGGGTACATTTAAAGCGCTGGCTCCCAACTATGTCGTTGAATTGGTTCAGCGAATCGTGTAGCGTCAAGTATTCCTGTTAACATCTTCTGGAGACGAAGGTATTTTCTACGGGATACTCTATCGCTTTCGTAGTGACGCTTTTGTTGCGTTGACAGGAGGCTAGCTCGCTGAACAATAGTCTCTTGGAAGTCGATGCTCTTCTATGCTCAATGTATGGCCGGCCTTATTCAGCAGTTTTTCGTGCAGCAGGGTTTCAATTTTGAAGGCGTGGCCTTTCTTGAGGACTTCATTTTATCTCACGATGTCATTACAGCGCACATTGAAAGCGGTGCTAAGGCGACGCTGTTGAATGTCTTCCGGGAGATGCAGGATTTGATGGGAATATGAACCAAAGATTTGGTAGCATAGGCGGGTATAGCCAGCACAAGCATCTCATTTATTTGAAGGTCTTTCTTTATAGTTTTGTCTTTCCTTATGTTTTTGTTGATGCAGATATATTTGAAAACACATTCTAAAAAATTAATATATATATATATATATATATATATATATATATATATATATATATATATATTTCAGGTATGTTAGATTCATCATTAGAATGAAAACTCAACCCCCGAGACAACGTAGTCGTAGTGTGTGAACAAATAAGTGGTTCCATTAGCAATTTTAATATAAAACAAATAGAATATAATACTTCTTGTAATAATCCTAAGCATATTAATCGTTTTTAACGCAATGAAATAAATTATCATTATAAACAGGATGAAAATATCCTTAAAAAACTAATAAATACTAATATATCCCACCACAAATCCTAGTAAAAAATAAAATTATTTGCATACTATACTAAATTCAATATATTCAATTTAATCACTCGTAATGACTGATCCTCACCAATTAACGTGTTGCAGAAAAGCAACATTATATATAAATTTAAATGTCTCCAACAAAAAAAATTATGTTGGTCACACTACAGCTACGTTGTCTCGAGGGTTGAGTTTTCATTTGAATGATGCATCTAACGATTTTAAACATTTACAACAGCACACCTGACCACATTCACAATTTAGAAAAATTCTTGTTGAATATATATATATATATATATATATATATATATATATATATATATATATATATATATATATATATAAACGGTTTGTATTATCATTATGGTTTGGTTTAGTCCGGCTTCTAAATAGCCTCGACTCTAGGTTAAGTAACACTGAACTTTATCTGTACTGAAATGGGTGACCGCTTGGGGATACCAGGTACTGCAAGCTTGGATGTTCGGTTGGTGTAATGGAGAAATTGGAGAGCAGAATTCGAATTCCAATCGGGTTCGTTACATTCCCTTACGTACAAATACTCTTGGGAAAGTTCTGAATCTACCTCTTCTGCTCCCAGCTATGGGCTAAATAGTAAGACTTGCGTCAGAAAATCATTGTTATCTCCAGAAAATTCTTATCATCCCAAAATATGTTTCGTTTTTAAATAACATTAAAAAAGGTTGATAAGCCGTGAAAAAAAATCAATCAATCAACTGGATATAGGGCTTAATGAATCTGTAGCCAATGAGAAAACGATAACAATGACTACGGTGAAAGATATGAATATTGTTAAGAGGGTAATTGTTGTAGCATACCTACGAACGATAATGGGTATGTCCCCGTCCACATAAATAGAGTAGTAAATACTGTATGTTGGTCTGAAGTTGGAGATTGGTCTTCAGGTGTGGTGGTCAAACTATCTGCCTCCGGGTAGAGAGAATACCCAGACGAGACTTTGTCGAAGGGTAGAGTCTCGTCTCAGGAAGCAGCTACTCGACCCAGTTTTATCGGGGAAATTTTGGCCGAGCCTATGGGCTCGGACACCCCATATTAAATTCAACTTTGTGCCACATCTGACCGCGTGGGGCGGTTGGTAGATATCCTGCAGCTGGATATTCACTGTGGAATTCACTTGACTCACTTCTAGCAGTTGACTACTTCTTCTACGCGCCGCTGGCGAATCTTATATGTGTTGTTCTTGTCCTAATCATTATCATTCATTACCAACGTTCGTGTGATTATTCTGTTCAGTAACCTCCCCTAGGTTATAACAGTAATTAATGCACGGATGGAAATATTGGTCATGATAAGAAATATGAAGAAGATAAAAAAAAGAAATTTTAAAAGAGATAAAAAAAAGGAATAAAAATTAGTTGGTAATAAAATTTAAAAGAAGCGACAAAGCAGCGCTACTTCTAAGAATGAAGATTAAAAGGAAAGAAATAGAAACAAGAAAGGAAAAAAAAGAAGCTGGAATAATATTCACTGATACGGAAGCAGAATAACGAGAAATATATAAAAAGATGTTTTCTAAATCGATCTCTTTGTTGTACATTAAATCCGTCGTCTCTGTACAAACCAGTGTTCTTGCTATCAAAAGTTTACCTAAGTTTCCACAGAGGCAGTATGCTCTATGGTGGTTAAATTCTCTATGGTGGTTAAATTTTCTATGGTGGTTAAATTCTCTATGGTGGTTAAATGAGAGCAGTTTCGTTTGGAGGCATTAAATTTTACGATTCAATTCCTGCCGCAGTTAACTACTGACTAGAGGTTCTTTCCAAAAGCAGCGGCCAGGTTAACTTTGTCAGCTCTGACGGATTTGTTATTGAGACAGAAGTAATTGGTAGTGTCATCAGCATTAATGCCTATTTGGGAATTGATGACAGCAGGAAGATCATTGATGAAGATCAGAAACAGCATAGGACCCAGGATAGAGTCTTGGGAAAAATTGAAACAAATCGAGGGCAAATAAATCGGATAAAAAGGGAATATTAATAAAATATTTCCTTTAAATGCGGTCTTTTTAAAAAAGAACTGTAATGCCAGGTCGGGATTGGGAAGGGAGATATGAAAGTCAATTTTTGGTCACGTGGTGGAAATATTTGCATACAGAAGCCATTTTAAAATTTTAATGGCGTTAAGAAGGCAAACGTGATTTGATGACAGTTAAATGGCGGGAATGGGGATGTAGTGAAATTAATTTGGAGAAGTGACATGAATGATAATAAGGAATTAAAAGAGGGCGAAAATTAAAATAGTTTTAAATTCATGTGTAGATGATGAAAAGCTAATATCAAAGGAAGATGATTTGGTGGAGAAATAATGAAGAAAGAGAAATACAAATTATTAAAGAAAGAAAGAAAGAAAGAAAGAGTTTAGGAAGTGGGAAAAAGACAGAAATATATAAAAGACCACTGACACAAAGGCAGAAAAGTAATATTAAAGAGAATATAAAGAAAGAGGGAAAAGTAGAATTAAGGAATAAATAAATAAAGAAATAAAAATCGAATTAAACAAAGAAAGTCAAGTAGACTTAAAGAAAAAAGAAAGAAAAGTAGAATTAAAGAAACAGAAAGAAAAAAGGAAGGAAGGAAAGAAGAGGGAAAAAGAGAAGTAGAATTAAGGAAAGAAAGAAAAGAAAAAAGAAAAAGAAGGATTAAAGATAAAAAGAAAGAAAAAAGACAAGTAGAATTAAAGAAAGAAAGAATGGATGAATGAATGAATGAATGAAAGAAAAGCAAAATTAAAAAGAAAAGAAGAAAGGAAAAAGAAATAAAACAGAAAGAAGGACAGAAAAGGGAGAAATAGAAGTAGAATGACGGATAAAAAATAGAAAGAAAAAAAGAAAAAGGAAAAATAGGATTAAAGAAAGAAAGAAAGAAAGAAAGAAAGAAAGAAAAGTAGAATTAAAGCGAAAAGAGAAAAAAGGAAAGAAGATTTAAAGACGAAAAGAAAACTAGACATAAAGAAAGAAACTAAGAAAATATAGAAGATAGAAAGAAAGAAAGAAAAGCAGAAAAAAGAAAGAAAGAAAAGGGAAAACAAGTAGAATTAAAGAGAAAAAAAGATAGAAAGAAAAAAGGAAATGTAGGATTAAAGAAAAAGAAAGAAAGAAATGTAGGAGTAAATATAGAAACATAGAAAGAAAGTAGAATTTTAGAGAAAAGAAAGAAGCGCACATTAAAGATAGAAAGAACAAAGAAAAATAGAATTCAAGAGACAAGAAAGAAAGAAAGAAAGAAAGAAAGAAAGAAAGAAAGAAGAAACAAAGAAAGAAAGAAAGAAAGAAAAAAGAAACAAAGAAACAAAGAAAGAAAGAAAGAAAGAAAAACGAAACAAAGAAATAAAGAAAGAAAAAAGAAACAAAGAAACAAAGAAAGAAAAAAGAAACAAAGAAAGAAAGAAAGAAAGAAAGAAAGAAGGAAAGAAAGAAAAAAGAAAGAAAGAAAGAAAAAAGAAAGAAACAAAGAAAGAAAAATGAAACAAAGAAAGAAAGAAAGAAAGAAAGAAAGAAAAAAGAAAGAAAGAAAGAAAGAAAGAAAAAAGAAAGAAAGAAAGAAAGAAAAAAGAAACAAAGAAAGAAACAAAGAAACAAAGAAACAAAGAAAAAAGAAACAAAGAAAGAAAGAAAGAAAGAAAGAAAAAAGAAACAAAGGAAGTAGGATGATAGAAAGAAAGTAGGATTAAAGAAAAAAGAATGAAAGAAACGTAGACTTAAAGGTGGAAAGAAAGTCGACTTAAAAATAGAAAGAGAAAGAAAGAAAAATAGAATTAAAGAAAAAAAGAAAGAAACAAACCTTAGACTTAAAGAAAGAATTAAAGAGAAAATCAATGCCAAAAGAAAGAAATATATAAAAGTAGAAAATAGTTAATAGTTTCGATCGATTTAACTCGCTTTTTTGACAGCCTTTCGGCTGTGTATTCTCAGGGCTTCTTCGAATGTCTTTCGGGAAACAGACAAAGCAACATCAACAAATAAATTAATCTACATCGAAAAACATTAAGTGTTTGAAACAGTTTGTCTAATAAAATTAAGTGAAAGTTAATAACAGTCGCCCTCGTTAACCATGACCTAACAGCGAAACCTACGATGGCATTTTTTGCAGCACTTACATTCATCTTGATTTTGATGCAGCTTCCCTCTTCGTAAAAGCACAGTGCATTATTTAAATCCTGCAACTACCTTGTTTTATGCCTTTGCTTAAAACGCAAAGCCAGGAAACGAATTAAAACTTATAAGGAAAACCCACCTCCACATATTTTTTTCTTGTACAACTTCCATTGCTTGCTATCGGCTGGTTTCCTCCTCTTAACTTGGAACCTGTTCAGTAGTTGTTTACGAGAATAGTAGCTTCCTCGACTGAGAAGAAAAAGAAAATTTAGAGATAATGAAAATGTTTAAGAAGAATAATTAATTTTATCGGAATTGGTTTATAAGTACAAATTTCTAATCTGTTTTAGTTACTTAACGGGAGTAAATAAAAACAAAATTAACCCATGTCTCTGTTGAAAGAAAAAGTTTCCGGTCGTAATCAGTCGAAGAAAAAAAAGTAATAAGAAAGAAGCAAATTTTATTTTCCCCAAAGTAAGGCAAAGGTTTCATTTTTAATTTTAAATACTGATTTAGAAATATACTATGATTTATATACATATATACTCTTTATACGTTATTTTTATGGATACAGCCTATTTGAGTAAATGCTCTGTTTTTAAGAAAGTAGTATTAATTAAATTTACAGGCGTGACTATCCGAGAAATTTCGCAGAAAATCTACGTCCTACAACAGGAATCGAACCCGTATTCCATGGGGAAATCGTCATTTCGTCTGAAGTGTTGTTAACCGATTCAGCCACGGAGGAATTCCGGTGTGGCAAAGCTCAAAATTTTACTTATAAACACACAAATTAGCCGACCTTTCTCGCTAATGCAATTCTGCCCCAAAATTTTACCTGACGTAAATAATGACAACATATAATTTGGAATGAATAAAATCCAACAAATATTTTATTCTATTTTTCTGTTTATACATTATGTTTATGGATACAACTTATTTGAGTAAATGTTCTGTTGTTAATTAAACAATATTAATTATATTTACCGGCCTAAATATTTGAGAAATTTCGCTGAACAGAAATGAATAATCGAGAAAGGTCGTCGCATGTGCGTATTTATAAGTAGTAATTTGAGTTTTGCTAAGCCGGAAGTCGTCTGTGGCTGAATTGATTAACAGCACGTCAGGCGAAATCACGGTTTCCACATGGGATACAGGTTTCATTATTTTCGGAGGACAAATATTTTTTGCGAAATTTTTCGAATATTCAGACCGATAAATGTAATTAATAATGTTTAATTAAAAGCAGAGAATTGGCTCAAATAAGCTATATCCATAAAAAAAAACACACGTATAAACAGAAAATACTAAAATATTTGTCAGATCCATTACATACAATATATATATATATATATATATATATATATATATATATATATGTGTGTGTGTGTGTGTGTGTGTGTGTTTTTGTGTCTGTGTTTGTGTGTGTATATGTATATATACATATATATACATATATATATATATATATATATATGTATATATTTTCTCAGATAGAGATTTTCCTCATGAATCTATTTATATATATACTCATTGTACTGAAAACTTTAACAGTTAAAAGCATTTTTATCATATATATATATATATATATATATATATATATATATATATATATATATATATATATATATATATATATATATATATATGTATTGTAATTATTTTTTAAAAATATGATTCTATCGCTATATAAGAGTTCTCATGTTTCAAAAACATGAGAACTCTTATGTAGCGATGGAATCATATTTTTAAAAAATAATTATAATTTAGACTCTACTTATGTATTGAGCACTGTTTTTTTTTTTTAAATAAAAACAAAAATACTAAAGAACTTTGGATTATTAACCTAACGGTTCTTTCCTATTTTCTATATTTGCCCCCCCCCCACATATATATATATATATATATATATATATATATATATATATATATAATAAAATATAATATAATATTATACAAAAAGATTACTTAACATTTAAATAGCAATTTTTTGTTGTTTTCCCTGACTTCGAAGTTTCTTAGTAAATTTCCATGCTTCAGGGATTCTGGTTTTGAATGATATTACCAATTTTTTCAATTTGTTACGCGTCTTTTTCAGCCTGTTTTTTTTACTCCGTTTTGTACACGTGCGTATTCATGAATTCGACGTTCTTTTAATCTCACACGTTCATTAATTTTGGCTTTTGTTTACGCCTCCATGTCTTCAGTTGTAGTTTCCCTTTCAGATGTAAACTTTTTCTTCGAAATTAAATTTATTTTCGAAATTAAATTAATTTTTTTATGCTTTATATAGAAGTTGTTATGTTATGTTATTAATTAAATTGTAATATTTGTTAATTTGTATTTTTAATTAAATTATAATATTTTATGTTGTGCTATTATGTTAATATTATATTTGATTTACTATGTTATATTATTATTAAAGTAACAAAGTAAATATTGGTTAATATGTCGGCATCGAAGCCAGGTATGAATGTTGGCACCATTACTGAAGGCCTGGAGGATCTTTTGCCTCTCACCATTGCTCATTTGGGAAGACAGTGGGGTTGACATAAAACGATTTTAACCTGTTCTTTTCTAGCGGAATAAGTCAAAGGGTTTTTCAATAATTCTTACGAGAAATGGTGTCAAGATGGCTATTTTATGTTATATTTGTGTTATTAATTAATATTTTATTTGATTTATTATGTTATATTATTATTAAAATAACAAAGTAAATATTTGGTAATTGTTAGCATTGACCCATTGTCTCATTCTTCATGTATAATAATTTAATTCGATTATTAAAAGTTAATATTGATATTTTTTTCTTCTAAACACTGTGTGCAATTCCTATTGGTAATATTATATGGCGAACAGTTTTTATAATTTCCTATTTAACTATAGTAGATATATTATTTTCTTTTTGATTCCATAAATATATTGATAATGTTATGCTATATAAACTGACAAAACCGTATATTTTCCCCTTCAAAACGTAAACTTTTACTTCGTCAGAAGAGGAGACGAGGAACTACAAATAAAATTGAATTTTTAATCATAGTTCTTCTCTCCTCCCTGCATGCCTATTATCCCGCCTTTCTCGTTACATTAATATACTATTATACTATTCTCCAACGTTTCTTCTGCTGAAGTGTTGGTCGAAAAATGGTTACCTTTTAAAGGAAAAAATATGCGTTTTTGCTTACTTATATATATATATATATATATATATATATATATATATATATATATATATATATATATAGCATATAGCATTGTTTTGATATAGTTACAATTTTTTTTTTAAATATCTAAAATATTATTACAGTTAGATTTACGTTAGAAATATTCGAACACAGTTGCATTCCATATCACGTGACGTCCGCGTCTCGCCACGTGACGTCCGCGTCTCGTGACGGACGCTACTTGTAAACAAACTTCTGAAACAGTTATTTCTGATGAAAGATCGTGGTCTATCTGAAATATCAAATATATATATATATATATATAAATATAAATAAATAATTTCACAAAAAAACATTCAATTTTTTTTAATCTGCAACTTTTCAGTTGTTTTATATATATATATATATATATTTTAGAATTGGACATTGTCCGACAATTTATTTAAAGACATTTATATTATGTTTAACGTTCTTTTTATAGATACAAGTATTTAAGCAAATGCTCTGTTTTATAATATTATAATCAAATATTATATCAAATGTAAACAAATGACGTCATATATTCTTTTTTTTCACGCGAAATTATGGTTCCGTATAGGATACAGGTTCGATTCCTGTCGGAGAGCGAAAATTTTCTATGAAAATTTCTCGGACATTCAGGCCGGTAAATGTTATTTAATACTGTTTATTATAAAACAGAGCATTTGCTTAAATACTTGTATCTATAAAAAGAACGTTAAACATAATATAAATGTCTTTAAATAAATTGTCGGACAATGTCCAATTCTAAAATATATGACGTCATTTGTTTACATTTGATACGCTAGAGCAGATATGAATAGAAGAGATTCATGGAAGATTTAAGTTTAAAGATAGTAAAATCGACCTTGCTAACCAGACGCTCATCTGTGGCCGAAAGGTTAAGGCACATCACGCGAAATGATGGTTCCGTATAGGATACAGGTTCGATTCCTGTCGGAGAGCGAAAATTTTCTATGAAAATTTCTCGGACATTCAGGCCGGTAAATGTTATTTAATACTATTTATTATAAAACAGAGCATTTGCTTAAATACTTGTATCTATAAAAAGAACGTTAAACATAATATAAATGTCTTTAAATATATATATATATAAAAGTGAACATGGAAGTCAACACCCAGAGGCGACAGGCTGTTTCATGCTGGACGCAATAGTCAGGCTGACGATTGTGTCCAACATGAAACAGCCTGTCCACTTTTATATTTATATTTACATACGCTATATCTTTGATATTAACCATATAAATATAGCAGACCTTAAAACTATATTTCTTCATATATATATATATATATATATATATATATATATATATATATATATATATATATATATATATATATATATATATATATATATATATATGTTGCGGATGTCAATTCATTATAGCGTAGGTGTGTATTTACTGTCGCCTCCCGGATGTTTATATCTCGATATCTTTTCGCTCGGATCTTTCTGACAATGCCACTGCAGCCATTTAACAATCCAGAAAAAGAATTTGTGTATAAATACCAAGAGAAATTACCAGATTTTGTGTAAAACCAAAAATAATGAACCAAATAATAGCAAACCTGTGTAACGCAACAAAGAAAATCAAATGCAATATTTTGCACTTGGTGCTTCCATCAAAATGTTTTAATCGTTTAGTCCGACAGCAGTGGTTTGTCATTTCCCGAATTAAAAAAAAAAAAAACAAAACAAAAAATCTTGCTTTATATTTATTTCTCTTTCGATTTCGCAAGGCCAAGTCATGCCTTCAATGAGTTATTACAACGTCATTCATGAACTGACAACAAAATACGCGTTTTTCATGGCGTCAAAACTAAAAACAAATTTAAACTAAGGAAGTTCTAACACATACGCCATGATGGAAGCCAAAGTGAGGCTCTGTTGACAACAAATAGTAAATTATATTGTTTTCGAAAGAAGGCCATTTTGTTATGATTGTACACACACACACACACACACACACACACACATATATATATATATACTCATTTTTTGTTTTGTTTTTATCAATTTCATTTTGTCTTTATTGTTTTGTATCGAGTTTGACTCCTTTGTGATTGTGGATGCCTAAGCTTTCGACAGTCGATTTAATTGTCTATGCAGTTGTATTGAGATGGTATTTAAGTTGCATTTGTTATCGACATAATGCAAAAGCACCTATGATACAAAAGAAGAATGCCTTTGTAAACATGTTGACGATTTTTATTCGATTTACAATCCATCAAGGCGTTTACCTGCTTTCGACTGAATCCGTGAGAATGGTAAAAAAGTTAACTTCCGGCAAGCTGCATATCATTCATGATATTCTGTTCACTAATTAATCAACCTCGATTTTAACATTACGGCATTCTCTTCTATGGTCTTTAAGCTCCAGTGTCCCCCCCTCTATCTCGCTCTCTCTATCTCTGTAATCTGTCTATCGATCGATCGCAGTTTGTTAATCTATCTATCTATCTATCTATCTATCTATCTATCTATCTATCTATCTATCTATCAGACGTACTCCCTTCATGTCTACCCATCTGCATACATATCTATCGATGTCTGTTTACATTTATCAAATACCGTTCGTATCTCTCTTTCTATCTATTTATCAGTCTGTGTGCACCTATGTATCAATCTATTCATCTACCTACTTATCTATCGTAGTCTGTTCATGTTTATCTATCTATCTATCTATCTATCTATCGTAGTCTGTTCATGTCTATCTATCTATCTATCTATCTATCGTAGTCTGTTCATGTCTATCTATCTATCTTTCTATCTATCTATCGTTTTCTGTTCATGTCTATCTATCTATCTATCTATCTATCGTAGTCTGTTCATGTCTATCTATCTATCTATCTATCTATCGTAGTCTGTTCATGTCTATCTATCTATCTATCTATCTATCTATCTATCTGTTCATATCTATATCTATCTATCAATCTATCTATTTATTTATCGCAGTCTGTTCTTGTTTCTATGCGTGCATATCTATCTATCTATCTATATATACATATATATATATATATATATATATACATATTTTTTTATCAGTGTTCATAAATATATTTTGTAGTTGATTCTATATACATATATAGTTCATTCGTATTTCGGTTCTGCGAATTTTACTTTTAGTGGATAACCGTATTTGAGACGAACGTCACTTTTTTTAAACAGTGATTATTGCCTGTACCGGTGTGCGCATTCGACAAACCTAACAGAGAAAAAGTACCCACAGGCAGGATCGCACCTGCGCCCTCCCAACTTCGTAGGAGGGTTGACTGTTTGATCTCGCGTGGAATGGACATCCATTAGTTTCATTCTTTAGAAACCTGTCATATATATATATATATATATATATATATATATATATATATATGTATATATATATATATATATATATATATATATATATATATATATATATAATTCCTATGACCTACGAACGTGGTCATTTTTTGGGGAGAAAAGGGGGGTTAAGTAACACTTCATATGAAAGAAAACTGTTCGTTGAAGATGAAGGACGATCCGCGTGGTCAAACTAAGACGAAGGAAAAAGACGATTTCGCTGTCGAGTCTTTTTTTGTATCGTCTTAGCTGAGGAGGAAGTGACGTAAGTCGGTGGTGATTGGTCAGCAGTGCCATTTATTGGCGGAGTCCATTTGTTGCGTGCTTCGCGTATTATTTTGTTTGTTTGTTTCAGGATCGCCTGCCGGAATAGTACTGTTTCGGTAGGGTCTCTTGGGCGAGCAAGTATGATGTTGAAAGTCCCGAAACTTGCCATGACTCCAAGTCATAACATCACTGACCAGGCGATCCTGAGCACTCATGGGAGTGTTTTCATTACAAATACATATATATATATATATATATATATATATATATATATATATATATATATATATATATATAAGTGTGTGTGTGTGTGTGTGTGTGTTAGGAAAAACAATGACAAAAAAGTGGAAAGTTTTCGGGTGACCCGTTTCATTCTTTAAGACATCATCTGACTAAAGTGTCGTTTACTGCACATGCGCAGGAAGGAAAGGGGATGATGAGAATTTATTTTTTTTAAACATATGAATTGGGTATACAATTGTTTTCTGTTGTCTTTTGGACTCACATTTACTGTGAATGACCTAGCGATTAAAGCAGTTTCTACAGATTTCCGTCTTAGTAAATTGCTTTCTTTTAATTATGACCTCATTTTTAAATCAAAATTTGGGAAGGAATTTTTAGTGAGGTTGATGAATATTTTACTTCCCTTTTTACGTTATTATGGTATAGTGGATTGAATCATTTGGTAATTCTTTATCTGTTGCTATTTTTTGCCATTTCATCTTCATTTTTTTTTTTTTTAAGACTTTTTCATCTTGAAGAGATGTCGGGTAATCTACGACTGATGGGTTTTAGTATTTGCTTTATTATGTTAAGCGAATAGAAATAGGAGATGTACATATCACATCGGTTGTCGTCTGGTTTCCTGATTGCTTTCTATGCACCATTTTCTAGGTGGAAAGTTACATCTAGAAAATTTACCACTTTTCGTTTTACCTGTATTAAATTTTGATTTCGATTCTTATATCTATGAAAATGTTTACAAATTCTTTCCCGGTTTTGTCTGTTTTGTGCTGATTTTACTGTATTTTTATAGGTCCGTCTTCTTTGCACAAACTTGTCGTTTTTACCTATTTATCATAGCGATGTGGGTAGTATGTATACCCCTACTAGAGAGTAGCCAAGCCCCGTCATACACTCCCATAGTTGCATCAACAGATGAGCTGTCCCATATACAAAGCAATCTTAACTCATTAACATACCAATATATATATATATATATATATATATATATATATATATATAATGAAATGGATTAAGTTCGACAATTATTTAATATATTTTCTGTTTATTCCTTATTTTAATAGATTAAATTTATTTAAATAGACGCTGCTTTTTTTGTAAATTAAGCAATATTAATTACATTTACCGGCCTGAATGTTCGAGAGAATTCGTAGAAAATATGCGCTCTTCGACAGGAATCGAACCTGTGTCCTATACGGAACCGTCAACGATCTACGGAGAAAGCGTTTGGCTATCAAACTTCTAATTACTCTTTATAAATAACAAATATTCGATGATCTTTTCCAAACGATCATACCTGTTCACGAAACGTACCTTAACGTAAACATTGACAACATATTATGAAATAGATTAAGTCCGACAATTATTTAATATATTTTCTGTTTATACGTTATTTTTATTAAATACAATTTATTTAAGTAAATGTTTTTTTGTTGTTGTTTTTTGTTTTAAATTAAACCGTATTAATTACCGGCCTGAATATATGACTATATTTCTGAGATGAATTATTGTAACTATTTACACTATTTACATTGGACTGTTCTCATCTGTATTGTCATATTCACGACGTTACGCTTTTTTCATGCGATATACGTTGGAGTTTCGAACCGAACCCTTCATTTTGTCCACGGGGATAGATTGTTCTTGTTCCACGTGCCATGCCTTTTGTGGATATCTCAGTTTCAGTTAATTCACTTTAGTAACTCAACTTTTCAAGTTTTGTTCACCTCTGCTGTGGCCAGGCATTGAACTCAAAACTCTTTGGGTCAAGTCACTGGATTTCTTCAACCAACGCTTTTATCTACTGGGGCACGTGACCTGACAAAATTGAATTCCAGTCCCCCATCTAGGTAGCGAGCAGACTCAACGTTGCTTAACTTGAGTGACCATACGGGTTTCCCTATAAATAAGAAAGACAGAAATATATCGCTGAATTATATTTTTTCAGTTATTTGTTCCAATCTGTATCACTGTTGCACCAAAACGTATTTCTCGAACGCAAAAACGTATTTCTCGAACGCAAAAACGTATTTCTCGAACGCAAAAACGTATTTCTCGAACGCAAAAACGTATTTCTCTAACGCACTGAAGAAAAACAGTCTGTCTGAGCTGCAAACAACATATAGGTATTATGAAAGAAACAGTTTTTTTTTTCTTCTCATGAGCGAATTAGGAAAACAGCCACTCTTGGCAATAAGTTAAACTAACGCTAAAAGTAGATATTAAAATATTAATGCCGAGCATAATCAACGCAGATTGTGTTTGTTTCACTACGCTGCTATATAAATTAAACTGGTGGTAGCTGGCCGCTTATATCTGTGTATGACTGTCTACTAGGGCAGCTAGCTAGTCTCTGTTACAGACGTATACCCAGGCAAGTTAACGGAGACGTTAGAGTTATACAGTCGAAATACACTTTAGAAGGAACCGGAAACCAAATCTCCAACAGGAAACAATGGATAAACGTGTTCAAAAAATGAGGGAGCAGCGTGAACCGGACGATAGACGAACCTATCTACTCCTACTAAATGTTGACACATAACTTTAAAAAACGGATCTGACCTGGTTTATACTGCAACTATGATTAGCGGATTTTATTTTACAGTTTCTGTGAGAGAGTTGATTATCTGGCGTGGTCAACAGTCTGAACAAGGCCAGCACGCTGAAAGAAATCTCAGTCACAATGACTTGCGAATTCGTGCTAGCACAACCATCGACGGCTCACAAAAAGTTCCGCCCAGCCTATTTCACTCACAAAGCTTGGGTAGAGCAATTTCCAAAGATGCTGCACCCTTGGATCGCCTTCCCAGGCCAATAACATCAAGGTCACCTTCCTGTTAAATCGCCTGTGATTAGATTCGAATTCGTGTTTCATGGTCGGAAGGTGATTTCCCCTTAAATATCTATTCTCTAATATAAAGAACAATGTAACCTTAAATAGTTATCGTTTACCTCACCGGATCACACACTGCTTTTTAACGATGAGATGTTTTGGTTATTATTGTGATAAGAGGCATGTCTCAAATAAGCGAACATGTTTTGTCTTACCATAAAAACGATTAAATTACAAGGAAGTAGGGTAGCCTTGATGGTAGAGCATAGAACACGCCGACCACATCGCCAGAATAAGGGTATAGACCATACCTAAAAGAGACCACCTTTAGTGTATATACTTGCAGCAAGTCCTACCAGGATTTATTATCAGCGGACGCAAGCTTAACAACATATGCAGATGACATAGTGTTGAAAGAAAACGCAGAAAAGAAAATGCAAGAACTCCTAAAGAATGTAATAAAAGAAAGTGAGAAGCAAAGACCAAACCTCAATTGTAAAGAACAGAAGGGTCAGCCCAAGATGCAAACTTTGGAGATACCAAAAAGAAAGCAAGTATGACGATTTAAATATGCAGTACGTGTACTTCGGTGCCTTGGATGATGGAAGATGCCTTCCAAAGTCTAAGAAAAGTAAGAAGATTTCGTTAGAAACAAAACAAATACTGTTGAAGAGTTATATAATATCGGTCTTCCTATGTGGCAATAAATGCTGGCAAATCTTTTCACAGATAAAGATACTTGAGCAACAGAGCTGTGGTTCTACAGACTATTGCTGAGAATGCCATGGACGGACCATGTGTGTAACGAGGAAGTTTTAAGGAAAATATAAATAAAAAGAATGCTTATATTCAGAATCAGAAAAAAAGTTGATATTTTGGGAGAGACATAAGGAAAGAGGGCTCGGAGAATTAGACACTAACAGGAAATTCTGAAGACACGGGGAACAGCGAAAAACCTACCTAACAGCCTCGTGTAAATATTTGGTATAAAAGGTATTAGGAGGGATAGTAAAATGACAAAACTTACTAAGAGATACAAGGGACAGGAAGTTGCCAAGAGCCATGATCTCCAATGCCCTGAAGGATATGGTACAAGAAGAAGAATTTTCTAAATTATAAGATGAATTAGGAACTTTTCACTATGACTTTATGAATTTAAACGCAGTACTAGCTTGACAGTAAGGTCTTATCATTTCATAATTGAAATCGCTAGATGTAACCGTAAGTTCTATGCTAACAGTTTCTTCTCTCGCACTTGTGGAATTCTCTTCCTGTTCCATGCTTTCCAGCCATCTTTGATCTTCAAAAACGTAAAGGCAATGTCAATTGTTATCTACTGTTTTGATTACTCTTCTATTGTTCGTAATGATTTTTCTATTTTTTTCTTATTCTTTCAACCTCGGTAAGTTCTTGTGTCTTAGTGGCTTTACTGCTTTGCATCGGATGAAATGCTTAAAAAAAGTAATATTATTCGAATTTCTATGACAAATCGTTATTAATTTTTATTATTATATTCTTGAATAAAAAAATAAACGTTCCTCTTGGGCTACATACTTAATGATCGTGTTAAAGCGATGTGAAAGTTGCGTTGAAAAGCAACAAAAATAAGATGCAAAAACAACTAGTAAATTTTCAGATAGCTGACACTGCTTCATGTAAGAAATCCAAATAATATTACATTTAATATTGCCATTTAATATCACAAGAGCCAGATTTTAATCTTTACCGCTGCTGATACTTTTAGCCTTATTGATAATGCGGCTGTCTCTGCAAAATATGGCCACGTATGTAAAGGATACGTGGTTTTTGAGTTTCGCCGGCAACTTGATTTTTTTAATTTTATTTATTTACTAACGTTTGAAAAAGAATCATCTGTGAATTACGATAAAAAGTAATTAAAAATAAGATTCGAAAAATATTATGTAAAGGTAATTACAGCGTATGAGAAGGAAGGCGACAAAAGGACGGAATGACACTGCATCTGAATGATGAACTCGACCGTGCCGTGGTCATTTTCACCCATTGTGGAAAGTATGAATCCATCTCTTCTTTCCGATTTTTTGGCTTAAATAGCCATGAAGACTGGGCTATGTTTGTCGGCAAATGTTCTAAAAAGTCGTACGGTTTACACTCCTCCCTGGTCATTTGAAAAGGTTTAGAAGTTTATCCTGCTAAGAATTGGGATCCCGGTTCCTTCTAAAGTCTTTTCATTCTCTTTCATTCACAGTAGCCACTTGTGTCTTAGTGGCATTATCGCCTTCTTTCAGCTGGATTGATTACAAAAGAAAAACAAACTCAGTATTCAAAACTGGTTAGGTGTGAGATTGGCATCTCCATCACGTAAATGTACTTGTTACAGATACCACAACAACAACAGCTGATGAGCTGAGGCCATAGCCTTATACCCTACATGGAAATGTTATGGCACAAAGGAGTCAGGCATAATTTTTCAGTTTTCAAAGACTTCCTACTTGAACATTTCAAGGAGAGTCAAAATTTTCAGAATTATTCATCTATTGTACCACTAAATTTGATTTAAAATGCGAACTCTTAAATATTTAATCTTGTAGGGAACCCAGTCGTGAACTTCCTTAAGCGTATTTTAAAACATTTATTTAGGTTTCGATCGCTTTTGAATTTATCGACGAAGTAGATCAGTTGGAACATAAAAATAAAGAAAGTAGAGGATTTGTTTCTGTCAATTTGGTAGATTTTAACTAAGTTTTTCAATGCAGTCGTATAAAATCCTTGCAATTTTTCTTCCGTTGAATAAATAAAGACGTCGAAATTCCATATGTCAAACGTTGGCAATAGACAGACTTGAGTCTTTTTCAGGGTGACCTCACGATTTGCAAGAAAATCTTTTTCGAAAGTAAGAATTTCTTTTTTAAAGATAATAATGATTTCCTGATACAAGTTCATTAATTAACCTGTAACTGGGAGGGAGAATAGTATGATTCATAGCCTTCCCAAGAGAATTTGCGCATAAGTGACTATAACGAAGCCAACTGGAATCGGAACTCGGCCTTCAGATTTCCAATTCCGAGACGTTATCCATTACTCCACCAGCACCTACAAGCTTACAGCACCTGGTATTTCCCGGGGACTCACGAAGTTTATAAAACAGATATAAATCTGTTTTAAAATCATGTCGACTCCAGCAAGGAGCTACTACTGATTTGACTTCTTACAAAACGGCCACGGTGCCTTGAAAAAAAAACAGCTCATGATCAAACATAATAGACATTCATTGTCTGTAATATTTAACAATATATAATGATCTGCTGCTCCAATATTATATATATATATATATACATACATATATATATATATATATATATATATATATATATATATATATATATATATATATATATATATATTTGTGTATTTAGGCAGCAATCCTTCTTTCAAGCACATTTCATTAAAAACGACTGACAAGGTGCTTTTATTTAGTTTTTTATATAATTTCTCGTGCGATCTAATAAAGTTTTTCTTTTCAGAGGATAAATTATATAAAAACTGTCCAAATGTTCTTTTTATCCGAGCGCTTTCGGCTATACATTTAGCCATTTTCAAGGATTATATTTCAACTGTTAGAATTAGAAATAGAAATAGTCTGTTATATGTATGTTTATAAAGTGATTCATTTTTTTGTTTCAAAACACGGTCAAGATATTATGGACATTTGGATAGTTTTTATATAATTTATCCTCTGAAAAGAAAAACTTTATTAGATCGCACGAGAAATTATATAAAAAAACTAAATAAAAGCACCTTGTCAGTCGTTTTTAATGAAATGTGCTTATATATATATATATATATATATATATATATATATATATATATATATATATATATGTATGTGTGTGTGTGCGTGTGTGTGTGTGTGTGTGTGTGTGAATTAACATCAGATTTATAGTGGGCAAGACTGAAATCATCATGGCAATGACTATTTCATTTACATTTATTTCCTACAGGGAATGACGCCTTTGAAAAATTCATATAAATACTGACGGTTAATTATTTTGTGAAACATATATTACTGTTTTTACCAAAGCAGTCTAAAATATCTGATACGACAAATATTTTTCCTTTAAGAAGATTTTACAAATATATTTTACTACCGGTCAGACATTAACCTGTTACTACCCACCTTCCGAGTGTTTTTTAGGGTTTTTTTTGGAAGGGAGGGGCGATGGTCAATAATGTTTAGCCGTAGAAACCGATAATTAATATCAGACGTTTTTTAAAGCCTATAATTATTATTGATCTTTTTGACCTATAAATCATATCGTTGTTTCTTTTGTTCTTTCCTCTATGAGTAATACCGAATCTTTTTATAAAACTATAATTTACTGTAACAAATAATGCATTTTATTCTAATTTTTATAGTTAATAGCGAATTTTATGAATTTTAATGGGTTAAATTATATTACATTTAAAACTCTAAAAATTTATTTGCAAGTGTTTCACTGAATATTTTGGAAAATTTCCGTTTTTTCCATTGTTATAATTTCTTTCATTCATTAATTTATTCAGTTAGCGCGTTTGCGCCGCTGTGGTCACCACTCCCCCATTAGTTCTGTTGCAATTGTGGTTCATGGTGACATTCAACGCAAAATCTTGCAAATACTTGTCGTTTCCTTTTGCATTGAGTTTGTTGAGGTTACCCTGTCTCTCCCCTCAGAAGTTAACCTCTGAGGCGCAGCTCCTGTGTCCAGGCTAGTGCCTGGCCGATGACAGTTGGCACGGCTGGGTTGGAGAGAGGTGTTCCCCTTGTATTTACTTACCGAATTTCATTATCTGTGCTATTGTTCTGCTTTTTGTATATACGACCATTACAATTTACCCCCCTCCCAGTTTTTCTTAGCTGAAATACTGTTACGCTTTCTGACCATGAACCATACATATTAATGTTGAGCGGAAAGGAATATGGAATAGCTATGGAAATTAGAAGTGAGAAAGAAGAGCGAAGGAGATAAGAAAGATAGAGATAAAATGAAAAAAGAAACCAGGTGAAAGGAAAAAATAAGTAGACATATACGTACAGAGAGAGGTAGGGATGATACAAAGAAACAAGACAATGAGCGAAATGCAGAATGGCAGAGAGGGGCGGAATGTCGTAAAAATTGCTATATATTAAAATTATTTATGGTGATGTAATGAAATAGTTTTGTCAGTTATTAATAGCAATCATTCATTCAGTTATTCAGTTAGCGCGTATTGCGCCGCTGTGGTCACCACTCCCCCATGAGTTATGTTGTAATTGTGGTTCATGGTGACATTCAACGCAAAATATGGCAATGACTTGCCGGTTCCTTTTGCACTGAGGTTGTTGAGGTTGGCTTGTCCCTCCTCTCAGAAGTTCCCCCGCCCAGTGGTAAAGCCGTTGACATGACGACTGGCCGATAGGAATTCTCCTTCATCGATCGGATCGGGAAACCCTTCCTACTTCCCTCACAGGCTTTAACCGACAGGTCACTGATGTTGACCAGGGTGTGGTCGTCGCAGTGCCCATATGACTTCTTGGGGGCATGTGAGAGATTCGGATGTCGGCCGGAGACCAGTACACTTCCGCATCCTAATTAATCTGAATAAGGTACTACAACTGACAATACACATCATACACCCCTATACATAATTTATTTACTAATATTAAAATAGATGTAAACGAAAATTGTTATTGAAACATTTCCCGACACTATGATGAGGCGTCCTTTGAAGTTTTTCGTAATATAATGCAGATAATCTACGAACGAACTTCTGCACTCGGGTTATATTAACATATAAACAGTTTTGTATAATTAAGGAATGATGGCGGTTTTTTGTTTTTTTTTTTGTTTTTCTTCTGTGATATCTATTCAAATCGATTTCAATAAATTGATTAAAAATTCATGCAAATCTCGCTGATTTTAATTAATTTAATGATATTAATTATTTGGTTGCTTCTTTTATGTCCATTTTAAAAAAAAATTATATAAAACCTAATTATTAAAATAGTTAAACATTAATTGGTTCGATCGTCAACGGATAATGCCATTGAAATGAGGTTGGTAATGGAATATGAATGAAAATAAAAGCGACTGAAAGCTCAAGGAAGTCACCTACATGACACATCGAGATATATTGGACGCCAAAATTAAAGTTAATCCTCCCCTTATATTCAGTATTTCTCGATGGTAAATTGTTCTCGACATGTTATGTTTCCTTCCCCACCGATATATATATATATATATATATATATATATATATATAGTGAAACCTTGGTAGGTGTGTCTGGCTCATTAGGTTTGACTAGGTTTGCTCTACGCTTGTATTGAGCTCTTTAGTTAGTTGTTTACTCGTATCGGGATTTTTTCTTTGGGCCTTGAACCTGTATCTGTGCGATTATTTTCGACAGACTTTCATGTTCCTGGCTCTTTCTTTTTTTAAAACCTTTTTTTCCTTCGTGATTGATTTGGCTGTTGTTAAATCAAGAGTTCGAAGGTTTTTCGACACGAGTATAGTTACCTACATTTATATATATATATATATATATATATATATATATATAGTTATCCACAGACAGACTGCTTCGCTGTATCACAGGCCATCAGTGTGGATAGACGTCCGGTTGCCTCTAGCTAGGATCGAAATCCGACTGAATTGGTGTCAGTCAGAGATTCGACCCCTAAGCCGTTGGCGCACGGCAGAGATGAAGTTCAATTTAAGCGTATTTATTTTTAGATAAACACACAGTGACAGAGAGAACTCGATTCGATTTACCGAAGAGTCTTGCATTATGAGCCGTAATAGTCACTGTTTACAAACCCACACTTCCTCCCAAGAGAGCTCAACCGAAATAAATTTTTCAGGAGCATATATAATGTCCTTGAATATAAAAGGATCCCATTGAAAAAGTAGACAAAGCTTGCTAAATCATTCTATGAAACATGTCTCGACATATATATACATAGAAAAATATATTAATAAGAAAAGCTAGAATATATAGGCCATTAAATGAGCCATGTCCTTTGTACATACATGAGGAACTATATATTACTAAGTTTGTAAAAAAATAAAAATAAAGATTTACTGAATCAGAAAAGAATTAGCTATTTTTTGCCGTCATTGTCAAAAACTTTCCTTAAATAATATTTAAAAATAAAATTTTTAAAAAAGTGACCTGGTAATATACATACTTATATTGGATATGAAAAAATAATTTTATTTCCTGTAAGTAATTCTAGTACATTTACTTGTTTTAATAAAGAAATATAGTCTATTAAAAATTAAAAGTGAAAATATTTTAAAATTGTAGTTAAATAAAACGTATTCTAACCTAAACACCCTCCAAAAATCTTTAAGTATACAAATAGAAAAAATGCCGAAGGAATTTTTTGCCGTTAACAATAAGATTTAAAAAAAGAAAAATAACAGACGACATGCATTTAACAGATGTGAGAATTCGTTGAAAAATACATCCCTACCCATCCCTAAACTCAACCTCTTTTTCGAACGTAACTAATAACTGATACAACAAAAGTTAATAAAAATGAACACGCTACCACCCCTTGTCTGAATGATTGGATTTCTCTGTATCCTTGGAAACAGTGAATTATGAATTTTTCTGTGCCTTTAAAACTCAGTAAATTTAAAAATAAGTAAATCCAAAATTCGCTTGAGGATGAAATGGAACTAATGTTTTTAATTCACTTACAAAATTAAATTCGATGTTTTTAGCTTCCATTTTTGAAACATGGTTATTAATGTGTAGCGAGAAAAACATATATTAAATCAGTTAATTTATAATATTAATGCTCTGTAAATTTACATTGAGCACTATTGTGTAAAAATAAAAATATCTATAAGAACACCGGATTATATATCTTACTGTTCTTTCTTTTTATTTATATATACAGAGACATATATATATATATATATATATATATATATATATATATATATATATATATATATATATCGCTAGTTAAAAACAAGAAATCGGATTATATATCTTACTGTTCATTCGTTATATATATATATATATATATATATATATATATATATATATATATATATATATATATATACATATATATATATATATATGTTGAGACATGTTTCATTGAATAATTTAGACAAGCTTTTTTTACTTATTTCAGTGGGATACTTTCATATTCAAGGATAGGTTTTTCGGTGTCATTATTAAAGGAAGCGAGAAAATACAACAGCCTGATGATGAAATTGTGATAATGTCGAAAGTACTCGGAATAAATACATAATATGTATGAACACGGTAATTTTCTCTCTTCCTTTAATAATGACTCCCAAAAAACCTTATCCGTGAATATGAAAGGTTCCAAGTGAAAATAAGTAGACAAAATTTGTCTAAATCATTCAATGAAACATATCTCAATATATATATATATATATGTGTATATATAAATAAAAAGAAAAACAGTAAGATATAAAATCCGGTGTTCTTATAGATATTTTTATTTTTACACAATAGTGCTCAATGTAAATTTACAGAGCATTAATATTATAAATTAAGTGATTTAAAATATGTTTTTTCGCTACACAGTGATAACCATGTTTCAAAAATGGAAGCTATAGCCCTTGAATTCAATTTTATTCTAAATTAAAGACATTAGTTCCATTTCCTCGTCAAGCGAATAAAGTAATTCCCCCCTAGCAATAGCATTCGCCTTAGGGATGTGAAGTGTCAACATAGTAGAGTATTTTATGTAATAATGGCAGGGGATTTTCATCTGACCGGCCAGGACTATTAGTTTCTCATGCACTACTGCACGCAATTATCAGGCGTCCTGTCCTGTGCTGTCTGATGAAAATCTGTTGTTTGTTTTTTATCATTTCGCCCCAAGTAAGGCAATAAAGCCTCTAAGAGACAAGGGATCACTGAGTATGAGAATATGAGAAAATCTACTATTAAGGAGAGAGAACAATAAAAGAACAGAAATTAAGAAGACAGAAGATGAGGATTGACATCGCATTAATTTTTTGAAGGTCAAATTTAACTGGGGAGTAAGAAACCGCAAGAGATTTGCACAATCGAGCAGTGTTATAGACGGTGACCCTGTCAGCATGTTACTTACTGTTGCATCTAATCAATTCAACAGTAAATTGATGATACTTTGTTGTCAATCTACTACTGAGTCTAGCTATCCTAGCGGAAAGTCCAGCAGAACAATTATCATTGAAGTATTTCTAGAAAAGGGAAATGTAGGAATCTACATTACGGCGGTAGAAAAGTGACTGAAGCTGATATGCCACGTGAGGACTAATAGCATTGAGGATTTTTCTTCGGATCCTTCTTTGGATTTTATTAAGAATCTCTAAATATATAGTAAGAGCACCAGGCCATATGTGACAGCAGTACTGAAAACAAGGTCGAGAGGTAGACTTATCAATAGCGGTAAACATTGCAATAAAATGTACGGTTTCATCGAGCCATCTCCCGTATAAATTTGTGAAACCTTGCCGCTAATCTAATACTGTAATTATAATACATAATATATATATATATATATATATATATATATATATATATATATATATATATATATATATATATATTGAATTCTCATATAGTTGTATTTTGATTGGTCATTCCAGCTTATATAACAGCGTTTCTTCTAGCGACGAGTGTTTGATTGATTTGAACCTTTTAAAAGCTTTTATTCTACGTTCAACACTATCACTTGATAAGACACAAGAAGGGTTGAAACAAAGTGGCTATTTTTGCAATGATTTATGTTATAATTCTCGAATAAATAATTATATATATATATATATATAATTATATATATATATATGTGTGTGTGTGTGTGTTTGTGTGTGTGTGTGTGTGTGTGTGTGTGTGTGTGTGTGTGTGTGAAAATAAATTGAAAAATGGCAAAGAGCCGTTAGGTTAATAATCCGAAGTTCTTTAGTATTTTTTTTTTTTTTTTAAATAAAAAAACATTGCTCCATACACAAATTAACCTATATTATAATTATTTTTTAAAAAATATGATTCCATCGCTACATAGTAATTAACATGTTTCAAAACAGAAGCTAAAAACTTCCAATTCAATTATATAAATTAAAGTACCTAGTTCTGTTTCATCCCCAAGTGAATTTTGGAATTAATTTTGATAATTCCTATGTAGTGATGGAATCATTATTTTTAAAAAAATCATTAGAAGATATATATATATATATATATATATATATATATATATATATATATATATATATATATATATATATGTATATAATTATTTTTAAAAATATGCATTCATTTGTTTTTATTTTATATATATATATATATATATATATATATATCTTAATAAATATGCAAATGCTTACCTTCGCAGTGCAACTTAATGTTTCGCGGTTCTACCAACTCATCCGGCACAAAATATAAAGGTTGAATTTAAAAAATATACTTAGTCTCATTGGAGGAACGCTAAATTAAACAAAGATTGAAAGCGTTCCTCCCATCACACCCAGTATTTTCTAAAAATCCACCTTAATACTTTGTGGCTGATGATTTGGTAGAACCACGAAACTTCCAACCTAGGTATTTGCATATTTATTAATATATACTTCTTCGCTCATTTTAACCCCATTCAGCACTGTTTGTTTAAACCTTTTATAAAATTAAGTAAATATTTATTCGCTTACCTCTGTATGCACGCTAACGCACTACAAAAATAGCCATTTTGTTTCAAGACATCACTACAAAAATAGCCATTTTGTTTCAAGACTTCTGGTGTCTTATCAATTGATGGTGTTGAATGTATAACATAATGTTATACATTCAACACCATCACTTGATAAGACACCAGAAGTGTTGAAACAATATGGGTATTTTTGTATTATTGTAGTGATTTTATAACATATTTATGTTATAATTTTCGAATAAAAAATTATATTTGCTCTACTCTGTATTGAGGACTCTTTTAAGAATTGTATATTTTGGTTATTGGAATTTATTCCGTATACACCTATCCTATAATTGTATATATATATATATATATATATATATATATATATATATATATATATATATATATATATACGAAGAAGTTATGGTAATACAAATATAATAAAGAAAAAACATTCTGTGCGTCTTGAAGATATAAAGTATTAATAATGTTTGAAGCTGTTTTTTTTTTCATTATATTAAACATTTACACCAGTAATACATGAAATTAGTAATCCTCAATCCTCAATCTAATTTAACCATTTCAACAATAAACATTTGTCACTAAAACTCGAAACAAAATTGAACAATTTCCAAAAAAGCTTTCAAATTATACTCTTGGGTTATGAAATATTCAAAATGATCGTATCACTTAGCAGTCAGGGGAGATAATGCTAAATAGACCCTATCGCACTCTGTAGATTAGAAATAAGAAATATTTTAAAACATAAAATGAGATAACGAAAGATAAGGAAAGTTGATGGAAAAGACAAGAAATCGATTTAATTAACAGTGAAAAATGGAGAAATACACGCACAAACACACACACACAAATATATATATATATATATATATATTTACATATACACGCACTACCATCTATATAATAAAAAATATAATCTTGTATATATGTATGTTTGTTCCTGAGATACAGCTTAAACGATACAAATGAATAGCATATTGTACGTTTAACCCCTGCTGAGGAAAGTGCCAAATTTAATTAAAATTAGACAGGAGGTTCTCGAGATAGTGCCGTTTCTAAATTTTTGTGGCAATTTTTATAGGAATTTCAGTATTTCTTTTCGATATACAGAGGTTTATCATTGTCTTTTCTGTATGGTTTCTATGTACCGTTTAGGTTAAATTTTATGTCGATGTCGAATCCGTTATTTTGGAAAATCTTGTTGATTGTTTTCTACTTTTGTTTGTAAGAGTTTCTCAAGATTATGAAACCGCCATCCTTTTAGAGTCCTGTATCATTTCCATCGATTATTTTATTTAGTTTGTGTAGGAAACACACACACACACACACACATATATATATATATATATATATATATATATAGCATAATGAGAGGTCACGTATACTTTCTTGATATGTATATAATATCTGGATAAAATAAATGAAACAAAATTGGGCGTTTTTTTTACGAAAGTATTTATTTCTGTGTTTTTGTATATATTTATTTATTTATTTAATATTTCAGACCACCACACAAACACAGTATCTCATTTGATTTCTGAGGAAAGACCTAGGTGGTCTGAAATATTAAATAAATAAATATATACAAAAACACAGAAATAAATACTTTCCTAAAAAAAACACCCAATTTTGTTTCATTTATTTTATCCAGATATTATATATATATATATATATATATATATATATATATATATATATATATATATATATATATATATATAACTGAGGAGCTGTGATACAGCGAAACAGTACTGTCTGTGAATGACATAATTTAGCTCTTGAAAATACATTTCAATTGAGCACTGTTGAGTGATAAGCTAATTCTATAAACAACAGCCACCTGCACTAATGCAAAGCTCTTCAGTAAAATGGATGGAGCACTTTGGCTGATTGGCATTTGTTTACATTTGTAAAAACAATACGCTAGATTTAGTTGTGTAACTCTACCGAGTGAAGATAGCTTTGGCTGACACCAAACCAAATTAGTTGTGTTTCAATCCTGGCTTGAGTCGCACTGAGGAGCTGTGATACAGCGAAACAGTACTGCCTGTGAATGACATAATATATATATATATATATATATATATATATATATATATATATATATATATATATAAAAATGTGAAGAAATATACACTTAAGGTGTGCTATATTTATGCGATAAAGTGTTAAATATCATAGATAGAGTGTGTGTAAAATATAGAAGTGAATATTGAAGTCAACACTTAGAGGCGACAGGCTGTTTCATGCTAGACGCAATCGTCCGGCCTGACGATTGCGTCTAGCATGAAACAGCCTGTTACCTCGAAGTGTTGACTTCAATATTCACTTCTATATATGATAATTTGGAAAAAACATAAAAATCGATATTCAGTAATAAATTTATGTCGATGAATATAGGAATATTCATCTCATCAGACTACATTTTCTGAAATGGAATCAATGTATTCAGACAGACAGATATATAAAGATAAAAAAAGGGAATAAATAAAAAAAAATTACAAGATGAAACAATAGCAAAAATAAATTGACCTAGAAAAGTTTTCTGATGGGTGGAGGGGGGTCTTACATTAGGAAGAGAGAAGAAGTTAATATAACGGTTAAGGGAAGGTAAAGTGATATAAAGATCGCATTTAACAGTGTTACAACAATGTGTCAAACAAAGTTCACAAAAAGAGGCAGTTAAAGTAGTGTTTGCATAAACGACATAACCATCGTCATATAATACAATCAGCATCACATAATACTAATACTAATGTAATACTACTAATAATAATACTAATAAAAATAAAATTGTAAGAAAAATATATCTATATATAACCGATCGTGAACTCTCTTTTGCCATAAATAAAAAAGAAAATTTTAAACACCACATCTTTCTCTCTCTCTCTCTGTTTATCTCTCTGTCTCTACATAGATAGATAGATAGATAGATAGATAGATAGATAGATAGATAGAGATACATATATATATATATATATATATATATATATATATATATATACATAATTGAGTTCCGTAATAGTGTTTCCGTTGTTAGGTTCGTTTTACCGTTTTTCTTCTTTAGTCGTTATAAAAATTAAAGGTAATCGTAAAAGCTATTATTACCGTGATTATGACGTTGACATCAAACCGAGAAACCACAAAGTGCATATGAAATAAAAGTAGGGGGGGAAAGATATGCTTTCGAAAACCAATAACAATCACAAGTCAATCAGCCTCTTACTCAATGAACGCCAGCGCTCTCCGAGAGGAAGCTTTGCGCATAATAAAAGCGGCAATTTTGAACGTAGTAAAAAGGCAAAGTCAACGCAACAACCTCAAGTAAAAAGTTCCACTTCATCAATTGAAATTAATAGCATTAGTGGAAATAGGAAAAAAAAAGTTAAAAAAATAAATTTACATTAAATCGAGTTTATTAAATTGCACTCAAGGGATTTGTAAGTAACGTGGCTTCCATGGAAATATTTTAAAGCACAGGGTAAAAAAAAATTGATTGCCTCAGTCTGGCACATAATTTTAAGAAATTTAAATATTATTTACCCAATAAATTTCAAAGAATTAATAAAATCAAATCAGAAAATACTGAAAGTCACAGATTTTATGAATACAAAACTTTCGATGCAAATCATTCATACAAACAAACGAAATATATAATCTCTTTTTATATACAGTGATTGAAAAATAATTTCTTTATTTTATGTATAAGTAGCCAACCAAGAGTCATAACTTAACACCGTTGAGGATATTAAGAGGAGTCAGGGACTTACTGGAGCGCTACTGGGAACAGATCATTTTTAAGCATTTCAGTTCTCAAACATAATTTCCATCATGCGACTAGTGTGGCAACTAAGTCTCACCGCTTTACTGTTGACCTCGCTAGATGCAATCATCAGTTCTTTACTAACAGCTTCTTTTCTCGCACTTTTTGCCTATGGGACTGCCTTTCCGATTTATTGCTTCTCTATCACCTGCTATCTTTAAAAATTTAAATGCAACGTCAATCGCTATCTTTCTTCTTGAACCATGGTCATTTATTGTCCTTGCCTCATCGAATCTTCTCATCCTCTTTCACTCCATGTACCCCCACCCGCTCTAGCGGTACCTTCCTTGAGGTGAAATGATTTAAAAAAATAATTATACTTTGTTCAGATTATTTTTATATGATTTTCGTCAAATTCTTCATTTTTAAAAAATCATTTTCTGTCTGTTTTCCATTCAGCTTTTTTTGCAATAATATACTATATATATTATTATTGATGTTTTAACTGTAAAATATTTCATTATTGGACGTGCATGCGCAGCAGAAGATCAGTTTCTCGCAGTCTTGAAGTGACCAAAGATACCAGGCAATTTATAAGTTATTTTATATAGAAGTGGGAACCTATGAATGGTTTCTTGTAGACATTATATGGGTCATGCCCTGAGTGAAAAGTACTCAACCCAACCAACACGTCGTTCTCCGAAAAAGAAAATACTTGTAATGACAAAAGTACGCAGGTGTAAGCTTTAAGGAAGTTTTATTCACCTGAGTAGACAAGGTTCGCGTATAGTGTCCTTTTATAATCCCATTAAACAGAAATAGCTCTCTCAAAGAGGAGAGTAACGGAACAAGGAGAGACCACTCTTGATTATTCATAACAATACTGACGTTTTGTGATTTGTTTACATTTCGGGAAACGTGTCAAGGTTAAAAATCTTTCAATATGTACATTATAGTAGATTTATAAGCGTAACTTAGATGTGGGACAAGGCCGAATGTATCGTGTACTTAGTGAGGATAAAACTCACTGCTCAGTCGTAATTGTTCTAGCGAGACAAGCTAATTAGCCTTTTCTCCACGCCGAGGTTCCCACGTCCCCGTACATTATACGAGGTTCATTCAGGTTCATTAAGGTGAATTTTTCGGTATAAGGACTTCTAATACAGATAGAAGCTTACTTTTTTTTCAACATAGTCTCCCAGCACTGTCACACACTTTTCCCATCTGTGCACAAGCTTTCGTATTAATTCAGCGTAAAAATCTTTGGACTGATGTCTCAGCCAGTCGCTCGCAACACTTTTGACTTCATCGTCACTTTTAAACTTCGTGCCTCTCGTGAACGCTTTCAAGGGACCAAACAGGTAAAAGTCTGAAGGGGCAAGGTCTGGGTTGTAAGGGGGATGAGGGAGCAGTTCCCAGCCCAGCTCGTTGATGGTCTGCACCGTTTGGGCTGCTGTGTGAGGCCTTGCGTTGTCATGATGCAAGATGGCTCCTTCTGACTGATGACCCCTGCGTTTGTTCTTTATGTCTTTCAAAGTCCTTGCAATGTCATCCACTGTCACCCTTCTGTCAGACTGAATGAGGTCATTGACTGATTCGATCACCTCAGGAGACCTCACTTCTGTAGGCCTCCCAGGATTGTCTTCATACTCAACACTGCTCCGTCCTTCTTTAAACAATTTAGCCCACTTGTAGACTTTTTTTGACTGAAACATGTGGCACCATACACAGTTGACATTCTCCTATGAATTTCAACTGGTTTGCATCCTTCAGCAACCAAAAAACTTGATAACTGACCGCTGTTCAATCCTGGGGCATGTTTCTTGGTCGGCCATCTTTGTTAATCGCCAAAACTCTCAAAGTTTTTTTTTAATCTGCAAAAGAAATTAAATCCATGTGAAAAAGAAGTAAAAAAATAAAATAAAAAAAGAGTAAGCTTCTAACTGTATTAGAAGTTCTTATACCGAAAAATTCAACTTATTTATTGAATGACCCTCGTATATATTGTATAATGATAATTTTTAATTTATTAAGGTATAAAGTAGTCAGTTCCATCCATAATTTTACTTTGAAGAAAATCTACAGACGCTTTGGTCCGATTGAAACTCATATTTATCAAAAGAAAAATAGTAATGGTAAAATCAGCCATTTCCTTATAAGGAAACATTTGATATTCATAGACCGGACAGCCAGTTCTACTGTCATTTGAAATTTATAAAATCTAAGTATGTTTTCAGATGTTAACCCTTGATCCTTCCAGTATAAATGGTGGTTTTCTTCCTAAACTTTGATTTAAAGCAGTGTGGGACATCAGAATCATTATTTACACTTCGTGTTACATGTGATACCCATTTTAGTTGTTGCTACCATTGCAATCACTCAACTAATGGGGTTTCCTTTATTTGATACATTTCTTTGTGATTCTGTAGCGCCAGTCCACGGGGCTTGAAGAAGGATGGTCTTTGCCAAGACCTACGGGCTTCATTTGCTCGAAGCCAGTGATCTGAGAAATTGGTTGTATACAGCTGACAGCTTAGACATTAGGTTTGGCACAATGCTTGACATCCATAGTTTCGGCCTGTCATTTCTTACTGATTGCACACCTGATGACCTTTGAAATATTTTCGTTCTTTGGTTTTCAACAGACATCTACGACATTGTGGACCAATAGAGTTCTTCTACCAGATCTATTCAGTGTAGCCAAGGCTTGGACAACGGTTTCTAATGAATGAGAAGTGAAAATCTCTATTGACGTGGACACATTTTGCTGTGAGGTCTACATAGCAGGTCTACCGTTTTCTGTTGGGGAGGTATGCAATTTCGTGGAGATGTTTGATGATATCTGTATCATTGTTACACCCTTTGCCAGAGCAAAAGCCAAACTGGGTTTTGAAGAGTCGACTTTCATCGAACGGTGAGAGACTAATTTATACAGTATTCGTCAGTATTATCACCATTGACAGTTGTTCGTCTATATTTCTGAGATGAGGTATCGTAACTATTTACAATATCTACCTTGTTCGGACTGTTGTCCTCATCACTGTTGTCATATTCACGGCATTTCGGCGGTTGCACGCTCCAGCCTTCTTCAGGTGATTAGAATTTCGAACGGGGGTAGATTGTTCTAACTCCACGTACCATGCCTCTTTCGAACATCTTAAATCTGAAATGCTTTGTCCACCTCTGCTGTGGACAAATATTGAGCTCACAACTCTTAGGGTCAATTCACTGAATCACTCCCACCAACGCTTTTATCCACACGGCCATGTGTCCTTGGGGACGAGGCATGGCACGTGGAACTAAAACAATCTACCCCGGTGGACGAAATAAAGAGTTCGAAACTAAATTTCAGTCACCTGAAGAAGGCCGATTCGTACCATGACCGAAACATCGTCAATACGACAACAGTCCGAACAATGTGTAAATACTGACAGTTTTATCAATCAACTTTATTTGAACATTGGGCAATTACATGAGGCTCGCAATATTTTATTACAAAAAGAAAAGAAAATTAATGGTGTACTGACAATATATTTTAACTTTTTCAAATTTTCAAAATGTTTAAGGTTATTTGAAAGTAAGAAGATACATTTTAATTTTCAACAAATTTGCGATTAGATTCACTAAAATAAGGCTTATGCCGACACACTGGTTCTCCTACGATCACCGAAGTTAAGCAATGTGGAACCTGGTCATTACCAAGCTGGGTGACCTCTTGGGAATACCAGGTGTGGTAAGCTTGGATGTGCGGATGGTTTAATGAATAAGGGCAAAGAATTGGAAATGTGAGCGACCAGTTCCAATCCCAGTCGAGGTCGTTATATTGACTTGCACTCAAATACCTTGAGAAAGGTATGAATTCACTGGATCGTCCCCCTAGCTAAGGGTTAATTAGTAGGACTTGTATCAGTAAATTATTATCTCCAAAAATTCTTGGAATCTAAAATGTTTCTGCGTTTAAATAATATGCAAGAGGTTGATAAGCCGTAAATAAGTAAAACAATCAATTACATTTACAATTATTTACATTATTCGGGCTGTTGCCCCCATTTTTTATTGGTATATTCACGACATTTCGGACTTTGTACGCTCCGGGTTTCTTCAGGTGATTGGAATTTCGAAATGAATGCTTTATATCGTCCACAGATTATTTTAGTCCCACGTCTCTTCCGGATGTTTCAGTTATCCCCCTACAACTCAATCCTCCATGTTTTTGTTTACCACTTAAGTAGTCAAGTATTGAACTCACAACTATTTGGGCCAAGTCACTGGATCCAACCAACGCTTTTATTCACTGGGCCATATGTACTGGTGTACATATGAAACGTCAATCGCTATCTTTCTTGTTGAACCATGTTCATTTATTGTCCTTGCCTCATTGAATCTTCTCATCCTCTTTCACTCCATGTACCCCCACCCACTCTAGTGGTACCTTCCTTGAGGTGAAATGATTTTAAAAAATAATTATACTTTGTTCAGATTATTTTTATATGATTTTCGTCAAATTTTTCATTTTTTAAAAATCATTTTCTGTCAGTTTTCCATTTAGCTTTTTTGCAATAATATACTAACAGTACTAAACAAAAGATTAACTGGGATATTCGGAAGAGGCATGTCACTTGAAACTAAAACAATCTACCCCGATGGACGAAATAAAACGTTCAGTTCGAAATTCAACGACCGAATAGCAATAAAAATGTGGACAACAGTCGAAACCATGTAAGCAATGTAATTTACAATATCTTATCTCAGAAATATAGACAATTATTCAATCCTATAAAAATATCATATTTTAAAATATTTCCCTTACTTTATCATGTGAAAGGAATTTTTTTTTCTCGCTGTAACTATGTGATTCAGGCTGTCATTTGTCTAACGGAGTATATTACCAAAATTATTTTTATTCATTTTCCACACAAAAGAGGTTTTGCGTTTTGTGCTTTGAAAGTTTGAGCTGAAATATGTGCAACATAACTTAGATTCAAAGATTAGATTGTGATTTAATGTCCTTCTAATACATTGTGCCAATTAAAACATGGATTCTATCTAATTGTTTTTCTTTTTTTTTTTTGAGGCGGGGGGGAACTATATCAGAATAATCCAGAACTTATGCTGCATACAGAAAGGAAATGAATTCAGCAAATACACAAAAATAGAAAGAGTCTTAAAACAAGAGTTGCCCCATCAGACATATTCAACCGGCACAGCGAATCGAACCCGCGAGAACCAAGTGTCTTACCATGTTTTAGCATTTGTGGAGGCAACCTTATCAACACAAGATATGCAGATAACACAGTGTTGCTTGCAGACACAGATGGAATGCCGCAGGAACTCCTGAAGAAGTCAGTAAAGAAAAGTAAGAAGGACTAAGCGCTTCAGTTGTAAAAAGATAAAAGATACGGTTGGCAGCAAGAGGAACGTTCCAATTTGAAAAGTACAAGTCAGACACGGAAAAATGAAGCAAGTATAAAAATTTAAATATCTGTAAAGAGAGGGGATGGGAAAATGTCACATTGAAACCGAAGGCGCTTTGGAATAGTGAAAGATGCTTTCCAAAAGATAAACAAGTATAAAGAAACACAAAAATTTCATTACAAAAGAAAGGAGTGCTAAACGAAGCAGTTCAGTCTTTATATATGGCACTGAATGCTGGACAATTTCCTCACAAATGAAGAAGAGACTTGAGGTAACAGATATGTGGTTCCACAAAAGGTTGCTGAGGATGCCATTGGTTGAACGTGTCAGTAACGATAATGATTTATAGAAAATGGACACAAAAAGGATGCTTAACTTATAATCACAAAATGCTGTTGCAATATTTGAAACAAATAGTGAGAAAAGGATTGGAGAAGTTGATACTCACAGGGTAAGCAAGGGTGAGAGTGGAAAAGAACGAGTAACCTACCTAAGGCGATTGTCTAAGTCGATCGGCAAACCGGGACTGGGAGTAATTTTACTAAGAGCTACAAAGGATAGGAAGTTGCGGAGACCCATGAACTCCTACGTCCTAAAGGGACACGGCATAGACTGAGATTGGAAAATAACGAGTAACCTGCCTAAGGCGATTAAGTCGATCGGCAAACAGGGACTGGGAGTAATTTTACTAAGAGCTACGATGATAGAAAATTGCGGAGAGCCATGAACTACTACGTCCTGAAGGGACACGGCATATAGAAAAATATTTCTTTAATATTCTTGTTTAATTTTCGAGTTTGGAAACTGTCCTTTACGAAATGACTATATTAAAATCTTATCGCTTCTCGCGATAGCAAGAAATATCTTTTTCATTCAGGGAATCTTATCTGAAATTCACTCAAGAGATATTCTTCAAATTCAATGAATATTTGCAAATATCAACTTCAATGTTTTTAATACTACGTACTTTCTAGCTAGTCCTTCAGAATTTTGATTAGTCTTTAATAGCAGCTGAGATAAAAATTTACTCTGATTCTAGATTTATCCGCCATATTTGAGTGATGAATGTTTGGTGAATAGACCAGACGAAACGTTATAATAAACACTAATAAAAATTACCGTATTTGCCGGCCGACTGGATGCGGATTTTTTTCTGAAAAAATACAGCCAAAAAATTACCCTGCGTTCAATACAACAGAATTATGTAGGAGAAGGATTTGAGGAGCACGAAAAATGTGGGTTTTACCAGGAACCGGTGCACGCTTCGAGCTTAGCTCTAAAATTAGGTCTCCTGGAAGTGAACAAACATGATATCAATAACAAATATCCCTGAAAAATTTACCCAGGAAAAAGAAATTTATGGAATTGCATAATATTTTGATGCTTGTTTTGTAGAAATACCAGATTTTACAGAAATATTTGCTTTGACTGGTATATTGTGGCTTGCTTTGTATACTTTTGTTGGTATACAGGTACTGGAAGTGCTTTTCTGCTTGCATTATATGGGACATCATTTACCAACAAGTACCATATTTATTTATTTTTTTGCCTATTATCATATATACCAGTATTCACTGATACCGTTAGATTTCTTTGTAGCTATAATGAATCTACTATATATGCAGATGTTGCTTCCTGAAAAACGAAACAATTTTCAGTAAAATGATGTAAAATTTTCAGTAAAATGTACTAAAATTCTTCTTTTCCAAAATGTTTCTTGGTAATTAAATCGTACCTCACTTCCACTTAAAATACCAGAAGTATAATTTATGCTAATACAGTAATTGTTTCTTCATAGTGAGAATGTAACATAAAAGTAACGTTATAATTTTGATTTTTTTTGTTGTGATGCGTGCATTTTTTGGTTGTGATGTGTGCATTTTTTGGTTGTGATGTGTGCATTTTTTTGTGATGGGCGCATTTTTTGTTGTGATGTGTGCATTTTTCCTAAAAACTCCTGGGTTTGTCCAATACGTAGGTGCGTCCAATAGGCCGGCAAATACATTTTCTGAAAAAACATTAATTTCTTTCGTAATAATCTAAAAAACATATGAACGTTTAGCATAACTGGCGCAAAGAAACAAATATGGGGCACCTAGTGTTCTTTGAATTCACTAATCAGTAGTCTGTTCAACCAGACTAGCTCGTTAAGTATTACACCATGCCACGACACCTTGCTTAAAATAGTAATCTTAGATTAATTTGAGCACAACGCCACAAATATGAGGCTGCCGGTGTAGATCGAACTCACTAGTCACTACCAATGGTCAACCAGACTAGATCGTTAACCATTACCTTGTTCCCAAGCACATATTATTTGCTAAACTTAGCTTACGTTGAGCACAAGGATAAGGCAACAATGAAGATAGAACTCGCTGCTCACGATTAATGATTGATTAGTTCAGCTCGTTAACCATTACCAATATGCTTATTGTTATTCGCTTGGTTTGAATACAAACCACAAGGTATAAAGGAATTAGTGAAGCTCAACCTCACTATTAATGGTCAACCAGAGTAGCTCCTTAACCATTACCCTATACCAAGATTGATACTTGTTAGTTTGGGTACAAGGCCACTAGTAGAGACACACACTAAGAATCGAACTAACTACTCAGTATTAATTGCCAACTCGACTAGCTCGTTAACCATTACTCAACGCTATAGACATCTATTTTCTAAGTTTATTTTAGTTTGGCCAGGGTCAAAAATATAGGGCAAATAGTGAGGATTAAAATCACTATTATGTGTTAATGATAAACCAGATTAGCTCGTTAACTTTTACACTAAATAAGCTTAAAATATTTTGGTACAAGGCCAACAGTATGAGGGACCGGTGAGGATCGATCTGAGTACCCACTAGTCATTTGATATCACTTTAGCTCGTTAACCTTAACCAACGCCGAGTTGTCCATATTTCGTTTAGTTTTCAACGAGTTTCGAGCACACAATGAGGCTCGAACTAACTTGTAATGATTAACCAGTCAAGTTCCTTTGCCGTTACCTAACGCCGAAGTTCCTACTTAAAATACTCCGCTTAGCTGAGATTTTAGCGCAAGATCATCTGCATGGGACACTAGTGAGGATCGAACTCGCTATTCATTTACAATTTGAGTAACACGCTAAACATGCAGAGGTATCCCCAATATTAAGCTTACTTGGGAACAAGGAGATAAGTTTTAAGCTCACAGTAAGATTCGATCTTACTCGTAATGGTTAAACAGATTAACTCACTACGCATTACCCAAAGACGAGGTGATATTAATAAAACATGAAATTCGCTGTTTGAAGATTATATTTGAATGACACGTAGAGTTGCGATTGGTCAACAGACCAGTCGACCTCGCGGCAATATTCCAACAAAATTTATGAGAACCAGTGAAATATTAATTCTATTTTTCCTGAATGTTTTAATCTGATTTCCTCTTAAAACTTTGTTTTTCAAATAAGTTTTATCGTGTAATACGTGTAACTATATTTGAAGATTTAATATGTATATCGATTAATCATACCCGCGAGAGGAAAATAATACACCGGAGAGATCTTCCCCGATGAAAAAAGGAAACCTACAATAAAAACAAAAAAAATTATTAAATATTGAAATATTAAAGTATGAGGTATAATTCGATTTAGGAATCGGCAAGTTTGCGGAAATAATAAATGAAATATACGACAGTAGCAAAATTTTTATTTTAAAAATCGGATTCACTCCAAGCAAGGCAGTAAAGCCACTCAGACACAAGGGGGTTACTGGATGTGCAAGAATTAGAAGACAGAAATATTACTAAGGATCTAGAACAATAATATGAGTAAGCAGGAAGCAGTCGAAAGGGATTGATATTGTATTTAAATTTTTGAAGATTTAAGTTGACAGGAAATAATGGCACCGGAAGAGAGTTCCACAAGCGAGAAAAGAAGCTATTAACATAGAACTTACGGTTACATCTAGCCAACTCAACTGTAAATTGGTGAGATTTCATCGCCAGTTTCGTACTGCGCTTAAATTTAAAAAGTGTAGGTACCATAGCGCAGAGCTATATATATATATATATGATGGACTCTCCCGTTGTATTCGATGTATACGGGTCAAGCAGCTCAGTTCCTAGGAACCGAAAGCCAGACCCTAAGACATAATTTGATTATAGTGATGCAGCTTTTGTGCCGAATCAACCACACTTTTTGAACGGCCGACTATAAAAAAAAAAGGTGCACAACGTGCCACAAGGTCACCAAACAACCCTCGCAGGTTTTTAATTCAAAGTTTTCCTTCTCCTAGACCAATTGCCACCCAAGGCTATAGGACCCAGTCTGTCCTGCTATTTACCCATAGCTGTAGGGGGGGGAGAAGAGGGTTCATATCTTTCCCAAGGGTATTAGCACGTAAGTGAATGTAATGGATTTGACTGGAATTAAAACTCCTCTCTCTCTCTCTCTCTCTCTCTCTCTCTCTCTCTCTCTCTTTATATATATATATATATATATATGGTTTAAGAAAAACTAGGTAATCCGTATGGTTAGAACCAAGGAGGATAAAATCCAGAGGTTGAAACGATTTTTCGTTTCAACCTTTGGAAGTAAAGTCTGATGATCCGCGGTCCTCTAAAAGGGCTGTGGTGAAATAATTTACTACATGGAACCTTAAAGTGGTCTGTTTTTATTTTTATTTAAATATATATATATATATATATATATATATATATATACACTTCCTGTCTTAAATTTATACTTAGCTAGTCAAGATCACTGACCCAAACATAGCACAATATTCCTAACACCAAAACGACGCATTCTCACTCACCTTTCTTACTACATTCACCATAATACCGCATTGTCTCTATGAAAATCCTGACTAGTCTCTATATGTACAATTCATTGTATGTGTGGAGAGGGGAATATAATAACAAAAATCTCATCTCCAATGAGTATTTACAAAAATGACTCGCGAAGAGCTCTGTCGAACAATTACCATGTATGTATTTATAGAAAAGACACGGGGAGGCAACTTTACAACGATGGGAAAGGAAATGAAGCGGGGATTCCAAGTCAGAACCAGTAATATTGCAGATTCTTCCTTGAATTTTATCAATAATCTTTAAATATATAGCAGGGGCACCGGATCATATGAGGCAGCAATATTCTAAGCATGGATGAATGGCAGACTTATAGATAAGGATTATAGATTATGGAGAGAAAATTGTCTAACACGACATGCTGAATTAACTTTCTTATCAGCAGACCTAGCAATGGATTCACTAGTCTTTCTACTTCATGTCAGCCGAGAATGTTAGTCCGAAAAACCGCAGAGTCACACTCCTGAAAGTTAGCATCAGACATGCTGATGGAAGGCAGGAAGTGGGCTCTCACATGATTAATACAGTGTAACCCGGATATAAGAGAGTTGTCGGGACCGGATAAGAAGTATCTTATATCCGGGTTTCTCTTATATCCGGGTTTCTCTTATATCGGGGTTTGGTCTATTTTGTTCAGGTAAGTATGGCTCTAATTTGGGACCAGAGAAAATATTTCTTATATCCGGGTTTCTCTTATATCCGGGTTACACTGTAGTTGATATTTGTAGCATTTCTTAAGAAGCCAGGTCCAAATGAATACGAAAATCATCGGACAATCAGGTCAATGAGTCACATGACAAAGCCTATCCGAATTCTGATGGACAGAGCAGGCGGCAGAATTCAAGAATAGTGTGCTTTCGATAAAAAAAATGATGGAACAAGAAATGATAAATATGACATATTAATGATCAGAATAAAAACAAAGAGAGAGAGAGAGACAGACAGACAGACAGACAGACACGGAGACGGAGACAGAGAGATAGATAGAGAACAATACAAATGTAAGGTGTATATCTCTGTGTCATAGACTACGCAAAAGGAATTTCATGAGGTGTGACACAAAGATCTATTTGAACTGCTAGGAAAATCTGAATTATTTCGCAAAGTTAATGATCCAGAGTATTTACTAGGAACTGTTCACCTGCATACGAATAGAACAAGAATTTAGCAAGTACGCAGTAACAGAAAGTGAAGTGAGACAAGTACGCGTCTTCTCACAAAATATATTTAGCCTGCACAGAAAGGCGATCCTAAGAGAACCGCAAGTGCTACCAGAATTTATTATTTGTCGGCATAATCTTAACAGCATATTTCAATCTCCACAGACACTACCGATAAAAGCATACTGCTAAACAATCTTAGATTTTTAATAAAATAAAGATGTATAATCAGTTTATGTAGTACCTAAAACTTTTGCACACCAATGTATTTTAAGTCATTTTTATGTTTATACGTTCTTTTTATAGATACAAATATTTAAGTAAATGTTCTGTTTATAATAAAAATAATAAATGTTTATTATAAACTTTTATAAGTTTTATTATAATAAATTATAATAAAATGTTTTAAAATAATTGTCGTGAAATAAATGTGTGACGTTATTTGTTTACATTTGGATACGTCGAGCAGAATGTACGAGAGAAAATCATGGAGAATTGTAGTTTAAAAACAGTAAACTCGACCTTGCTAACCGAAACGCTCCTCTGTGGCTAAATCATTAAAGCACGGCTTTATGACGGTTCCGTGTAGGATACAGGTTCGATACCTGTCGAAGGACGCATATTTTCTATGAAAATTTCTCGGACATTGGGGCCGGTAAATGTCGTTAATACTGTTTATTATAAACAGAGCATTTTCTTAAATATTTGTATCTATGAAAAGAACGTATAAATATAAAAAATGTCTTAAAATAATTATCCTACTTTGTCCATTTCATAATGTGTGACACCAGTGTATCTATCAGATTAAAACTGAGTATTACCGCCAGATCTGGTGCGGAGATACTCAGTTTTCAAAACGTTCAGACGTGTACGCAACCTTATGGGTGATGAATTATTTTTAAGACTGCAGCATATTTCCCACATACGACAGATCGGAAGACCATCACTATTTTATCTTTACTTCCAAAGCAAATGTCCAAACGAGCTTTGTACCTTATTGACAGTAGGTCAGACATTTACGCTTAAAACTCGACATGCTGCGTACAATAGTCGAATCATCCTCAATCCGTTCCTATTCCGTTGCTAAGGAAGAAGTTACACCCAGATAGCTTCTTGCCACGAGCCGTTATTTTGTTGAACAGGCTCCCGAGAGGATGCTTCCTTGATCACTACAATCTTAACACCTTCAAGTCTAAGGTCAACTGTTATCCTACATATTCTGCATTTACTTCCTCTTCATAAGTCCATACGAAAATCTCTACTTTGAGTGACTCTTGGGCCTTGTATCGGATGAATAGTTAGTAAAAGATAAAAAAAAAAATCTTGCCTTTTTTTCACATGCGCATCCACATACATCCTCTTCCGTTCAAGGAACTTCTCGTTTTTCGCAGGGTTCAAGATTAGATGCATGTGTTTTGAATATGTGATCACAATTCCAAATTGCTCCGGGACGAAGATGTCCGACTCATGTCAGATGGTGTTCCACTGGTCTACAAGTCAAGCGCATTTATCCATTCGCCGCAGCCAATCTCACCTCGTGTTTGGATTTTCGGACAGTCAATATGAACAATGGACTGACGTTGGTACAGACTAGTCCGCGCATCTATTCCGGAGGCATTCTATTTAAGTCGACGCTATAAAAGCAACAAATATTTCCGCGGGTTAAAAGTAGTCGATGGCCAAACCATGTCATGTCATCACAGTAATTGCTTTTACATGAACATGTCAAAATTATTCTTTGTCCAGACACCCAAAACTAATTTATGAAATAATAACTATCTATACTATTTATATAGGTATTAAATTCAGCCCTGTCATCGGAAAATGGAATTCTTCGACAGTATCCCCTGCTGCGAACCCCAAACAAGTAAATGCTTGTAAAATATAAATGAATGATACTAACTTATCTCTGATTTAAGCAAAATTAATTGATTAAAGTCTCGAAAACAAACGAGTTATATTTAGCTATTGCCGAATGAATTGCATTTTTATAAGCGCAAATATGACCCCTAATATTTACTTGTATCCGAACCAAGTAACTGATTATAAACTCAAATATCGTAATTTTCTAAGGTAACGGATTTATTTATCAACCCGACAAATTTGTAACAATTTGAAAGGTATTTTTAGTGGGTACCCATATCTGAGTAGACATATTATTATTTATTAAACAGTATAAGTGCCCAGTGGATAAAAGCGGCAGTGGTGAACAAAAAACATGCAGAGTTGAACGAAAGGGTGATAATGAGACATCCGGAAGAGGCATGGCACGCGGAACTAGAACAATCTACACCAATGTTCCAAATAAAGGGTTCAGTTCGAAATTCCAATCACTTGAAGAAAGTCGGAGCGTACAACGACCGAAACGTCGTGAACAAGGCAATAAACAATGAAAATAGTATATGTATTTATTTTCGGCTACCGGGCTGAATATTTGAGAAATCCTATAAGAGAAAAATATGCGCCCATCGCACTCTTATAACGTTCTCACTCGCTTCCGTTGCTTATGACAGTGCTTGGAAGGGAAGTGAAGAGTATAGTCGTCTCGCCACACCACAGATGTTCTACCGGTAAAATGAAAGTAAGTCTTCTATCCCACCTCTTTTGACTTACTTTGTGGTGTTAACACCTGCTGATCAAGCAGAATGTTTTGCTTGTAAATTCTCTTCAGATTCCATTATTAATTCCTATAGTGTATCTTTGCCTGTCTTTGCAATTAGATCCGAGTCTCTATTGAGTGATATGAATATAACTCCGTCTAAGGTTTCTGTTATCATTTCTAAACTGGATCCTCCTCAAAGCATATGGACTTGATGATATCTCTGCAAGAGTCTATGTAATGTGCTCCTGAACTGGTTCCTTTTCTCGCTAAACTCTACAATAGATGCCTTGCTGCTTTTTTCATTCCTGCTTTTTTGGAAATTGTCTTCTGTAGTCCAAGTTCTTAAGAACTCAGGCGTACCATCTCATCCTTCTAACTATCGGCCTGTTAACCTTCTACCTTATTTTGGCAAAGTATTAGTGGGTTAAATTTACTCTGAATTAGTTAAGCATCTCACATCGCAGGGTTTTCTTTCGGATAAGCAAAAGAGTTCGCTTCTCTAGGTGAACTGCTAGTGGGTTAACGATTGTTGCTGAAAAGTCTATCATGTTTTATATAACAAATAGGTGAAGTTCTGGCTGTTTCTTTGGATATCTAGAAACCATTGATAGATTATTGTATTTCTGGATAAAACTTTCAACTGATTCCGTCTTTCTTATCAAATCATGAAATGAAAGTTGTCTTGAACAGTCACTCTCTTGATCTTTTTGCATTCATGCAGGTGACCTCTAGGATCTACATTGGCTTTACGGTCTTCCTAATTTTCGTCAACGACCTTCTTGATTTTATCGTTTCTCAACTTGTTATCTATGCTGATGATACAACTACTTACTCTTGTCTTAATAGTTAATCAGGTCGGTTCGATACGGTCAAATTGGCAGGTGATCTAAAAAAAAATGATTTACAATCTGTTGTTAACTCCGACAAGAAATGGCAATTTTAACAATCTCAAAACGAAACTTCTCTCCTTCTTTGTCTTCCATCAGCATGTTTAAATATAATGTCAACATTTTATTATGCCATATTATCTAGTTGTGTTATTGTTCTCTCTCCTTAATAGTGATTTTCCTATGTTCTCTCACACGCAGCAATGCCTTCTGTCTTAGTGGCATTATTGCTTTATTTGAGGTGAGAATTTAAAAAATAACTGTGTCGCTATAGAAACAAAAAAATATTTTTTTTATTATTTTTCCTTTATTTTCTTCTACTTTCATTATCTTGGTGTTGAATATGTACAAATACTTTCACGGTAATTGCTCCGAGGAGCTGCTTTCGCTGGTTCCTAGGCCTCATGAATTTAAACGTCCTACGAGGCTGGCATCCCGTTCCCACCCCTTCACCGTTGAAACTGTTAGATGTAGACGTCTCTTCTACTCCAATAGCTTCATGTCTCGCACATCTCGCCTGTGGAACTCCCTTCCTTATTCCTGTTTCCCTGACAAATACAATCTCCAACTATTTAAGTGTAACGTCAATCGACATCTCCAGTTGCCTTGATCTATCCACTTCCCTTCTCCACATCCTTTCACCTTTCATTCCTATCTGCTCTCGCTCCAAATCTTCTGTAACCCCCTGGCCTTGATCGATCCACTATCTTTCTCCACATCCTCTCCTTTACCACTCCTATCTGCTCTTCCTCCAAACCTTCTGTAACCCCTTGCGTGCTAGTGGCCTCCAGCCTTGCTTGGGGTGATAAGCTTTAAAAAAAAAAAATTATCAAGAAAAAATATATGAAAAATCGTCTTAGGGTTGGTATTGTCGACAGGATTTTAATTTTTGCGTTATGAGTTCAAGTTTTTTTTTTCTTTTAAATGGGAAAATTTCGACTGCTTGCCTAGCGTTAACGAAAAAGATTCCAATGTGATAAAAAACAGTCTTCTGTCCAATGATCTTGCAACAAAGCAACTCCATAAGAAAGAATTGTTAGCAATGCTGTTTTTTTCATCTTTTTACTGAATCCTATGTTCATTATCAGCGAGAGAATTAATCGATTGGTGCGTGGAGCTATTTCATAGAGTTGACAATAACGAAACGGAGTATGGCCTGGTGTGGAATGTGAGCGATTGAAAGCCAGTAGATCTGTTATTTTTAATGACTCTGGGTGACATGTTTGTCAGAAACACTCGGCAGGTCCAAGAGGCGGCATCTTTGATTCCATGAAGTTCTTGATGTTCGGGAAAGCAAGACGCCGTTTTCACAAAAAAATCCTCTTTGATAACGCGACTTCCATTTGCTGTCCACATCATCAAGAAAGAGAAATGGAAATGCAAAAACAAAAAGAGAGAGAGAGAGAGAGAGAGAGAAATGTGGATTCTTCGATAAAAGAAGGAGATAAAGACAAAATAATTGAAGAAGAGCAATGTGAATAAGGAAACGAAAAGAAATAAAGAAAGAGAAAGAACGAAATTAGAAACGGAAGAGAGTATAAAAAGAGCAAAGACAACGGGAGAAGCAAATGCGAAGAATGAAAGAGAAAATAAAATTATTGAAAGAAACACAGAAATGAATCGAAAGAAGAGGAAGAAACAAAAAGCGAATGAAATAAACGCTTAAAATTCAAAAAGAAAGAAAGAAAGAAATTAGGAAGGAAGGATGGAAAGAAAGAAAGAAAGAAAGAAATTAGGAAGGAAGGAAAGAAAGAAAGAAAGAAATTAGGAAGGAAATAAAGAAAGAAAGAAATTTGGAAGGAAGGAAGGAAGGAAGGAAAGAAAGAAAGAAAGAAAGAAATTAGGAAGGAAAGAAAGAAAGAAATTAGGAAGGAAGGAAGGAAAGAAAGAAAGAAATTAGGAAGGAAAGAAAGAAAGAAAGAAATTAGGAAGGAAGGAAGGAAGGAAAGAAAGAAAGAAATTAGGAAGGAAGGAAGGAAGGAAAGAAAGAAAGAAATTCGGAAGGAAGGAAGGAAGGAAAGAAAGAAAGAAATGCCTAATATACAAAAATAAATGTTAGAAATGGAAAGAAAGAAAAGAGTAAGAAAGAAAAATTAAATAAAACCAAAAATGAAATAAAATGTTCTTTCTTTTTCTTTCATGTATCAATGAAAAGAAAGAAACTAACAAAAAGCAGAAAGGAATTTAATAAAAGAAAGAAGGAAGACAACGAAAGAAATGTACGAAACAAAAAGAAAGAAACAGAGTAAAAAGAAAGAAACAAAAGTAAAAATTACAAAAGAACCAGAAATAAGGAAAGAAAAGTAAAGGCTAAAAATGAATGAATGAATGATGGAAAGAACGACTCAAAATGAAAGAACAAGCAGAGAAAGAAAAAGAGGAATGAAAGAAACAGAAAATGTAAAAGTAGATACAAAAAGAAAGAAAGTAGCAGAAGAAAGAACAAAAAAGAAACGAAAGGAAGAAAGAACAAAAAAGAAAAGAAAGGACAAAATGTAATAATGTGTTATATACCGTACCTATGAACACTAATGGGTATGTCCCAATCCTCATAAATACGATGGAAACTATAGTAAGTGTGCGTGTGGGGGGGGAGTAATATGCTGTCTAAATAGTTCACCATTAGCAGTGGTTTACCTACTTCACGACGCTGGCGAGTATTGTATTTTCTTGATGTTATAAAGATTACCATTTCATTTCCAACCTTCGTTTTGGTTATACCTTATTCAGTAACCTTTCCTAGGTTACAACCTAATGAGAAAAAAAAGCTAATAAAACGTAAAAAAAGAAAAGAAGGAAGAACAAAAAAGAATAAAAAGAGAGAACAAAAAAGAAAGAAATAACAAAAAAGAAAAAGAAAAAATGTCTAAATAAAATGATAAAAAGGAAACGAATAAAACGTAAAGAAAATAAGGAAAGAACAAAAAAGAAAAGAAAGAAAAATGTAAAAAATCTAAAGCAAGTAAGAGAAGAAAAGCGAATGAAAATGAACAAGCGGAAACAAAGAAAACGACGCGATAAAAAGGGAAAATAAACGGAGAGAAAGAAGGATAAAACGATTGATGGACAACTCTAAACAAAATCCTTTTCTCTTCTGCCTGAAGCCAGACACTTTTGTTATTTAATTCTTAACAATACGCGTCTTGATCGAATGAACTGTGTTTCTTTTCGTAAATGAAGGAAGTCTGAAAAGATGTGGTAGTAGGACATTTTTCAACATTGGACTCTTCTCGTAGTATCATACGATTTCTCGATGTTTACAATACACGAACATTTATTCTAATCCTTTTGTGTAGGCGTAAAAGTGTTGCTATATGATTATCCTTATTTTTACATCAATTATCAGCAATCACAAAATGATCACGTAATGTATTGTGCAACAATGTTTGCTGTAGTTTTTGCGTCCTTGATTTAATGTGCATGGGATTTGTGTGAAAACGTTATAAACGGAAATTACCCTGACGTGCCAAAAGTCATAGGTTGGTAGTATTAAAGATAATGATAAGTGACATCACCATATTTTGACATCAGGAAAATACTCAGATCTATAACAGTTCTTCTCCAAGATCTGGTAAGTCAGAATGAAAACTGACTTGGCTGCGGATGATAAGACAACATAAATGATCGGAGTTCAAATCGCGTGTGAAATTGGTACTGCGCGAATGAAATATTCCATTTCTAATATTTCAATAGACATTCGACAATTTTTGATCTTAAGTGATTGTAGTGAGTACAAAGATCTTAGGGCTTTATAAATGAACGTTTTAAAAGTACGCTAATCGTTCTATGGTACACAGATTTTACGAATCTAAGCGTATGACTAGATTGGCAGCATGATCTCATCATTTTACAGCTGAAATGGATAGATGTAACCGTAAGTTCTATGCTAACAGTTTCTTCTATCGCATTTGCCGCTTGTGGAACTCGCTTCCAGTTTCTTGCTTCCAAGTAAACTTTGATATTCCAAGATTTAAATGCATTTTTAATAATGATCTTCTGAGCTTTTAAATTCTGTTATTTTACTGATATCGCTCCTTAAGAATGGTTTTCTTACATTCATTCGCCCTCAGTAAGCCCCTGCGTGTTGGTGGTTCTGTTACCTTGCTTGGGGTGAAATGATAAATAAATTATACACAGAAATGTATTAAAACAACGAGACAATATCATTGGATAAAAATACTGATAACCATAAAAAAGAAACAGCAAAAAAGACTATTCCCTTTTCAATATGTCTTTCTTGCCTTCAAGATGTCTTGTGCATCTCAAATTATCTTTTTCCTCATTATCTTTCCCCAAAAGTAAATAGACTTCTTTTCACTCTAAATATAAGGTTTATCGTTGTCTTCTCTGTGAGGACCTTATTGAGACGCTATCTCTAGTTAGCTTGCCACTGATTCATCACGAGATCATCCGTCCTGTGTAAGATCTTATTTTTCGAGCCATAGTGTCTCTAACCACCCTCTAAAGAATGGGACAAGAGAATAGGTTCGTCGCTGACAATTCGATAAGAAAAAAGTAAACAAAGAAAATAATTAAGAAATTTTAAAAAATTAAATTTAAAAAAAAAAATCAAAACACAAAATATTATCAAGCCGTCTCAGTTTCAAGGATAGCCATTTTCTCAAACTTATATCGATTTTGGAAAGACACTGAAACCAGTTGGTGTTCCTTTTCCTCGGTTCTTCTCTAACTGTAGCGCGCCATGTCATTTTAGACTGACCCCTTGGTCTTTTGCAGCCTTGAGATATCCATTTACTAGCAACTTTGACTGAACGACAGCCAAGTAAAGGCAAGGCCGGATATAGCAGATGAACTGAATCTATCTGACAAAATTCCTCTAAGCTTTCTACAACGTGCAAGTTACTAAATCCTGATTCTAGCTTTCCAAGATAGGAAGTTGCGAAGGCATTTTAAATGGAACACATCTAAGGGTTGTTCAACTTTTGTGCTGGATTTGCAAGTTTCGAAAGCGTATAAGGCATTTGAGAAGAAAATAAAGCTAGCAGAATTCTCTTCCGGCTTCTCGCTGTCCAGCAATCTTTGATCTTCAAAATGCAAAATCAAACGTTATCTACTGTCTTCCTGATCCCTTTTCTTTAATTGTCCTTTCTCCTTAATAATATTTTTCTTTTTCTTATTCTTTCACACTCAGTAACCGCGTAGCGACATAGGCAAAACCGTGAAATGATTACACACACACACACACACACACATATATATATATATATATATATATATATATATATATATATATATATATATATATATATATATATATATAATAAAAAGACTTAAACACTAATATTCCATGGTCATAATTTATTCCATTGGAATCGCAAAAACGACCCAATTCATCAGACCTACAGATTCAAAATGAAAACGGAAAAACGACTCCGGGAGAAATTGGTGAGAGTATGTGTGAGAGTGTGGGGGGACCCGTGATCTATATAGAGGGGTAATAGACGAGAGAGACGGGGCGGACTTTAGGCGGAGAGGGCACTAAAATTTAACTGAGGGAAGATTTAAAAAGGGATTTCAGTGATAAAAGGGTGCGTATTTTCAAAGATATACCGGAAGAGTGTACATTTCTTGGTGACACTCACACCCCTTAGGCGATACAATCTTATGCTCCCGCCCAGCCCCCTACAACGCATACGTACACACACTAATAAGATAAAGGGAGAGTTTAGATAATCTAACCTTAGAAGGGTTTTTAGAATTCCCTAAAGTTAAGTAGGGGCGGCGTTCTGAAACGTATTGTCTAGCCGTTTCAAGTCATAAACTAACAATCTCTGCCTCCATAAATTTATCGGACTGGCCAAATGATTCTCGGGCGGCCTGTTTTCATCCCGCCCCCATCCCAAACGAGACCGTTTGACCAACACAAGAAATTTTGGGGAAATCCCGCTGACAAGATAAGGGCTGATGAAAACTTGTAGACAAAATTCCATTTTCTCTCTTCGTACCTACGGTTGATTATACATACCTGCGTACATTTACACCCATATACAGCTATATGTCTACATATATATATAGATATTCCGAAATATGCACACACACACATAAATACATCTGCATATATATCTCTCTACCTACGTATCCACACGTTCATACATGTAGGTGTACACACGCACACACACACACACACACGCACACACACACACACACACACACATATATATATTCATGTACTTACCTCTGATGAATTGGGTCGTTTTTGCGATTCCAATGGAATAAATTATGACCATGGAATATTAGTGTTTAAGTCTTTTTATTATATCCTTACTCTGTCCTGGACATCGAGTTCTACCTGGATCATATCCTCTTGGAATTATTTTTATACACATATGTGTATGTGCATATATAATTGCATATGTATGTGTATCTTCACCACTAATATTGTCTATATATATATATATGTATGTGTGTGTGTGTGTGTGTAATTTGGCAGCAACTTTTCTTTTAAAAACGTAGTATTGAATGTTAAAGACAACATAGTCTTGCATATTTTCTTTTGAATTTTCTCATATTCTCTAATGAGATTTTTTATTTGAAAATGATTTCGAAATAAGTATTGTCCGTACGATGACCTAGCGCTTTCGAACATCATTGTTCATCTTCAGGGTCAATATTTTTAGTCAAAATTTTTTTTAACAAACATTTGCCAGTTATCTTGTAGCGTAATCATGTTGCTACTTTTTTACTAACTAAATAAACGTTAAAATCCTTTTAATTTCAAAAGACGCGATGATGTTATCACGTGCATGGCGAATACGTTATAAAATTTAAATATATTATAAACATTGTAAGATGTTACCAGAAATATTGTAATCTATACGATTAATAAGAGGTCTTTTGCTTTTCATATGTAATGCTTCTAAGATTTTAAGGCGTCTAATGTCTGTATGTTTATCTATAATTTTAGTATTTTCTATAAGTATTTTACGTATATCAGACTGCATAAGGGAAACAGTATGTGACTTAATATATATATATATATATATATATATATATATATATATATATATATATATATATACACAACATAAAAACAAAAATTACCTCAACATGGTGATAGTCTATTTCAAGCCGTTTTGTACGCAGCTATCATGAGCCCCTCGCCTCCATTGATAGCCGCGTACAGAACAGCTTGAAATAGACTATCCCCATGTTGAAGTAATTTTTGTTTTTTTTGCTGTAAAAACATACACATGCTCTGTTATAATAAAAACATCGAGCTCTCTGTGGATCAGTTTTAATGATTAATATTGCTAGGATCCACCCAGATTATATACCAACGGATCAATTGCCTGTACTATATATATATATATATATATATATATATATATATATATATATATATATATATATATATATATGAAGAAATATAGTCTTAAAGTGTGCTATATTTATGGGATAAAGTGCTCAATATCAGAGAGAGAGCGTGTGTAAATATCCATGTCCACTTTTATATATATATATATATATATATATATATATGTATGTATATATCCGAATTACCCGCGCCTTGCTACGTATCACACATTTTTGGGAAGAAAATCATAATTGACCTTTTAAAATCATTGTTATAATTTTGGAGAAAAATGATGCATTTCAATATTACTCAATGATCTTGCCGATGTGACCTCCATCTTCTGTTTTTTTTTTCTTCTACATTTTGGATAGAAATCCTTCCTTGTACAAATTTGAATTTAATTTAAATCAAATAGAAGAAAATTCAGTGTGGGGTTTGTGCCAAACCAGACAGAGAATGCCATTTGTAGCCAGATATATAATTGAAACGATGCAATGAATTATATCATTCTATTACGTCTTGAAATAATTGATATCTATTCTCAAAAGTATATATTTATTCTCAGATGATGAGTTCAAAACTGGAAATATCTTAGTAGCTTTTGAACAGAAATTTACGGAGCAAACTGCTTTCCAACTTTTCTACGAAGATTACTGCAATACGGTATTTTGACGATCTAGCTATTTCAGAATTCGAACATTCTTGTGGCGCTCAGCCGTAAATGCTATCCACTGTTCCAGAGAGGTGCACTCTTTTTTTTACCTAAGACGTGTTTTACATTCGTTAATACATATATATATATATATATATATATATATATATATATATATATATATATATATATATATATATATATATATATATAACTAAAGAAAACGATTACAAACGAAAAGAATAATTGCGCTCTATTTCTTTGTTAGAGGAACGTATCAACTCGCACGAGTTATCTCCCTTAGTTTGCTTTGAGGTAGCGAGAAGAAGCTTTACGTTGAACAATGTTCGTTATTTGTAAGGCGCAAAACTTAGCGGAATTGATTTCAAACAGAATAATCGCTTCTACTACGAACGAAATGCTGGAATCTTTTTAGTGATTAAAGAAGATGCAGGCAACATGTTGTGGAAGACTGGTTTCTTGATTTATATTCTGACTTTCGTTTTATCTTTCAATTGTCTGCGCAAATAAATGCAGAGAAATTTAACACATACACGCTCTCAAGTGTCTGCAACAGTACATATACATATATATGTATATATATATATATATATATATATATATATATATATATATATATATATATATATATATATATATGCATATATATCCAATTTTGTTTCATTTATTTTATCCAGATATTATATATATATATGCATATATATATATATATACATATATATATATATATATATATATATATACTTGCATATATATATGTATATATATATATATATATGTATATATATATGCATATATATATATATATACTTGCATATATATATATATATACTTGCATATATATATATATATATATATGCATATATATATATATACACACTTGCATATATATATATATATATATATATATACTTGCATATATATATATATATGCATATATATATATATATATATGCATATATATATATATATATATATATATATATATATGCATATATATACTTGCATATGCATATATATATATATATATTTGCATATATATATATATATATATATATATATATATGTATGTATATATATATATGCAAGTATAGGATCGGAGTATACGGAATAAATTCCAAAAACCAAAAAAATACTATTCTTAAAAGAGTGCTCAATACAGAGTCGGGCAAATATAATTCATTTGAAAATTATAACATAAATATGCTATAAAATCACTACAAAAATAACTATTTTGTTTCAACACTTCTGGTGCCTTATCAAGTGATGGTGTTGAATGTAGAATAAAGGGTAAATCTTTTACTATTGAGGGTTTCCTAGTGTAGAAATTGTACTCAGATAAACTAGAGGACTAGTTAAACAATTATTCTGTAATGAGCAATAATTTGGATTCCTACAATTGCACAAGTTACAATTCTGCCCTTAGAAATAGCGACTACAAGGATACCACTATTCAATATAGAAATCCTGTTAATCATGACCACAATAAGAAAAGAAGATACAGGAAGATCATTTGGTTTACTCCTCCTTTCAACCTAATGGTTATAACCAAACTAGGATATAAATTTCTAAACCTTATCAAAAAACATTTCCCCGACCCCGAAAATAATCCACTCAGTAAAATATTCAATTATAATACCATTAAACTAAGCTATAGTTGTGCTGATAACCTAGAAAAAATAATTAAGAAACATAACAACAGAGTCTTCAACAAATATAGGGACTAAAAAAACTTGACTATTCGCCATGTTGCAACGAGTAAAACTAAGTATAATGCACTAATAACAACATATGCAGTTGTAGGAATCCGAATAATTGCCCATTACAGAATAATTGTTTAACTAATCCTCTAGTTTATCGGAGTACAATTTCTATACTAGAAAACCCCAATATTTAAAAAAAATTACATTGGAACTACTATGAATACGTTCAAAGAACATTGGCGGGGACATTTCATCAGCAGTAATCATAAGTACAAGACTTCATTATCCAAGTATTTTTGGAGTATAACGGAGAAAAAGATGACACCTACTATTAAATGGAAAATAATTAAGAGAGCACGATCATGTAATTCTCTATATGCCCTTGTTATTTATGTCTTAATGAAAAATTTGAAATCATTAGATTTAAAGACAAGAATCATCTCTTAAATGAAAGGAATGAACTCACTGTTAACTGTAAACATAGCTATAAATTTAACTTAATAATATTTTTGATGATAAGGCAATGTTACTGAAAGTTTATAATGTTATTACTTTTATTATCTGATAATCCTCATATACATATATGTAGGTATACGTATATTATGTTGTTTGTGACTGCAAATGTGTGTATATTTTATAGATAGATGTATATATGTGCATATGAATTTTTATACATACATATATATATATATATATATATATATACATATATATATACACGTGTGTGTCTGTGTGTATGTATGTATGTTTGTATATATATAAACAGATTTTTGGTGCCACACCATCTAAATAATGATCTTAAAAAAGGGAGCATGTTCCTTTCAAAGTAGGTGTTTGATAGAATCCGACCTATAGGCGTCTTAGGATGTATGCTTTGCCGAAAATTCATAAAATGAATACTGTTGTAATGTGTTCGATCTTACTAGATGTTCCATACTTTCGGCCTTGTTCCACATGTTCGCTACGTTTAGAAAATCCCCATCAGCGGTCGGCAAGAATTATTTTGGAAAATGGACACTTCATACCCGTCAGCAAAAGAGAATACAAGGGTAGTTGATGCGTAAATACCATGCACACCCCAACGAAACTCAAAATGAAATGTCCATATGGCCAAGATGGAAATGCCATAAAATCATGAAAACGGGACACCAGCTAATTGATATTTCTTTTTTATTTAATCGGTATCACCCCAAGCAAGGCAGTAAAGCCACTAAGACGCAAGGGGTTACAGGGTGTGGGGGAATTAGTAAAAGAAAACATTAGTGATAAGTAGAAAGAGAAAAGAGCAATCAGGAGGACAGTAGACAGCGATTGACATTACATTTCAATTTTTTAATTAACTTTGGTTGGAAAGCCTGGAACCGGGCTGATGGAAGGCAGAGAGGGATCTCTCAGATGATTTACGGGAGAATTTTAGTTTTGGAGGCGTTATAATTAACAAGCCATCTTTTCCCTCGGTTAACGACGGTCTTGAGGCCGTTTTGTACATCGGCTGACATTTTGACTTTGTCTGACTGATCAGACTTACTATCGGGGCAGGAGTAAATGGTAGATTTGCCAGCGTAGATACAAAGCCGATGGCACCTGGAAGGTCGTTAATGAAGAATAAAAACAGCGTAAGAGCAAGGATGAAGCCCTAGGGGACAGCCGCTTTAGTACGAAAGGATGTAGTCGAGTAACCGTTCAGAACAACTTTCATTTCACGATTTGATAGGGACGACTGAATCAGGTCAAAAACGTTCGCAGAGATAGCGTAGCTTTTCAGTTTTTAAAGAAGACCTGAATGCCAAATCCTAAGGTTTTCGAGATGTCCAATGCTGCAGCCCGGGTTTCAGTTTTTATCTAAAGCACGATAGTCGCTTTCTGCATTTATCGCTAGTACATCAGCAATTGATCTGGAGAAACGAAGTCGTATCGCTTGTCTGAGAAAAAGCCCTGGGATGAAGATGACGAACCAATTCATATATATATATATATATATATATATATATATATATGTGTGTGTGTGTGTGTGTGTGTGTGTGTGTGTGTGTGTGTGTGTGTGTGTGTGTTTGTGTGAAATAAAATGCCTACACTTGTATGTATGTATGTCTGTGTCTGTGAGAGTGTCATCTCAAACGGACACAGGGGAGAATTCCCACTCCCACCACCGAATATATATATATATATATATATATATATATATATATATATATATATATATATATATATATATATATATTTCGTTACAAAAGACAGACAAGGTATACGGTTAGCATATTGCGTCCTAGTTCGTAATTAATATTGTTAAGAGTTATTTTTTTTCTTTTTTATTATTAGGGCATCCATTATTTTTAATCATTTTTTACAAGTGGATGAGGTTATGTTTATGTTTTCTACGAGTATGTTTTGAATGGAGCCTGGTAGGTGTGTGTGTGTGTGTGTGTATTTAAATGGCTTCTAATGGAGCTCTGGTCAGATAGGTGTAAGGTTAGGCGTCTGGATAGGCATGTGGTTGTGTGACCGATGTAATTATTTATGAGTTCGGTTTGATCAGGAACACAGTTCCTCAAGGGGCATTTGAACTCATAGATAATATTCGTTCGTTGTAATTGTGACTTAGCCGGGGTGTTGTTGTTTTTGAGGATAAGGTAGCGGTCATAAATTTTTTATAGTAGATAATTAATTTTATTTTTTATTCGGGTCGATTAATGTAATACATGTCTTTATAATACTTCTAAGTAAAGATTTGTCTTGTTTGTAGTAAACCGCAATGTGCTAATGGTGTTCGGAATATAAAACACATAAAAAGCATGCGCATAACACACACACTCGTTTAAATTGAAAAAAAAAAAACCTTGATAATGGCTAAAAGTACATCCGAATGTGCTCCGAACTATAGAACATTTGGAGAGTTTTTACACACTCTGTGTCCAAAAAAGAAAGCTCTTGTGCTAACACAAGAAAAATTAAATAAAAAGAATAACCGTATTAACTTGTATCTTGTTTTTAATGAAATATGCATAAATGAAGGATTGCTGCCTAAATACACTATATATATATATATATATATATATATATATATATATATATATATATATATATATATATATATATATATATTGTGTGTATTTAGGCAGCATTTTTTCATTAATACATGTCTCATTAAATAATATAGATAAGCGTTGTCTATATATTTTATGTAATATATATTTTATGTATATATGAAAAAAACTTACATAAAATATATAGACAACGCTTATCTATATTATTTAATGAGACATGTATTAATATATATATATATATATGCGTGTGTGTATGTATGTGTTTATACCTATGTAACAAGATAATTTAATAATTATTTTTGTGCGTGTCTTTTAGTCAAGACGCAGTTGTGTGTTTTGCTTATAATTTAAGGGAAATATTTTCTTCTGCTGCCAAATGACAGGCGAACATCAATATAGTATTCATACTTTCAATAGACGGATAAGTAGACAGTGATAAATATTCAACAGCTTTTTTGCAGCATTGATACATGCAAAATCTTTCGTAGTTAAAAACATATTTAGACGCTACTGGCATATTCTTTCTATACCAAATAAAAGCTTAGATCTATTGAAAACATGATTTCATTTGTATACATGTTTTCTACAACACACACATACATAAACATATATATATATATATATATATATGTGTGTGTACAATTATGTTACACTATATATATATATATATATATATATATATATATATATATATATATATATATATATATATATATATATATAGTGTTTGTTTATTTGAGAAACACCATGGTGTAAACATGCATTTAGGAGAACGTTTAAATACACGATTGTATAATAATTATTCAATATTTTCCAATTTCTGGAAAGAAAAATATATTGGCTAAAGAATTCAGTATAGAATGAAAAAATGCCAACTGAATAAAACGAAGAAACATGAAAATAATTATTTGAAATTTTTCCTTTATTATGTCAGTGCAAACATTAAAATACAGAAGTGAGCACACGAATAGTGTATTGCGAGACAAATCAGGATGGATTCGTCAAAATGGCCATCCAAATACTCAAAGAAAGTAGAATTTGAATGGAAGGCAAAAGGAAAGAAACAAGTAATTTTGTATGATAGATAACATCACTTGAATGGATTCAGTTACTGGAGAGAAAGGGAGATAACTCGCTGGGGCTGAGGGATTTTTTTGTTTTTTTCCTTTGTGAAAAGGCGCCACGAACGATGCATAGATCGAAGAAGGGAAATGGTCTGGGATGGGATTAAGGTCCGTCATTGAAAAAAGGTTGAATGGGGATAAGTTAAGAAATTGATTCCGGTAAAAGAGGACATGGCGCCATTCGCTATATTTTCGTTCATTTTCTTTTTAAATCTTTGCTTAGTTATTTCAATCCATTTTATCAAATTATTTATTTCTTTTTTTTCCGTTTTTATTTGTTTCTGTTTCTTTCCCTTTTTTCTTTGATATTTTGTGTTTCATACACTTTTCTTTTCTTTATATTTTTTCTTTTCTAAGATTTAAATCTATCATTTGTTTTCACCCTGAAATGTACTTATGCGTTAACCTATCATTATTTTCTGCTTATACTTTTCTTTCATTATCTAAGCTGCTTACTTTTTTTATAGTCTTTCTCTCTTCAATATTCTTTGTTTTTCTTTCATTATTTCTTTATATACATAATATTCTCTTTTTCTTTTTTCTTTATTTCGTTTGTTCTTTCTTTACATTTATTCCATTTTTCTGCTGTTCCTCCTCCTCTTTCTTCATCTTCATCTACTTCTTCTTCTTTTTCTATATTTCGTTTTCTTCTTTCATTCAACTCCTCTTTTTACGATTTCTTTTACTTTCCTTCTTTAATTTTTTCTCATTTTGTTTCTTTTTCTTTCCTTTCTTTCTTCATTTAATTTCTTCAGTTGTTTCATTTCTTCTATATTTCGTTCTTTCATTATTTTTATTTTTATTTAGCTTTCTCTCTTCTTTCTTTCTTTCTTTCTTTCTTTTTTTCTTTCTTTCTTTCTTTGTTATCCACCATATTCCACATCTTGCTCATAATTTACCTCCAGCGAAATTCACCACTTTTCACAGTTTACTACCTCATTTTGACCATTTTTCCATTTATTCATTTTTTATACTTTTATTATTACATATATCATTTTAGTGTGCATATCACATGACCTATTCCGTCGTTCTTTTTGTTTCTTTCTTTCTATCTATCTATCTATCTCAGTTTGCTCATATCTATCTATACATCCTTATTCACTTTTGTATTTCTTCCAATTTAATTTTACTTGATATATTTATCATTTATTTCGCCGACCTTTTTATATTTGATTTTTCATTATCATTCTACTTATCTGTTCAAAATCCCTTTCTTCCTTTCAATTCATCCCTATTTTCACATAAATTTTCCTATTGACGTGTGAGTTTATTTAGTCATTTTTCTTTCTTTCTATCGTTGATTACGAGTCTTTCCACTTATTCATTCATTCATTCATTCATTCATTCAGCGAAACTCATTTCGTTTTCATTGATTTTTCTCTTTCATTCAAGAAGTTCCTTTTATTCTATCATTTTTCCTTATTATTCTGCCATTTTCTTTTTTCACTCCGAAATTGTCTACCATTCACCCTTTTTGTCTATTTATTTATTTATTTATTGATTTCTATTTTCATTTTACTTACCCTGCCCCGGATATTTATTTATTTTGATATCCCATTATATATCTTTTTTGCTAAGACGGCCAAAATGGTCAATGTAATTAATTCAATATATTCTATTTTGTACCTCACTTTTGTGGATTTTTTAATCATTCGTCTGCAAAGCAGGGCGATGGATCCACTAAGAATCAAGTGGGGGAAATGAGAATGAAGGAAACAGAAGGAAAATAAAAACCGATAATGAGGAGAAAAGACAGGAAAAAGAACAGAATTCAAGAAGACAGATGTTGACGATTGAGGAGCTATAATATTTTTTTGTATTAGACAGTAAACTAGAAGAGAGTTTCACAAGTGAGAAGTGCGAAACTATTAGGATTCTTCTTCTTCTATATACCGCGTCCCTTCAAGACTTAGGTTCTCCACAACTTCCTATCTCTTGTTACTCTTACAATTTTCTCTCTTTGCTAAGACTCCCGCTATCCGTTTCGCCATTAATGTGACTCCCTGCCTTCGCTATATCTCATGTCAACAACATGCCCCGTGAGGCTTAAGTTTTCCAAGCCTTCAGTCCTTATTACGTGTCCAAGGAATTTCAACTGTCTTTTTCAACTTACTCTCTTCGTCCATGGAATTCTCAGCGTTCTTCTGTAGAACAAGATTTTAGTTACTTCAAGTCTCTTCTTCATCTGTGAGAAGATTGTACAGCATCCACTGACAACATAACAATTCCGTACTCTTTTCTTTGTTTCAAAGAAATTTCTCTATGTCATTTAAATAAATTAGATACGAAGACGTGTCATTATCTTACACCCATTTCTGTATGTGTGCACATCTAAATCATTTCCCTCACCATGCTTTTCTCGTAGAATTTAAAACAAGATCTCAAACAATGGACCTTCTTGTCGGATCTACGGCCACCGCTCTCAGTGTGTGGTGATGACACAGCATCGCTAGTGGTTCCTAGACTAAAGTCAGAGCGGAAGGACCCCATCGATAGAATCAACGGCCATGTGTACGTGACCATGGTGAGCCTTCAATTTAGCGGACATTGGCTGTGGTCTGACCTGGATAGGGATGGATTCCACCAAATATACTTGCCTAAGACAAGCTACGCCTGTATGAATACCCCTCCGACTTTCAAGTTAGATATGTGGAGTGATGTCGTCAGGTGCTCCGCTGTGAAGTGACCCTATGACCACACCCAGCCTTGATAGACTAATGATGTACTTCAATTCATTTTCTAAAAAGGTGGCTGGCGCAGCCCATGCCGGTGACATGATTGCTTATACCGCAGCCAATGCCCTAAAACTGCTTCACTGCAAATACTAAAAATATTAACAGCGGGAGTCTAAAACCCCCTTAAGATATAAGTCAGTTGATACTTATACATCCTTCGGGAGCGAAGTTAGCAACATAAAAAAAGTTGTTAAAATCCGCCTAGCTAAGGCATGATCCACCCTAAATAAATTAGATATCGTCTGAAAATTAACCCTAACAGACTATTTTAAACAGAACTTCATTCGCGCCACAATTGCCGTTCTTTCCCGCCACAATTGTCGTTATTTCGCGCCACTGTTTTAGTTTTTCGCGCTACAATTGTCGATCTTTCGCGCCACAATTGTCGTTTTTTTCGCGCCACAATTGTCGTTCTTTCGTGCTACTGTTGACTTAGTTCTTTGCACGATGCAAATGAATGGGCTAATACCATAGAGCCAAATGTTAATGAGACATGCAGCTGCATGCTTGGAGCTGTACTAAATATTCACAGGGCAAAAGCACCTCACAAAGAAGTAATTATAATTAGAACTTCTGGTGTTATCAGAAATAATTTACCGACAGCGAATTGCTTGACACTGCTAGCTATAGAATTCCAGCTTTAGAGGTGTAAGCACAGTTATATCCTTGTTGGCCGACCAGTATCAGCATATACCGACTAAATGTTTTCTGATAATGGATGCCTCTCGGGTGAGTGGACGAATTTGATGCAGGACCTTGATGCGTAGCTCGCATAACTCATGTGCGCCCGAGCTACCTCGACCAGATGACTATTTATTTTTTATGGTAATTATCTTAATATAATGATTATTTTATTATTCAGGTAATGATTGAAATTAAACCAAATAACATTTCTCATTTATTTTGTGATTTTTTGTCTTTTCTCACTTTCTTAGTCTCCATTGATTGTTTCTTTTTTTTTCACGCAATATTTAGTCATTATTGCATTCAATATTGCCTTCTTATTATCGTCATCTTCTTTTCGGTTTATTTCCTCTTTTAAACTGTCATCACGATTCATCTCACTCTTCTCAATCGTTTCCCGCCAAATTCCATTCTTTAAACTCTTTGTATTTCTATCGACAGACTTTTATTTCATTCATTTACTTCTCGGCTCACACTGACTACTTCTTTTATTCATATTCTTCAATACTGTTGATGTGTTACACCGTGAAGTTTTTTGTGTCGATCTTACTAAACAAGGCTTTTATAAACCGAACAGCATGAAGGACCCATTCGAAAATGTCGATGTGGAAAACTTATTCTTCATAAAGAAAATCGGTCTATATTCCAATATAAGTATATGACTAGACATTTGTTGTTCGCGAATTATTATTATTAATAATAATAATAATAATATATATATATATATATATATATATATATATATATATGATCACAAAATCGTGAAACACAGAGTCACAAACTCATATCCATACAATTGAATACACACACACACACACACGTAAATATATATATATATATATATATATATATATATATATATATATATATATATATATATATATATATACAGGGGTTGAACAAAATGATTGGAACAGGTGCAAATTCCACTCCTATATTTCAAAAACCTATTATATTAAGAACTTTAACTAAAACTTCGTAATTGCAAGTTATATCTATTGTATATACGTTTATTTATCTAATTTACTGTATTTGACTTATTTATTTTTAGAATTTAGTAAAATTTTAGCTAAATGCGTGACCTCCCCGAGTTCGAAAAAGGGCAAATTATTGGAGCTTGAATGGCAGGAACATCGTTCACTAAAGTTGATGAACTGTTTGGTTTTTCAAGAGCTACCATATCAAGAACTATGACGCAATTCGAGAAACAGAGAAAAAATTTTAGCAACTGTTGCAATTCGGACAAGACTTGCAAACTTACTGACAGGAACCGATTTGCATTGAAACGGAATGTGGCAAAAAATCATCGGACTACTGCAGCCAAATGACTGCTGAGTTGAATAATCATCTGAATAGTCCAGTTTCTACTAAAATTGTTCGTTGTGAGCTCCATAAGGATGGATATCATGGAAGAGCTGTCGTAAGGAAACCTCTTCTCTCCACTCGCAACATTCAGAGGAGGTTGAAGTGGTGCAGAGATCACAATGCCTAGTCTGCAGACCAATGGAAGCAAGTCATATTCTCAGATGAGTCCAGTTTCTCTCTTTTCCCAACTTCAGGGCGAGTTTATGTATGGAGGCAGCCCAAAGAAGCTTACAACCCTGACTGCCTTCTTCCAACAGTGAAGCATAGAGGTGGATCAGTGATAGTTTGAGCCGCCATATCATGGAAATGCCTCGGTCCAATAATTGCCCTTCATGGTAGAATCAACAGCAAAGATTACCTGAACATTTTGGGAGATCATGTTCATCCAATGGCCCAGACTTTATTCTCTGATTGTGACTGCATTGAGTGGTTAAGAATTGGTATGAATAGCATGAAAGTGAGCTAGAACACATGGAGTGGCCTCCCCAATCTCCAGATATCAATATTATTGAACATTTGTGGTGCTCAAGTTAGGAGCTGTTATCCTCCACCGTTGTGTCATAAAGAGCTGGAGAAAGTTTTAATGGAAGAATGACTGAAAATTCCTCTGGATGAAGTCCGGAAGCTGTATGATTCCATTCCTAGACGTATTAAAGCTGTCTATGAGGCTAAAGGAGGACCAAATCCACATTAAATAAATTTTCTTTGAATTTAACAAGTGTTCCAATTATTTTGTCCAACCCCTGTATATAAGTGATAGAAATTATTAGGACTTGAGATAATCATAATTATGCAATTCATCGAGTCTAGAAGAAACCTCAACAGAATGCAGGAAGCACTGGATGGTCATTTCGTCCTATTTTTGGTACTCATCAGCAGTGCGCATCCACTACCGAGAATTGAACACGGACCGTTACACAACAACTGACCAACAGGTCGCGGTGACGAAGAGGTAACGAATTAGACTCGATATAGCGCCGCTCGTAATATATATATATATATATATATATATATATATATATATATATATATATATATATATATATATATATATATATATATATATATATATATATATATATATATGAAGGGAAATATAAATATCACAGCCACTCGAACCCGAGGATGTCAGGCGGCTAAGTAATCCCCATTATAGACGCCTGCTCAGGTACATTTATATTTTTTCAACACCCACACATATTTTTATATATATAAATAAAATGGGCATGTGACCAAGTTGTTAGAACGTTCGCTTTCTGTCAATGAGATTCGGTTTCGAATTATACCTTGGTCGATTTTGACAGGATACCCTGTAGAGTGTTCTGACCTTTTCCGTCTATTTGTATTATACAACCTAACCGCGTACCGTGATTTAGACATTAAGGACATCGGGCTATACAGAAATGATGGGCTCACAGTAGTGAGGAGTTCCACAAATTTTAAAATAGATAAAATTAGAAAGATAATATATAGTGAATTCAGACAACTAAATTTAAAAACTACAGTCAACACAAAATTGAAAAGGGTAAACTTCCTCGACATAACTTTAGAATTCATGAATTACATATAACTACCTTACAGAAAACCTAATACTAATCCCTTGTATGTACACCCAAGTCAAACCATCCCCCTCCATAATTAAGCACATACGCTCATCAATAGAGAAAAGAATCAACATGAACTCCGCAAATGAAGAGATATTCCATAAACACAGTAATTTTTATAACAAAGCTCTAGAAAATACTGGCTACAAACACTCTAACATCAATTATACGAAAAAACAATATTACAAATCAGAGGAAAAACAGAAAAAGAAAAATCATTTGGTATACTCTCCACGTTCAAGCAAATGAAGCTAGGACAACAATTCTTAGCTTTAATCGAAAAACATTTTCCTACTGACAGCAAACTGAGCATGATCTTAATAAAAAAAACAACCTAAAATTAAGTTACAGCTTTTATTAAAAAAAAACAATAAAATAAAAATTTAAAAATCTATTAACAAGTTCAATTAAAGCAATATGTTTAAAAATACAACCCAATCATAATCTTAAAGCCCCTTTAAGAAAAAAAAACAAATAAATAAACACAAAAAACTACAGGAACTGCAACATCAATCAGTTAATGACTTAGCATACAGTGATAAAAAACAAAAAAAAAACAACAGAACTACTACATCAATCATTTAGAGTTTTAGCAAGGAGTCTGATAAAATTAGCCATTGTAACAAGACAAAAAAAAAACAATACAATCTTACACGACTCCAAAAACTTGATATATCACAAACACCCGTACCTACATGAAAGCAGTGACCCCTTGATAAAGAAAATAGAAAACCCAAGACCATACCTCCATTTCAAAACTATAAATGAGTAAAACAAGGTACCTCCACGAAATCGCGAAAGAAATGGCATAGCATGATGAAAAAGACGCCAAACTTGACGAAAACAAAATTTTATCGTTTCAATGTTTATGTTATTATGAAGACGAAAGACCAAAGACTTTTTTTAATTATCTTTAAAATTTTTTACTTCTTTTTAGAACATTCTAAATTTTAATTAAAAAAAACCTTGTTTCTCTTTGTATCATCGGAACTACTAAAATAACATTTACAATTTTTAGGACGTTTTTTTGTATGACACACATTAATTTGGAAAATCTTGCAAAAATAAAAATAATTGTCGGAAGTTAATGAAACTTTTAGAAACTATTCGGAGATGATGGAAATTATTATAAATAAGTTATTTTTATTAAAGTCATGGCAGAAATATTTTTTTTATAGTTATTTCCCCCCCCCATCACTAATTTTATGAAAACTCTAGAAATCCGATTGTATCGGCTTTAGTGATTACAATAGTTAAAAGCACAATGCTTTGAGGAATGCAAATCATGTTTTTTGTTTTTTTTTAATTGGACCCCACCTACCTGAAAATCAGCTCTGAATTGTAACATACAAAACTCAATAAACAAAGATATTATTTAATTTCAAATTCTTTTATTTACTTTTAGTTGTTTTTATGAATATGGAGAATATTTTTTGAAAGCAAAAAAAATTTTCGATGAAAAATGAATTTTTAATACAATTATTTGTTATTTCTTTAATTATAATAGATTTTTACGTTTAAATTGTTAAAATATTATAAAATTAGTTAAAAGCCCCATCGGGTTTCCTAAATGTCCTTATGAGATCTTTTTAGCGCGTTGTTAATTGTTTCATTTTAACTAATCAGAAGATCCGCAGTAATTAAGAAATGTAATTTTGTGTTTATAATCGGGCTGTAATTATAAAGTACAGAAGACCAACCAGAATACAATTAAGTTGCATTATTTGAGTTAAGCATTGTTCTCAGCTGTTAAGGCCTTTACTTTTGTGAAACACGTGTGGAGAAGTTAATTTGATTTTTCAATTTCAACTGAAAAGTGTTCCTACAAGTATCAGTATCATCTTATGAAATTTATATGATCTTATTTTTATATGATCTTATTTTTATATTAATCTCAGTTATGACATTTTTCCATAAATGAAATATCAAAATTAATAATAAAATGAATGGAAATACAAATAACGCAGTAAAATGTAATAAATGTACATAAAATTATAGTATTTTATGTACACTTCTGATAAAATTTAATAAGAAAGGTACCTATAAATTAATTAGATACCTTTCTTATGAAATTTAATCTCACGCTTAACAGTCTTATTTTTTTTCATTTCTTTATAATATATTTTCCATAAAGCATCGTTAACGTAAAGGTGAAAGCTAAATACAAAAAAAAAGTTAGAGCGCTGAAAGTTTTCCTTAAAAATAACGAGGCAAATAATTTGTTCACTTAAATCTAAATAACTTCACTTCCCTCCATCCGTAGAAAGAATTATCCTCACGTAAGCTATCTAAACGTCATGAAAATGTCTTTCGTCACCTCTCAAGTTACGCGAAAAGTTATGACCTGCTTTGATTTATTTTCAAATTACATCTTTTCGGCGCAGAAGCTTAGTTAGGCTTGGTTCAAAATATTTTAAATAAACACTTATAATTTCTGATTTTATTAAAATAAGATTTGAAAAATGATAATTGATTTTTAAAAGAATTTCAAAGTGAGATTTTCATTTTTTTATAAAATGGAAAAAATGATTGAAAATGATTGATTATCTGCCAGTTTTGATGACAAAAAAACAAGTTTTTTATCGAAAATTTCGGATGTGTTAGGAAAAATGTAAAAAAATACCCCCAGAATACTTTGATCTTTCCACTTAATAATAACATGAACATTTACAGGAAAAAATTTTGTTTTCGTCAAGTTTGGCGTCTTTTTCATCATGCTATGCTCTTTTTTAGCGATCTCATGGCGGTACCTAAGTAAAACATTCCGTATCATATTTATTCCAAAATAACGCTTGAGGATGAAACTGCCACCCAGTCGTTAAAGTTTAATATTGAAATTAAAATTGAATATTACTGACCAGTTTCGAAATATAGTAATTTCTGTGTCGCGATGCAATCATATATTTTTTTAAATAATTATAATCTAGATTCTATATATGTGTCGAGCACTGTTTTTTAAAAATAAAAACAAAAATACTGAAGAACTTCGGATGATCAATCTAAAAGTCCTTTCCTATTATATCAACACACACACGCACACAGAGACACACACATATATATATATTCTCTGATGAATATTTGATAAAAGTGAAACATGTTAGATTGATAAAATTATGGTACTTGTTCTTTATATGGTCATTCTGCCGAAATATATTTTCTGCTCCCAAAAGTGCAAGAATATAATAATGATTTAGTGATACAAGTCGCGTATGTCAATATAACGAAACTTATATATATATATATATATATATATATATATATATATATATATATATATATATATATATATATATATATATATATTAAGGAAATCGTTGACATAGTGAAAAAAGCTCCCTGTGACATGTTTTGTTCTTTAGGACTTCATCGAATTAAAGTAATGTTTACGTTGATGCACATTAAGGAGAAGGAGACGATGAAAATTTTAAATGTAAATTAGATTTCCCTAAATTGTTCTTGATATATAAACAATATATATATATATATATATATATATATATATATATTCTCGTTTCGACCTATATCCTAACACGATTTTTAGCATCAACGTCTCTTATATAGATATAAATTGATAGAAACAAACGTTTTGATGAATGGATCGATGTAAAGAAACTCTGACAGAAAACCTGATGAAGAAATTGATTGATCGGGAAATAACAACAGAGCAACAGTCAGGAATAAAAGAGCCTTGGTAACAATCAGGAAATTCAGTTCCAAGTCAAATGTTTTCCGGACGACCTGTGGAGATCAGTTCCTGATTCTCCAGCTTCCTGCAGTCTCAGTTGATGGACGCAAGGAAGGCTCGCTGTTGGTCGACATTGGTCGGCATCATTTCCTACTGTTCTTTAACTAGTCACTTTTGGCAGGTTTAAGACTAAATTGGAAAAGAGAGAGAGAGAGAGAGAATAAAAAAAAAGAATTGGCTGTTTTGGACATTGAAAAAGAAGCCTAAGAAAGGGACACTCTGCGATAGGAAATTAGCAAAAGGTAGACTGAGGGCGAGGAGGTGAAAATTAGGGGAAAAAAAGTGTTGGGCCATTTGACTGGAAGATGATTGATATGATCGAAGAGACAAAAGAAGAAAAAAAGGAAGTTGTAAAGAGAGGGGAGTGGTGTAAGTAATCGAGCAAAAGAAGGAAGTCAGAGACATAATTCGTGATGCTGTTGTTGACGACGACAACGACGACGACGACGACGATGATGATGATGATGATGATCATGATGATCATGATAATGATCATGATGATCATGATTGCGGTAACCCGAAGTGAGGGAGTCCAGGAGAAAGAACTGAACGAACGAAAAGACAAAAGTGAAATAAAAAGAAAGGGCTTGTGGAAAGAGAAAACACCGGCAACAATAACGAAGAACAAAAAAGAAACATGAAATGAAAAAAGTAAAGCCTTTCTAAATATTTTAGATCCGCATGCCCCTTTAGCAAACGCTGTTGGGATTAAGACGCGTTCATAAACCAGAAACGTGAATGCTGATTAAAAAAATCCCCAGGTGTCGCATTACTTAGTAGAATCCAATCATTGAAGAGTCGGTTCCCTTTTCTTATCTAGCTTTCTGTCATAACTAAGCTAGATGAGGTGCATATCAAGAAAACCAGTGTTGCAAACGTAGATTGTAAAAGGTGACAAGAGCCGATCAATATGGAGATATATATAATCTTCTGACTCCCAATGACTCGTACTAATTTAATGTGATTTTATAAACTAGGCTAAATTTATTAAGTTAGGTTACTTTAGTTGATTTAACGGCATTTCAACACCGTCTTCTTAATTGATGTTCTTTTATTGACCCCCCTCCACACGGAGGCATGGTGGAGTAGTGGATAGCGGCTCGGATTGAGGAATCGGAGAGACGAGTTCGAATCCATATCATTCACTTACGTGATAATACCCTTGGGAAACGTATGAATCATCTTCTTCTTCTATGGCAGACCGGGTTCTATAGCTTCTACCGCAGAAAGAAATGGCAACCTATTGCAGGAAAAAATCTGCCTCGTCAGTCATGTATCGAAAGATACACGATCGCCTAAGGGAACGTAAGCTCGGCAATTCAGTTTACTTATTTCCAAAGATCCTATAACAATAACAATTATAGGAGATTATTTGGGGGAGTTTGATTCATGAAAGCAATTTACAGCATTAAAGCGTAAATCGCTAAAAAACATTTTGTACTATGTCTTTTGTAATCTTGGAATAAATGAATGCTACTTTTGAAGCATATGTCGTTTTGTTCCTACTTTGCGGGAACTACAATGTTTACATTCGCCAGTTTTCCCAATAGGAATGGGTAAATTTATAAAATATCATTACATGGTCACAAAAGCAAAGTTCGAAAGAAATATTAGACAACTTTCATACTTTCTAGGCGTATGCAAGTAGGAGAGAACAGTCGCTGCCCAAGGGAAAGCTCGTCTTATACAGTGTTGTTGTTGTTGTTTTTATTATTATTATTATTATTATTATTATTTCCTTTGATATCTGGCGTTTACACATTTCTTTCCGGGTCCCGCCCAGAGACCTAAGGTTAGAAATGGCATCATGACACTTTCCACTGCAAAAAAAAATAAAATAAAATAAAAAAAATAATTACATAGATAAAGCCCCTCGTAAAGTGTGGGCTGTACTTGTCAGAACAATTTTTTGTATCTCTTTGAGGCATGGACTTCCGGGGATCCCTTCAATCAGCCTACTGGAATCTTTTCCAACCGGTCCAAGGGCTCCAACTACAACAGGAATTGTTGATGTTCCCATGTGCCACATTTTTTAGATTTCTATTTCAAGGTCCTTGCATTTTGACAGTTTTTCGAATATCTTCAAAGATACATTGCAGTCTGCAAGGACTGCCATATCAATAAGGAAGCATGTTTTTGTTTGTGGTCTTTAATAACAATGTCTGGGCGGTTGGATTTGATTGTTCTGTCAGTGTGTATTGTGTAGTCCCATAGAATTGTAACAGGTCCTATCTCCGTAACCGAGTCAGGGTGGTGTTCGTACCAGTTTCTCTCAGTTTCCTTCCCATAGGAGTTGCAAATTTTCCAGTGCAGATATTGGCCCACTCTGTCATGCCGGGTTTTATATTCAGTGGGTGCCAATATCGTGAAACCTGATATAAGATGATCAATGGTTTCTGGATATTTGTCACAGAATCTGCATCTTGGGCTAACACAGTATATTAGTATATGTGCTTGATAATTCCTAGTTAACAAGCATTGGTCTTGTGCAGCAATGATAAAACCTTCAGTTTCAGCTTTCAACCCTGCACTACGTAGCCACTGATGGGTGCGGTTTTTGTCTACGTCAGCTTGTTTGGTACGGGCAGAGTATTGGCCATGGAGCGGTTTATCTTGCCATTGTTTCTTTATCTGGTTTATTATTATTATTATTTTTATTTCCTTTGATATCTGGCGTTTACACATTTCTTTCCGGGTCCCGCCCAGGGACCTAAGATTAGAAATGGCATCATGACACTTTCCACTGCAAGAAAAATAAAAAAATAATTACATAGATAAAGCCCTTCGTAAAGTGTGGGTTGTACTTGTCAGAACAATTTTCTGTATCTCTTTGAGGCATGGACTTCCAGGGATCCCTTCAATCAGCCTACTGGAATCTTTTCCAACCAGTCCAAGGGCTCCAACTACAACAGGAATTGTTGATGTTCCCATGTGCCACATTTTTGAGATTTCGATTTCAAGGTCCTTGTATTTTGACAGTTTTTCGAATATCTTCAAAGACACATTGCAGTTAAAGTTAGAAATGGCATCATGACATTTTGTACTGACAAGTTAAAAAAAGGAACACACACACACACACACACATATATATATATATATATTTGACATAGATACAGCCCTTCGTAAGGTGTGGGCTGTACTCTTGAGAACAATTTTTTGTATTTCTTTAAGGCATGGGCTTCAAAGAATCCATTCAATGAGTTTACTAGAATCTATTCCAACCAATCCGAGGACTACATCTACAACATGGATCGTTGATGTTCCCATGTGCCATATTTTTGAGATTTCGATTTCAAGGTCTTTGTAATTTGATAGCTTTTTGAAGATCTTCAGAGATACATTGCTGTTTGCGGGGACTGCCTTATCAATAAGGAGGCACTTTTTGTTTTCTAATAACAATGTCTGGGCGGTTAGTTTTGATTGTTCCGTCTGTGTGTATTGTGTAGTCCCATCATTGTTATTATTATTATTATTTATAAAGTTCTTACTTTCTGCCCGAATATTACATTCAAAGATTAACAACGCTTTTTAAATCTAATTTTAACGCGTATAATTCACAAAATGTCAAGAGGTGACTTTGTAAAATAATGATTTCATTTTATTATACAAACGAAGCAGCAGCAGCAGCAGTAGCAGTAGCAGTAGCAGGTTTGGGAAGCAGAGACGATTCCCAATAGAATCGAATTACATTTCTGATTATCTTTGAAATCGTAGCCGGTGTCTAACAATTGAAGTTCCGTCAAGTGTCAAGGATGGTTATTCTTAGAAATGACTCCATGAAAATGATGCCAGCTTTCCGTTCGGTAGTGTATTGGTTTTGTCTAGTTTGGCTCAAGGTTAGATATTTTATAACACTCCAATATAGCAGTCCGCAAGTCCGTCTTTCGAATTTCTCGACATTACGTTTGAAAAATAATCGACAAACGCTTATAATTGACGTCAGTGACAGTTGAGCTTTCCATCTGTTGTACGGTTTTATTCTTGTCTGTCTTCCTTTGAATTTGCTTGAATCATTAATGTCTCCTTCTTTTCCTACTGGTAAATCTTTCTCTTTCCTATTTAATATTTTATTGTTTTTATTTCTCCTCCTCCGTCTCCTCCTCCTCTTTCTTCTTCTTCTTTTTCTTCTTCACTTCGTTCATTAACACTTTTTTCATTATCTTGCTCTCTGCTCAAACATCATTAATTCCTTCATTGGCTTTTATTCATTTGGTTCTTTTTCTTCTTCTTGTCATCCTTTTGCACTTCTTCATTTCATTTATTCACACTTTTCTTCTTCAACACTCCTTCCTTTTATACATATTCTTCATTTCATTCATTCGAGCATTATTTCTTCACGTTGTTTTTTAACATTTCTCCTTCTTCTTCTTCTTCTTCTTCTTCTTCTTCTTCTTCTTCTTCTTCTTCTTCTTCTTCTTCTTCTTCTTCTTCTTCTTGTATTCTTTACGCCATCTATTTTACATTTTGTTCTTGATTTCATTCATTCAAACATTTCTCCTTTACTTTGTTCTTTACCATTTCTTCTTCTCCGTATCATTCTTTATACTCGTTCTTGATTTCATTCATTCACACTTTTCTTCTTCTTCACCGATCTTTCATATGTTTACCTTTTACACATATTCTTGTTGACATTCTTTTGAGCATTTCATCTTCTTTGTCCTTTACTATTCTTCTTCTTCTTTTGCTCCTCCTCCTCCTTCTTCTTCTTCTGCTCCTCCCCCTTATTCTGCTCCTCCTCCTCCTTCTTCTTCTTCTTCTTCTTCTGCTCCTCCTCCTCCTTCTTCTTCTTCTTCTTCTTCTTCTTCTTCTTCTTCTTCTTCTTCTTCTTCTTACTATTTCTTCTTGTATTTTTCTTCTTATCCTCACATTTCACGTGGCTTCCTTTTTAAACTGATTCGCACAATCTTTTTCTTCTTCTTTTTCTCACTTCTTCTTTTTTGATAATTATTCGTTTCGAGTTCTATTTTACTTTTCTTTCTTACTTCTTTACATCTTTATCCTCATCTTTTTTTATTCGTTCATCTTCCGTCTCTCTGTCTCTTGACTGTCTTTTCGCTAATTCTCCTTTCCACCCAGCAATATCGAGGAACGCTACCAACCTGCTAAATTCCTGTTTTCAAAGGAAACCTGTACAAATCGATTGTGAAATTCAGCTGCGCATTTATTGAATTGCATTCCTAGACGCGAAACATGGAACCTCTGACTAATGCTTTCTTTTACGTCTCGTCTTACCTTATTTCATTCAAAACTGTATTCTTCGCAAACGGTTCCTGTTGTATTTTGTTTATAAAATGCACATTGCTCGTTACTTTTCATAGCTGCTATAAATATGCTGAGACAGGAATGGCATCGTCGAATGCCAGTTTTATTTTTAAATAGGCTATTTCTACGACATCACCTAATGTGCAAATATGACATCAGCATAGTCTTTTTAATTGTACCTTGTAGAGATATTTATTCTTTAACATACAGAATTGTGGCACAAGGCCGGGGAGAGAAGTGGAGCTGGTCTTCATTAACTATCCTAGTCCTAGTTAAGGTTAACTGTACCTTGTAGATGCAACCGAAAAATTTCTAGAAGATAAGAATATTTGAAAAGCGCGAGATTAAACATTTCCATACAGCGGCCTCTCTTTTTTTGATGGCTGGACGGATCCAACTAATATGTTTTTGTTTTTTAGCGTATCACCCCAAGCAAGGCTGGAGGCCACTATCACGCAAGGGGTTATAGAAGGGTTGGGGGAAGAGCAGATAGGAGCGGTAAAGGAGAGGATGTGAAGAAAGAGAAAGACAGTGGATCGATCAAGGCAAGGGGGTTATAGAGGATTTGGAGCGAGAGCAGATAGGAATGAAAGGTGAAAGGATGTGGAAAAGGGAAATGGATAGATCAAGGCAACTGGAGATGTCGATTGACGCTACACTTAAACCGTTGGAGATTGTATTTGTCAGGGAAACAGTAATAGGGAAGGGAGTTCCACAGGCGAGATGTGCGAGACATGAAGCTATTGGAGTAGAAGAGACGTCTACATCTAACAGTTTCAACGGTGAAGGGGTGGGAACGGGATGCCAGCCTCGTAGGACGTTTAAATTCATGAGGCCTAGGAACCAGCGAAAGCAGCTCCTCGGAGCAATTACTGTGAAAGTATTTGTAAAAAAGACAGAGCGAGGCAACATCGCGTCTGTGAGAGATCGACTGCAGCCGAGATGACAGATCAGGGCCAATCACATTGCATATCCGTCTCTGGATCTTATCAAGAACCCTGAGGCAAACAGCAGGGGCTCCAGACCATATATGGCAGCAATACTCCATGCAAGGGCGAATGGTCGATTTATAGACTTGGAGGATCGATTCCGGGGAGAAAAATTTCCTGGCTCGGCACAGGGAACCAACTTTCCTTGCGGTGGATGATGCAACTATCTTTAATTTAATTTGATGTTTTGATATTTTAGTTTTTTTTTAGTTGTCTTGATATTTTAGTTAAATTTTGTGCAGAATAAAGCCTAATTTGGGTTAATCTGTTTCGTGTCTTTCAGTACAATATATATATATATATATATATATATATATATATATATATGAGGAAAAATATGGAAAAACAAAAAATCCGAATATGCAATTTTACTGTTTTTAATGTTGTTTCAATGTCGACGTCAGACGTTTCGGTCTAGTAGACCTTCTTCAGGACATAATTATTCGGATTTTTTGTTTTTCCATATTTTTCCTCATACTGTCGGATCTATATCCACATCCACATATTTGCTTACATATATATATATATATATATATATATATATATATATATATATATATATTATGAAAATAGATTTAAAATTATTCCTATCTCTCCCTTCATTCTCTAATTTCGACCATATCTGTCATCCTCCTCCTCCGCCTCTCTGTATCTCCTTGCATCAACTTAAAACTACTCTTCAAAAGTGTATAAAAATAATACGCAAATGTAAAACCATTTTTTATGCTTGGAAATGTGATCTGAAGAACCAGGAAAAAAACACCTTCATGGGAAAATCAAATCAATGGACCCTGAAGGTTGTATGTTTTCTAATTTTAATTATATATATATATATATATATATATATATATATATATATATATATATATATATAACGAATATATAGAGATATAGATAGACAGGCAGATTGATAGATATATATATAGATATGAACAAACAAACTTGGAAGTTACTTTAACATTTTTCACATAAAGCTATTCTTCTCTATGAAATACTGATTCACGTCGCGTTAGTTTCCTGTTGAGCCCTCCTCAGGTCAGGCTAGACAAGCTTTTGTACCTAGTTAATGTGAGTAAGTGTTGTTTGCGGCCTGCTCCCGACAACATCTTTGGTTATGATCGAAGTTAAGATTCCCAACCTCCCCAGTTTGTTTTTGGGTCTGCTTTCATCTCGACTGGGAGAATTATCTTCCAAGTTTGTTTATATCTATATATGTATTTATTCCCCATGCCCGTATATATTTTATTCTTTCCCTCTCCCTTAGCGAGAGAGCCTCTAGATTCTCTTGTACGGCAGAATACAGCGGCCTCTCTATTTTGAGGGCTCGACAGGTTCAACTAACATAAGTTATCTTTAATTTAATTTGTTTTGATATATTAGTTTGTTTTATTGGGCGGGGGTCATCCCCTCCTCTCTCATTTTATATCATGTACAAAATTTTATGTATAGTATTTTATAATCACAAAAAGAAATTTTATGTCATGGTGTGCGTTTTGTGGGTCTCCCCCCACCCCGAGAGTATGCGGCATTATGGTATATGGAGGATTGATTGGCGATGGATGTGTTTTTTTTGTGGTGAATGTGTCAGCTGTAACAATTGAATGGGTCGTGAATCGGATTAGCTAGGTATAGTATAGTAAGTGATGACCAGCCTCAACCCCATTCCCCGCTTTTCGGTCTTGTGCCATAATTGGGTATTTTACGCAATAAATCTTGAGATTAAACAGTTCTACAAATTTACGAGGATGAGGCATAGGTTGTCTATAAAAGATGGACCAGTGAAAATTTGCATGCATTATTTTAACCTGCTATTATTAATAAGTGCATGTTTACCTTATTAATAACTGTATTGTCGGGATAGCGGCTTGGATTGAGGAATCGGTGAGCCGAGTTCGAATTTCAGTCAATTACATTCACTTACGTGCTAATACCCTTGGGAAAGGTATGAATCCTCTTCTCCTCCTCCCAGCTATGGGTAAATAGCAGGACAGATGGATGGTCTACCGCCAAAAGAAATGGCAACCTACTGCGGGAATAAATCTACCTCATCAGTCATGTATCGACAGATACATGATCGCCTACGGGTGCTTGTTACCTTGAGAAACTGACATCTGACTGTTCAAAGAAAACTTCAAATGTAACTCGCAGTGACTCTCTTGAAAATGGATAAAATTTGGCATCGTAGTGTTATCAAGTACCTGTAGGAAAAGGGTTTAACCCCCAAAGATATTCATGCTCCATTTAGCCCCCAAAGATACTCATTCTTATGGGATGACGCACCAGCTTAATCAACAGTGTAAAAGTGGGCAGCTGAATTTAGGAGGGGAAAATGTATTTAGGTCTTGAAGATGACCCAAGGTCTGTACGTGATGCAACTGCCACATTAATTCTATTCACCACATGATGATGGATGGCAGGCGATTGACTAGAAATCAAATAGCCAATGCTATTACCATATCCCGTGAGAGAGTTGAAAATATTCTCCACAATGATCTGCACAAAGCACATCAAAAAGCACAACAGGCTGATCTCATCACGGGGAAATCTGATAATGTTTGAGGCAGATCAAACTGTTTTCCTTGAATGTTTTCTAACCAAAAATGAATACTGAATTCATCACTTTGAGCAAGATACAAAAAGGGCAATGCATGCAGTGGAAACGTCTATCCTCATCTGTTCCAATGCAAGCGAATATGGTTTCATTTGCAGGGAAGGTGATGGCCTTAGTTTTGTGGCATTGTGTTATCTTTAAAAAGGACCACTGGAGAGTACTACGCCAAATTGCTAAGGCAGTTACAAAACTCTATCAAGATCAAACGCCCTGGAAACCTAACAACTGAGGTCTTGTTTCATCTGGACAATGCTTCAGCACACAGGGCTTTGGTTTCAATGGCTGCTGTGCATGATTGTGGCTTTGAATTGCTTGATCACCCTCTCTATTCTCCTGATTTGGCCCCGTCTGACTATCATCTGTTACCCAACATGAAAAAAGAACTTTGCAGGGAGTCAGTATCTCTTTTTACACAGATGTTAGCCTTATATCTGTGGAACAAAATACCTGTGTGCTTCAAGTTATACTGAAGTGAAATCTTAGACTTTAGGATAATCTGGTTAAACGAAATTTTGTGCCATTGTAAGATCTTAGATACTCTCGTAAAATCGAAATACTATATTACAGTAAAATCTTGAATTTTGTTATATTTAGCATAAACGAAATCATGTACGAAATCATTGTAAGAACTTAGATTTTCTGATATAACCGAAATTCTATATCATAGTATAGTTTTAGATTTTGTGATTTCCCCCATAAAGGCGAACTATATATATGACTGTACTTTGACGATTCTATGACTATTGATTTTGTAATTATCGTCATTTTTAAGATATGCATATAATTTTATAATGGGTAGGTTTGGTTTGGTTTGGTTTACGGCATATCAACCTCAATAGGTTATTTAATGCCGACAAGATTTTTATTGCTGGTAATAATTTTTCTCTCAAAAATGTATAGCTGGTAACAATTTATCGCTAGTAATTTTTTTTCAAAAATTTATTGCTTGAAATAATTTTTACAAATTATTTCTTGTATTAAAACCTATTTTTTATAATTTCATAGTTTCAAGTTTGTCGGTCGATTATTTACACATAGCTGGGACCCTAACAGGTGCTACCACCCCGGGTCAGAGTGAACCTGAGAACACCAGCAATTAAGAGGTGGTTCCACGCTACTCAAAACCTCCCGATAAGAGGCCTTTCTGTCAGACGTAGTTTATCGTCTTACCCAGGACGCGGCTGTAGTTTAACGTCATACCCAGGGCGGATAATGTGTAGGAATCTAATGAATATGTAATTTCAAATGAATTATCTGCAAGTGAACTATCTAAATATTTGAATGTAATTAATATAAATTATTTTCGAATATGCTCGTCAGTTAAAATATACCTGTCGTAAATTTCGAGAGAGAGAATTATGGAAATTAAAATATTATTATTTACACGTGGTCTATTTGTCCTCCTCTTATCTGTGCTTAATTTTGGCTGTTGTACCTTCACACGTATGTCAATCCGTGTAACCTACAAGTAATTCCCAACTGAAACCTTTATTTAATCTATGGGTTAGACTGTTTCTGGTTCCACTGCCAATATCTACGGATATCTCGTCTAGTTCTTATTATTAACTACTGCTCAGTTCTTGCTCGCCCTGTTTCCACTTATTCCAGGAACACACTAAACTTTTTTTATTTTTTTAAGCTTATTACCCCAAGCAAGGCTGGAAGCCACTAGTACGCAAAGGGGTTACAGAAGGTTTGGAGGAAGAGCAGATAGGAGTGGTAGAGAAAAGGATGTGGAGAAAGATAGTGGATCGATCAAGGCTAGGGGGTTACAGAAGATTTGGAGCGAGAGCAGATGGGAATGAAAGGTGAAAGGATGTGGAGAAGGGAAGAGCATAGATCAAGGCAGCTGGAGTTGTCGATTGACGTTACACTTAAATAGTTGGAGATTGTATTTGTCAGGGAAACAGGAATAAGGAAGGGAGTTCCACAGGCGAGATGTGCGAGACATGAAGCTATTGGAGTAGAAGAGACGTCTACATCTAACAGTTTCCACGGTGAAGGGGTGGGAACGGGATGCCAGCCTCGTGGTGAACTCACACTCACTACATCAACAAATTTAGGAAACAACGCTGTAAACTAGTAGTCTGTTGAACCATGGGACGTCCACACAGAAATAGAGTGAATAAGGGTAACTCATCATCATAGAAATTCAAACAGAAATTAAAATATCAACGTCATCATCATCGTCATTATCATCATTATAATATTCAGATTTCTGCTATGGTCACACTACCTACCAAGTCTGCGAGAAGACCTGAGGCAGGTATTGGTGTGTTGTTATGGCTACATTTCATGATTTCCTTTTCTAACTCCCATTACATCACTAGCGTTACGTGGAGAAAGTTCTTTTTAATGTATGGACTGTAATTATTAAGACAATTTTTGTAATATCTCTCAAGCTGGAATTTCCAGGTATTTTTTCATTGTGTTGTTGTGTTCCTATTTTATTATTCCAAGCGCACCTACTATGACTGGTACTATTTTTGTTTTTGTTTTTCCATTTAGACTTCTAGATCTTTATACTTTGATAGTTTTTCAAATTCCTTGGTTGCTAGGTTACAGTCTGCTTGGTAATTCATATCAGTTAGTAAGCAATTTTTTTTCTTTTCGGTTGTTGACAATTATGTTCGGCCAGTTTGCTTCAATATTGCTGTCTGTAAAGATGGTGTCATCCCATAAAATTTCGATGTCTTCTATTTCTGTAACCGATGCTGGGTGATGTTTTACCAATGTTTAACATCTTTTCCAAAGTGTTTGCACATTGTCCAGTGTAAGTATTGCTCCATTTGGCGCAAGTACAGAACATCCTGAGATTAGATGGTTATGGTTTCCTGATATTTGTCACAGAACCTTGCGAAAAGACTCTGGTCTTGCGCTGCATGGAATAAAGCCTTTCGTTTCAACCTTTAATCCAGATGCTCGTAACCATCGAAGAGTGTTAACTTTATCAATATCTCCTCTGAGTATTGGTCAAGCACGTTCTGGATATTGGCTGTGCAAACGTTTGTCTTGCCAGCGATGTTTCATCTGTTCAAGAGCTTCATCCTTGGCTTTCTTTTTCCGGATTTTTGCTGCAACAGTTGGTTCTTTGGTTCTGTGTTGATTTTCTACAGAATCTACTAAATGTAAATCTCGTTCGTATTTACAATCTTTCATGATTGAATATTTTTTCTTTCTGTTTTCGTGTTGTTTGATTTATTGTAACACAGCCACTGACACTAAGATATACACATACATACACACACACAAATGTATATATATATATATATATATATATATATATATATATATATATATCTGACGATCTGCCTAAGTGAAACCTTGGTAGGCTTGTCTGGCTCATTAGGTTTGACTATACATATATATATATATATATATATATATATATATATATACATACACACACACACATATATATGTGTATATGTGTGTATATATATATACATGTGTGTGTATATATATATGTATGTATATGTGTGTGTATATATATAAGTATGTATATGTATATATACATACATACATACATATATATATATATATATATATATATATATATATATACTTGTATGTATGTATATAAGGTGCTGTGGTTAAGATTTTTATATAATTTTTCATGTGTTCTTATATATTTTCTTTCTTTTCATGGCGTAAATTTTATAAAAATTGTCCCAATGTTTTATATATCCGAGCGTTTCTGACTATACTTTTAGCCATTATCATGGATAAATCTTATTTTACATTTAACTGAATATAATATCAACTACGAATACTGTCAAAAACACTGACCGTGTTTGGAAAATAAAACGTCCCTTTAACTCTAAACACATGCATCAAACAATTTATATATTCAGTTAAAAGTAAAATAAAATGGATCCTTGATAATGGCTAAAAGTATAGCCGAAAGCGCTTGGATATATAAATTTTATATAATTTATGTCCTGAAACGGAAAAAATAGAAGACAAATCGTGACCCGAACATTAAACATTGTAGAATTTCATGTATAAAAATACTCGAAAAATATCAAGATGGTATTATAAACTTGTCGTGCAAATGCCTGTGATTTCTGTTTACGTCATCGGAGTAATAAAAGACAAATCATAACAAAAGCTATTGTTCTATTATTGAGAGTCGTCTTGACTTGATTTACGCGTATAATGGTGTGAGAAACAAAGGCCGAACTGAGAACAAAGCTTCCTTATTTGAAATAATCAGGGTTCAACTAGTGAAACGATTTCCTTACTTTAAATACTGACCGCTTCCAGCTACACGAAGACACAGAAAAAACATAATGAGGTGAATTGTGGTCCCTCGCTTTTAAAACTATTCTCTACTCATATTTGCACCTGATGGGGTTCAATTCATTGCTGACCACGAGAGTTGTATGTTTCCATCACTCTAGTTATGGCCTTCATTACCGATGTCATGTTTCTGATTATATCTCTTGCCATATCGACAGAACTTATAATACACCGATAACTTCTAAAGATCAATTAGACAACCTAAAAAACAAAAACAAAAGCAAACTCCACGTACAATGTCTACCTTTTTGATTGTATTATAAAAACCGTAATTTGTTTACATTTTGAGTCGAGTACAAAATCTGACAAATCTCAATACTTTTTTTTACTTTTGTGTGAGAGTTAAACTTTTAATTCATGTTAAAACTGACCTTTTGCCTAACTTTTTCATTTTCGTGTTAACGGAACTTATGTCTGACCTTTTGATTCTAGTGTAAACAGAAGTTAAACCTATGTCTAACCATTTCATTCTTGTCTAAACTGAACTTATGTCTAACCTTTTCATTCCTGTGTAAACGGAACTTATGTCTAACCTTTTCATTCTTGTGTAAACGGAATTATGTCTAATCTATTTATTCTTGTGTAAACGGAACATATGTCTAACCTTTTCATTCTTGAGTAAACGGAACTTACGTCTAACCTTTTCATTCTTGTGTAAACGGAACTTACGTCTAACCTTTTCATTCTTGTGTAAATGGAACTTATGTCTAACCTTTTCATTCTTGAGTAAACAGAACTTATGTCTAACTTTTTCATTCTTGTGTAAACGGAACTTACGTCTAATCTTTCGATTCTTGTGTAAACGGAACTTATGTCTAACCTTTTCATTCTTGTGTAAACGGAACTTATGTCTAACTTTTTCATTCTTGTGTAAACGGAACTTATGTCTAACTTTTTCATTCTTGTGTAAACGGAACTTACGTCTAATCTTTCGATTCTTGTGTAAACGGAACTTATGTCTAACCTTTTCATTCTTGTGTAAACAGAACTTATGTCTAACTTTTTCATTCTTGTGTAAACGGAACTTACGTCTAATCTTTCGATTCTTGTGTAAACGGAACTTATGTCTAACCTTTTCATTCTTGAGTAAACAGAACTTATGTCTAACTTTTTCATTCTTGTGTAAACGGAACTTACGTCTAATCTTTCGATTCTTGTGTAAACGGAACTTATGTCTAACCTTTTCATTCTTGAGTAAACGGAACTTATGTCTAATCTTTCGATTCTTGAGTAAACGGAACTTATGTCGAACCTTTTCATTCTTGAGTAAACGGAACTTATGTCTAACCTTTTCATTCTTGAGTAAACGGAACTTATGTCTAACCTTTAGATTCTTGTGTAATCGGAACTTACGTCTAACCTTTTGATTCTTGTGTAAACCGAACTTATATATGTAATCTGAAGTAAAACCAGATTTATGTCAAAATATTTTAATCTCGTGTAAGGTAAAACTATGTTTACTTTTTAACACGAATATAAAGTGGATTTATGTTTTTACTCTAGTGCAAAATCAAACCTATGTCCACCTTTTTGACACTACTGTAAGGCTGGACTCATGCCTACCCGAGTTAGAATTAAAATATTAAGATAATTCATATTAGATCAGCATAAATGTTTCTTTTCCTTTCCTGAAAACTAGAGATTGCCTAAACAGCGGGAACAGATCGTAAGTGTTTTATTTTCAATATTTATTTGTCCTGATTTGAGAAAAGAATAAAACAGTGAGGAACGAGATACGCGTGCCAAACTGTACGTTGTTCCTCTTCAGTGTCGGGCGAGACAACAGAAGTAAAGAATGTGATCGATGTGGAGATGATTCGGTGGGAAGCTTTATGTGTCATGAGTAGTGTGCGAAGTTCACGAAATGGGAAATAGTCTTGGAATACAAACTGCACTGTGGTCAGATAAAAACAAAATCTGGATGTGATTACTAACAAACTTTAACTGATCATGATTTCAATCAATGCTGAAATTGACTTGAAAACGCTTGAAAAGTATTTGGTAGTAGCAAGAAGCCGAAAAATGGGTTCCACACACCAGAGCGAAGAATTGAACCGAGCCGCATTATTTGTATTTCACTTCTGATCAAATATAAAACAAAAATGTTTTTGGTGGATTGTCAAATGAGATGAAATCTGAATTCGTCACGATGATTAAAACCATGAAAGATTATGCGCGTATCCCGCAGAGCCAGCTGCCCAAGAGGCAAAACAAGCTTTTTTGTTATTGGATGGAATTTGATTGGTTAGGAAAGGTCTCATCGGTTAGGAAATTTTTTTAAAATGGTGACATTATTACTGCAGTTCAATAAATATTAATTTAAATTGGTGCAAAAACGATGCTGCACTTGAATTTGGAAGTGGTGATTTTAAAATTGATTTTTTATCCAGCGTTCTCTCTTATTACTATAAACGTTAAAAATATCACGCCAACCGCACATCCGGTGATGGATAACGGCTCGGAATGTAAAATCGGAGAGAAGAGTTCTAAATCCAGTAAAAATTCATTAGATTCACTTACGCGCAAACATTGTTGGGGAAATAATGAATAGCGCTCTCTCTCGCACGGCTATGGATTAAATAGCAGAACATACTGTGTGCTATAAGCCTTCGATGGCAACCAGTCTACCAGCAGCTTACTGCAGGAATTCTTCTGCCAAGTTTATCATGGAGTGAAAAGATACATAATCGCCCAAGTATGCGCCCAGCTTGTCATCTAAGGAAGGTCTGTAAACGTTATTTTTAATGTGTACACGTGTTTGTGGTGATATCGCTGCCTTGTTTTTTATTTCCCTAAACATTGAAATTAACCGGGCGTGTCTGAGAAGTCCTACTAAAGAAAAATATGCCTCACGACATGAATCGGCAATAAATTTCCTTTTTCTATCAGGGAAACAAATCTTATGGCGGAAATGTGTGCCGTTACCAATGAGGTCCTTCATACTTTCTTTGTTATGATATTTCATATCAGTCATTTTATCACACACACACACACACACACACACACAAACACACACACACACACACATATATATATATATATATATATATATATATATATTATGTTATCTATTTTAAAATTTACGAAACTTTATTAAATCAAAGACACGAGATAACAGTTTTTTGCCGACACCAACAAATATTCGCCTTAAATAATTAGCTTAAAAAATTTTTTAAATTTCAAAATCTATAAACAAGTTCAATTAAAGCAATAGGTTTAAAAACACAACCCAATCATATGCTAAAATGCCCCTTTAAGAAGTCGCCAACAAAAACAAATTGTAGTTCAATACGACGTATTCATATACAAACAACACTTTTAGAAAAAAAATCTTTATGTATACAAGTACAAATTTAACGGCGTAACAAAAGTGCCGAAATATTTTCTGTAGTTGAAAACGACCAGACGACATGCGTTGAACGGATATCGTCATTAGTTTCAAAAGAGGCATAGTTGTGCTATATCTATCTGGAATTCTTAAGCGTTACTAGTTTCTTTGCACTGTTTTACTCAAATTAAAGAGTGACCACGACTGGCAACTGCTCGTGGAAATATTTCCATAAAATAAATCATTCGTTGGAACTACAAGTTTTTTTTTTCTTTTAATTATGCAACTAGCAACGGAGACAAGCATGCTAACTTTGAAGCAAGGTTCTATTTACTTTTAAAGCACACGCATTTGTTCAGATTTTCTCGGATGATATATATCCTCTGTTTCGTATGCGAAACGTAGACAAAGCAATTTCTAAAAAAAAATAATGGATTTTATTTATTAATCCGACATATTTTTATTACTACAAACGGTATATTTAATGGATGCACATATTCGAGTAGACGCTCCGTTTTATTTTAAAGAGTATTCATTTTGCGTACTGGCCTGAACACTTTAGTTTTTAAGGAGAATGTGATCTTGGGTAGGATTCAAGCCTGCAACCTATTTGTAGGATAAACAACTATCTGATCATGTGTGTTTTAACCGCTCGGCTACGAAGAGCTTCACAATCAAGCAAATCTATTTGCCTTAACGAGTAAGTTTGCTTTAAAGGCAAATACAATCTTGTTTGCTTGTGCAGCTCTTCGTAGCTGAACAGTGAAAACATCTCAGATCATAGACACAAACACACACACACACTATATATATATATATATATATATATATGTGTGTGTGTGTGTGTGTGTAATTTGGCAGCAACTTTTCTTTTAAACATGTTGTGTTGAATGTTAAAGACAATATCGTCCTGCATATTTTCTTTTGAATTTTCTCATATTTTCTAATGAGACTTTTTATTTGAAAATGATATCGAAATAAAAATTGTCTGAAGATGAACAATGATGTTTGAAAGTACTAGGTTATCGTACGGACAATATTTATTTCGATATCATTTTCAAATAAAAAGTCTCATTAGAAAATATGAGAAAATCCAAAAGAAAATATGCAGAACGATGTTGTCTTTAACATTCAACACAACATGTTTAAAATATATATATATATATATATATATATATATGTGTGTGTGTGTGTGTGTGTGTGTGTGTGTGTGTGTGTGTGTGTGTGTGTGTGTGTGTGTGTGTGTGTGTACACACATATATGTATTTATATAGTTAAATTTTCCAGAATAATTCTGTGGATGAGAGAAAATGCTATAAAAATGACAATTGGAAAAATCTTAGTTTTTGCCGACGCGTTTCGTCTTCCGACATTATCAAGGCAAACAATGAAAGCGAAATATTTTGTTGTCAGAGTTACATTAAATCCAACATTTAAGAGTGAGAGGCGTTCCAGCTTAAGCCTTTTTCTGGTTAATGGCAACTTACCTTATATAGGGTGACACAAAAAAACGGGAACTTTTTAACAATCCAATAAAACCAAGAGTGATGGAAGAAAAATATTTAATTCATAGTAATTGAAACCTTAAATCATGCCATTTAAGAAACAATGATGGAATTTTCATTTTTTAAAAATTACGTCCTGTAAATGGCGTCCTCCTGTACGAATGCATTCTTGAAATCTGCTGTTGAGATTCCTCATTGACTGCTGCAACATCTCAGCTGGGATACTGTAAATTTCATTCTCGTTACTAAAATGGCGAAATGTTTACTTGCTCAAGGTCACTGTCTCGCAATGTTGCCACTTGCTCTTGTCTGGCAATACGTACTTAAAAAATTCCCGTTTTTTTGGGTCACCCTATACTAAGAATTTATTTTTTGTGTTCCATGTCAACAATATATTTAAACTTCACGGAATAATTCTCTGTATAAGACAAATTGGTATAAAAATGACAAAGATTTTTCCAATTGTCATATTTAGCCCATATATATATATATATATATATATATATATATATATATATATATATATATATATATATATAAATTCATGGCCTGATGATTAAATAGAGCATGCCTTCTAACTATATTTCTTCATATATATATATATATATATATATATATATATATATATATATATATATATATATATATATATATATATATATACTTTATGAATTCAGTCTCAGGCCAAATTTATATTTGCCAAACAGAACGGGTAAATTACAATACAATTTTCAAAAACGAAAATGTTTGGCAATTTAAGATGTAAAATAGTATCGAAAGACTTCTGTCTGATAAGGTCGTTGCTGTAGAAACCGTAGTAACATAAAGGTCGTTTTTTTTCAATTATTTTATATCCTTTCTCTATCTCTGTTTCTCTCTCTTCCTCTCTCTCTCTTTCTCTCTTTCTCTCTCTCACACACACACACACACACATACACACACACACGCACATATATATATATATAATGTTATGGCAGAATTCAAAGAAAACATATATATATATATATATATATATATATATATATATATATATATATATATATATATATATATATATATAAAATTGCCACAGAATTCAAAAGAAATTTGTACAATTTGGCATTTTTTTCAAGTTATCCAGCTTTTCCAGTGTATCGCCTGATATTTCTCACAAATCTCGAAATCTCATTCAGCGGGAAGTAAAAAAACTCATTGTCTATCCATTATTTTTTTCTTTGAGAAATCTATTTCGCGTCTCAAAGCCGTCGTAATTTTGGACAGGATGTCATATATGTCATCTTGTAAATGTGCTATTTTATAATGTTGGCGTTGGTTGCTTTTTGAGTGATATCATGTCAAAATCAGACTTCTTTGTACATTATTTGTATTTGATTGTTAAATTTTCCTTGGCTCGGGGATAGGTAAATATTAGTTGTTTATATCTGAATCTGCAAGTGTTTTCTAAACGGTCGTTCATACTTGATTTCATATGAAATTAATTGGACACTTCGACGTAGTGCAATGCCTAGCAAGCAAGCGTGTCACGCTAGATGAATTTCGACTAAAAAGTGAGCTCAATCATCACTGGGTGCTCCATACTTTCTGCCTTGTGCCAAATCTAAGCTATATGCCTTTAATTGGCTCATCGATATTAAATATTGGTCATATTGGAAATGCAGTCGTCGTATTCTCGGACACACTGCCACGGCAAGATTTTTGGTGTGTCACGGTTTTTCGATTTGCACAGAAGTGAAAGGGTTATATTTGGATAATCCAAATAAACCCTAACGGTTATTTGTGTAATTTACGGCGGTGAGAAAGGGACTGAAGCCGAGACGCCAGGTCAGGGCCAATAATATTGCTGATTCTTCTTTCGATTTTATCAAGTAGCTCTAGATATATACAAGCATCATCGGACCATATGTGGCAGCAATATTCAAAGCATGGGCGAATGATTGATTTATAGATTTGTAAGATTCTTACACTCTTATTGTGACTAAACTTTTTAAAAAACCTGTACATGTATTTTTTATCAAATTCACTGCAAGCAAGGCAGTGAAGACATAAGACATAAGGGGTCACTGGGTGTGAAACAATTGGAAAACAGAAACAGCGAGAACAGAGAAACAGTAATCAAGAAGACAGTAGATAAAGACTGACATTAGATTTAAAATGTTGAATATCAAAGTTGGCTGGAAAGCATGGTGTCCGAAGAGTTTCACAAGCTAGAAGTGCAGAGAAAAGAAACTGTTAGCACAAAAATTACGGTCAGATCGAGCCATTTCAACTGCAAAGAGACGAGACCTTCTCACCAATTTAGTACTGCTCTTAAATTCATAAGGTTTAGGTACCAGAGCAAAATGTTCATCCGAAAAGCAGCCATGAACGTATTTATAGAAAAGGCACTGGGGAGCAACTTTATAGCAGTGAGGAAGTAACTGAAACCTAGATGCCAGGTCAGGACTGATAATATTGCTGATTCGGCTTTGGATTTTATCAAGAAGCTCTAAATATATAGCAGGAGCACCGAACCATATGAGGCAGCAATATTCTAAGCATGGGCGAATAATAGAATTATAAATATGCAAGATAAATTCTTGAGAGAAAAATTGTCTAGCACAACACAGTGAACAAACTTTCTTAGCAGCTGACCTACCAATGGATTCATATAGTCTTTCCACTTCATGTCAGCTGAGAATGTTAGCCCGAGAAGGTACAATGAATCACTCTCCTAGAGATTAGCATCAGCCATGCTAATGTAAGGCAGAAAGAGGTTAGTCTGATGATTAATTGAGAACAGTTTAGTTTTGAAGGCGTTAAAATTAACAAGCCATTCTTTGCCCCAGATAACAACAGACTGAATGTCCTTTTTGACATCAGACGCCAATTTGACCTTATCGAATTGATCAGACTTACCATCGAGACAGGAGTAAATGGTTTTTTCATCACCATAGATACCAAGATGAAAGCTGATGCCATCGGGAATGTCGTTAATGAAGATTAAAAACAAAGTCGGACCACAGGTAGAGCCTTGAGGGACACCTGCATTAACTTTTCTTTTGAATTTCTTTTGTTTTTAGTTAAAATACTTTGCACGATTTTTTGCGGTTTTGCTTTTATCTAAAATTGTGTTTCGCTGTGCACTTAAAAAAACAAAAACGAACGTAAAATCCCAAACGAAAGGTAAAGAGAAAGCAAAAGAATCTAATTTTCATTTAGGCGCGAAATAAATCGATAAACATGTCGATTTAATCCCGAGTTTCCTCTCATAGTTTTTCAAAATGTTATTAATGACAGCAAAGAGATGAAATCTTCAGTAATGAGACATTATGCAATCTTATATTGCTAAACGTGTTCCCACGCGTGCGCAGTTGCGCCAGTGGGCGTGTGGCGTTCGAAGGTTATCTGTTCTGGCAGACGTTTTAAAATGCCTTCCTCGGTTGAAGAATCATTAATATGAACAATCCAAATCTGTGTACTGTTCTGACGCTAAATACACAATTAAAACTACATCATTCTGGACGATGACGACGATCTTCGCCCGTGTACAGTGACGTAACAGTTATGGGCGCAGAAAATGGGCTCGGTGTTCAAAATACACCTGAGAACGTTACGTTCTTTTTTCTGTTTTTCTTTTTTTTTCTTTTTGTTTTGCACAAATGAATTTGTAAATTTGTGAATCCACTTCTTTTTTCCTTTTACTTTTCCTTATGTTTATAACACAAATGAAAGGAACTTGCATTTTAGGGCATCTCAAATATATATATATATATATATATATATATATATATATATATATATTGATAATATTAGTGGTCAAGAGATATATATAAATTCCAAGAGGATAGAATCCAGGTAGAGCTCAATGTCCAGGACAGAGCAAGAATATAATATAAATATTCCATGGTTATAATTTATTACATTGGAATCGTAATCACGATCCAATTCATCAGAGCTACAAATTCAAAAAGAACTTTTTGAATTTGTAGGTTTGATGAATTGGATCGTGATTACGATTCCAATGTAATAAATTATAACCATGGAATATTAATGTTTGGGCCTTTTGTATTATATATATATATATATATATATATATATATATATATATATATATATATATATATAAATCCTAATGAGTCTGTACTACCTACCTAGGTTTCACCACATGAGATCATCAGGGTGAACCGGCTCATTAGCATTTTTTATTTACTTTTGCTCTACTTAGCATATTGACCACTCTTCGGACTTATTATTCGCTGGTTTATTTTTTTCTTTGTAGCAGAGCTTTAAGGTAATGAACGATTTCTTTCGACCTGTTCGGAGGTTTCTGGTGCTTTCTTTTTTTCATTTTTTCCTCGGATGTCAATTTATTTGAAATTTGTGCTATCCAAGTTTTTTTCACCCACCCAGTTTAAATATATTTACATTATATATATATATATATATATATATACGTCAACAGCAGACAATGTGAATTTTCTAAAGACACCTAACTAACCCACAGCTAAGGATTAAATAACAAAGCAGATTAGATACTATCGCTTTGATTGGGTACCAGTTTAGACAATTCTGAATTCGAAATCGTTTGGATCTGAGTCTAGCAACCCCCCTCCATATGATTTTGCTTACTTCGGAAACAACACCCGTAACAACCAGTCTGGACCTATAATCCCCTGGGTTGAGAAAAAAGCATACATACTATATGTACATGATACATATTACAGAATAAGATGTACTTAAATAGTTTTCATAGTCATCTGCATGCGTCTCAAATAGATTTCAAGCCGGGGAGTGGGCGAAGGCAGACAACTGCTTCAGGTAGATGGAACTCGACAGCCCAGTAAGTCGCTCCATCTAGCGGAAGGAAAACCCTAACTTTAAACATCGGCTGCCATGCGGTCATATCCAAAACACGGAATATCCTATGGAAGTAAACCCAGATAGAAAACCCGGCGTGGAGCTCCTGAAGCGGTTGACTGTCAACAGTGACAACTTTCCGACAACTCCTGCAGGTAAGCCGCCCCTCAAATACAATGTCCTGTATTCCATACGGCCGAGAGTCTGGGTAGCGCACGCCCTCCATATATCATCGCCCAGGCCTACCTCCTGGAGCGGTCACTCCAGTTTTACACCAAAAAACTGGATTTTGACTAAACAGGGCGCTACCTTGATCTCGCGAGCTAAACGGATGCCTACGATTAATTTTTAACCATCTTTTGACGTAAAACTCATATAATTGCAGCATCTATATCTGAACTTTGGACGGTTCAGAGCGACAAAAGGGTACATTGCAGTCAGGTTTCGTGCTACGGAGGCACACACTTAGGTCTAATTAGAGGCGTTAGAAAGATACCGTATTGAGACTTGAGAGACTAGATGATGACTATAAAGAACTTGTGATTTTTGACACATTGATGCCGTTCGATGTCAGAAAAAGCAACCAATAACCACTTCTACACCTGTTGACCGTTTTATGACCATTCACTTAGTATAGGCGTATGTCTAGACTTTATTACTTAACAAGGAGTGACAGTTTACAGGTGGAATTTATTTTACTTTTCTCGTCCTTTTTCTAAAGATGCATATCTTTTCTGAATTTAAGTCCGGTGCTAGATTGGCAAGTAGGTTTCACCTTTTTACCGTTGAACTAGCTAGCTTCTACTTCTACTTTAACGATTTCGGTTCAGATCCGCCCACCTACAATTTAAATGCAACGTCAATCACTCCTTTATGTCTTTCTGGACTCTGTTCCTTTACTGTTCTTTTCTTCACTAAACTCTACTCATTCTCTTTCACTACATGTAACTGCCTGCGTCTTAGTGGCTTTATTGCCTTGCTTGGGTTGAAATGATTAAAAAAATGATTAAATTTAAACTTTTATGCATCTTCAGCTTTTTTCTTGACGTATAATTTCAACCAATGTTTGTTATCTTCCTCTCCCTTTTATATCTATGCAATTCCGTCATTAAAAAAAAATAGTCTGAAGAAGTCCTTTCGAAGGACGAAACGTGTCACCAACGATGTTTATACATTTTCTCATTCAGTTACACTCACTGTATGCGTATATATGCAACATAAATATCCCTATAACATTGACTGCATCCTAATTTAGATTAAATATGTTTTGTATTTTCCTCGAAAACCGTATATATCAGGATGCATCTTCACACAAGAATATTATTGGCTCTGACCATTTCCACTTCAGTCCCTTTTCTATCGTCTTAGTGTAGCTTCCTTGTGTCTTTTCTATAAATACTTCCATGGTAATTGTTCAGATGAACTTTCCGTTATGGTAACTAGACTTTATGAATTTAAGCGCAGTATTTGATTGGCGGTAAGGTCTCGTCATTTTGCAGTTGAAATGGCAAGATCTAACCGTAGTTCTCGCCTGTGAAACTATCTTCCGATTTCTTGCTTCCCAGTTAAGTTTGAAAATGTAAGTGCAATGTCAATCGGTATCTTCTGTCTTCTTAATTCTTCTTCTTTTATTGTCATATCCCCTTAATAGTATTTTTCTTATATTCTCTGACACTCAGCAACTCCTTGCGTCCTAGTGGCTTTATTACCTTGTCTGGGGTGAAATTTAAAAAAAAATAGACGTGTGTCTACTTAAGATAACGGCCTTTAGTTTCTGCCAAACTTGCATTCGATCTAAGAGAAGGTGAGGAGCTGCTAATGGACTTTTCGTTTTTTTGGCTGATTTCTTTCTATAATTACCCTTCTTCCGTTGCCAAAGACGATGTCTTGGAAGAAATACATTTTATGATGTTTTACGAGGAAATATAACGTTTCATACCAAGTTGCTGCCGCCTGATCTCTATTAATGCTTACAAGAGGACGTTCAGGTAGAAGCCAGGTCTTCTGGAGAAGAGTGTAAAATTTCATTTTCTTTATTAAATTACTCGTAATGACCTCTCACCAGTTTTATATTTAGGTTCGTTCTTTTGGATAAACGCCTAATATCTCATCACGGGCGCCGATGATCCCTATTCCGAACTTTATTTTCCCGATCAAACAAGAAGGTAGTGATAAAGATAACTCTTAAGTCGGTATCTCAAAGAATTCGCTAATAAAGAGAATATATGATGTAAAAATGCTCAAAACATAATAATAAAATATGATAATTCAAATCTTTATGTGAATATTAAGTGAAATGATTGAATTTTTTTTTTTGGTAAATATTGGGTTATTTTTAATCTTTTTTTGAATTTGGCAAATTTTGTCCATAGATTTTGTTTTTCTGAAGTCAAAGTGGGACCTTAAATTTATACGGGAAATTTGAATTCCAATTTTTTTTTTTTGCGATGAAGAATACATTGATTTAGAAATTCTTCCAAAATCTGATAATTGTCGGGTTTTAGGATTTATTCAGAAACGAATTACATTATTTTTGAATGGTTTCAAACATGATCAGGATGGAAATAAACCAGGCGGTCAACATCAGGCTCTCAATAAATCACTCAGCAAACAGCACTCCATCCGCGTTAAAAATGCCACCTTGCGATATTTTAAAGTAAAAGAAAGTAATATTACTTTTAATTCATATTAATTAAAAATTAAATCAGCTAATTTTATTTTATTCTTGAAAGATTTGTTAATGAAGTTTGGTTTGGTTTATTTTTTGGCGGCATATCAATACTTTTATGGGTTATTCTGTATTGCGTCAACTAAATATATACATATTATAAATAGGTATTGTTGGTTGCTAATTTTACTATAAACAGATACTGCTGGTTATTTTTAGTATAAAAATGTAGTTTTATACTTTCATCGTGTTTTGTTTTTGTTTGTGTAGTCACTATTTGTCCATAGCTGGAACCCTAACAGGTTCTACCACCCGGGATCGCTGTGGACCTGGGAGCAACAGCAATTAAAATGCGGTTCCACGCTCCCCAAAAACCTCTAATCTTTCAATCAGAGGACTTGCTTCTGGATGGAATTTATCGTCATACCCGGGACTTTTTAATGAAGACAATTATGTTTTTTTGACAATATAGACAAATTTATAGATTTTACTAATAAAGAGAAAAAACGATTCCAATCAATTTATATTCAGTTTCAAATACGTCAAAGTGTGTTGCTTATTGAGAATATTAAGTTTACACTATTAGCTTGGAATTAGAGCTAAAATTAAAACTTCAAGTATCATTTTTCATTTGCTAACATATATTTTAAACGTTGGTATCGCATTTATGCTCTAAAGTCTATTTGTGTATAGTAAAACCTTTATGGGAGTACCTGTGTGAAACAAAACGTTGCGTCGTCCAATCACTGCCATGGCTAATAGCGGGAATAACAGCTACCTTGTGTTAATTAACTGGTTCACGGGTGAGTTGTTTGTTCAACTGCTTGCGAACGGACATCTTTCTCGATAACATGTTAATGATAAGATATTCTTAAACAACGAAAAGTAGTTTGAACTAGGCAAAGAAAAGTGTATCACTGTTTTCCTAGGGAAAATGATTGTTACCAGCCAATGCAAGAATTTGATCTCAGTCGATTCAATACCGATCAACGTCCAACAGTAGGGCAAGTATAATGATCGACATATGAAAGGGAACTCCGCAGATATAGACTGATCCTAAGAGATAATTCTAGGAAATAATTAATCCCTTAATAACTTTGATGGCCAGTACCTAGATGGGTGATCGCTTGGCAATACCAGGTGGTGTAAGCCTGGATGTGCGGGTGGTGTAATGGATAATGGCGCTGAATTGGAAATCGGACAGCCGCGTTCCGATTCAAGTCGGGTTCGTTATATTCACTTACGCACAATTACTCTTGGGAAAGTTATGGATTCACCTCTTCTCTAATCCTCTTCTTTGATTAGCATCTGTAAATCGTTATTATATCCAAAAAATTCTTAATTTCTAAAAATAATTCCTGGATTTAAAGAACATGCAAAATGTTGATAAACACTAAAAAAAATAAATCAATATATTTTTTTAATGTTGCTTTGTTGCTTTGAAAAGAAAACTAATTATATATTCGTGATAGAACACAGGGAAGGGAAAGTGGAGTTCATGTCTTTCTCAAAGTCATTAAAATGAAAAAATAGAAGTTTGGTTCATGCACAATTAAAAAATGTCCTTCATCATATTATTCTAAAGACGTTTCCATTAGGGTGGTTATTTTCGTAAATGCTGAAATGGAATCAACATATTCATGGTTCACATGAATATGTTGATTCCATTTCACAACAGTATTAACTCGGACATTCATTTCACAACAGTATTAACTCGGACATCAATTTCATAACAGTATTAACTCGGGCATCCATTTCACAACAGTATTAACTCGGACATCCATTTCATAACAGTATTAACTCGGACATCAATTTCACAACAGTATAAACTCGGACATCAATTTCACAACAGTATTAACTCGGACATCAATTTCACAACAGTATTAACTCGGACATCCATTTCACAACAGTATTAACTCGGACATCAATTTCACAACAGTATTAACTCGGACATCCATTTCACAACAGTATTAACTCGGACATCAATTTCATAACAGTATTACCTCGGACATCCATTTCACAACAGTATTAACTCGGACATCTAATTTCACAACAGTATTAACTCGGACATCAATTTCACAACAGTATTAACTCGGACATCAATTTCATAACAGTATTAACTCGGACATCCATTTCACAACAGTATTAACTCGGACATCCATTTCACAACAGTATTAACTCGGACATCAATTTCATAACAGTATTAACTCGGACATCAATTTCACAACAGTATTAACTCGGACATCAATTTCATAACAGTATTAACTCGGACATCCATTTCACAACAGTATTAACTCGGGCATCCATTTCACAACAGTATTAACTCGGACATCAATTTCATAACAGTATTAACTCGGGCATCCATTTTACAACAGTATTAACTCGGACATCTATTTCATAACAGTATTAACTCGGACATCCATTTCATAACAGTATTAACTCGGAAATCTATTTCATAGTATTAACTCGGGCGTCCATTTCACAACAGTATTAACTCGGACATCTATTTCATAACAGTATTACCTCGGACATCCATTTCACAACACTATTAACTCGGGCATCCATTTCACAACAGTATTAATTCGGAAATCTATTTCATAGTATTAACTCGGGCATCCATTTCACAACAGTATTAACTCGGACATCAATTTCATAACAGTATTACCTCGGACATCCATTTCACAACAGTATTAACTCGGGCATCCATTTCACAACAGTATTAATTCGGAAATCTATTTCATAGTATTAACTCGGGCATCCATTTCACAACAGTATTAACTCGGACATCTATTTCATAACAGTATTACCTCGGACATCCATTTCACAACAGTATTAGCTCGGACATCAATTTCACAACAGTATTAACTCGGACATCCATTTCACAACAGTATTAGCTCGGACATCAATTTCATAACAGTATTAACTCGGACTTCAATTTCACAACAGTATTAACTCAGACATCAATTTCATAACAGTATTACCTCGGACATCCATTTCACAACAGTATTAACTCGGACATCAATTTCATAACAGTATTAACTCGGGCATCCATTTCACAACAGTATTAACTCGGACATCAATTTCACAACAGTATTAACTCGGACATCAATTTCACAACAGTATTAACTCGGGCATCCATTTCACAACAGTATTAACTCGGACATCCATTTCACAACAGTATTAACTCGGACATCAATTTCACAACAGTATTAACTCGGACATCAATTTCATAACAGTATTACCTCGGATATCCATTTCACAACAGTATTAACTCGGACATCCATTTCACAACAGTATTAACTCGGACATCAATTTCACAACAGTATTAACTCGGACATCAATTTCACAACAGTATTAACTCGGACATCACTTTCATAACAGTATTAACTCGGGCATCCATTTCACAACAGTATTAACTCGGACATCCATTTCACAACAGTATTAACTCGGACATCAATTTCATAACAGTATTACCTCGGACATCCATTTCACAACAGTATTAACTCGGACATCAATTTCACAACAGTATTAACTCGGACATCAATTTCATAACAGTATTAACTCGGGCATCCATTTCACAACAGTATTAACTCGGGCATCCATTTCACAACAGTATTAACTCGGACATCAATTTCATAACAGTATTAACTCGGGCATCCATTTCACAACAGTATTAACTCGGACATCTATTTCATAACAGTATTAACTCGGACATCCATTTCACAACAGTATTAATTCGGAAATCTATTTCATAGTATTAACTCGGGCATCTATTTCACAACAGTATTAACTCGGACATCTATTTCATAACAGTATTACCTCGGACATCCATTTCACAACAGTATTAACTCGGGCATCCATTTCACAACAGTATTAATTCGGAAATCTATTTCATAGTATTAACTCGGGCATCCATTTCACAACAGTATTAGCTCGGACATCAATTTCATAACAGTATTAACTCGGACATCCATTTCACAACAGTATTAACTCGGGCATCCATTTCACAACAGTATTACCTCGGACATTATTTAATACCTTCTTTGTGCATTTTGTTACTGTAACCATCTGTTCATCTTTCGTCTCACGCAAACAGTGGTTCTTAAATTTGGTACTGAACTTTTGGGTTGTGTGGTGCCCCGCCTCAGCAGATGCGTGGCTGACCTGATATTCACGTAATAACATTTGTAGATAATGGGAAACTTATTGGCTTCGTTTATTTAGCGAGACACCGCCAATGTGCTTTGCAGGATTTTTTTTTTTTTTTTACCTCGGTTCTTCAGTGATTATCTCGCGAATGTGAGGACAGAGTGATTTCCCTGATGTCCAATGTGTTACTTTATTCTAACTGCAGAGTGATCAGCCGACATTCCTTTTTCTTTTTCTTTTTTTTCCTTTCTTTTTTTTCTTCTTCGTTTTCGTCGTTTCTATTGCAGCCAAACCTATATTTCTCCTTCCTTTAATTCCTTCTTTGACGTCAGATTCGTTTTTCCCGTTTAATTGATTCCTTCTTCTTCAATCTTTGCTTCCTCGTCTACTCATAGGAGTCTTTAAATTTCGTTCACCATCAACCGTTTTCTTCTGCGTGCCGTACTTCAACCTTATTTTACCCAGCTATATTTTATCCGACGTATCTTTTTTTCTAACTCCCTCACTAATATCTCTCCACATTTTTCCGACAATTCGTTCCATTTTGTTCTGCTTCGCCGCCTTTCTCACATTTTCCAGTTTTTCTTTTTTTTCTCTTGTAGTGGATTGGTAAATAGGATTGTACCTATTTGCATATGTTAAGTAAAAGAAAAATAAAGTATATAGTATGCTAAGCGACAGGCAAGAAGTTGACTATAGATTACGTGTTGCAGAACAGATCAATATGGCGTCGCCGAGAGGATGTTTAAGTCGTTTGGATGAACCAGAATTTGTCGAGACTTAGATCTGGTGTTTTGCAGCGCAGGCTAGGGCTACAAAATTGAAAGGCAACCAAGAAAAAGCGGGAGGAAATGAAATAACTGACCGCTTTTTAGCTTCTGCAGGTTGTGAAGCTATAATGAAAATTTCTGTTATGGCATACCCCAAACAATTTGAGAATTTGACCTTCGTCGAAATTTGATAAATCATAAAATGAAGTTTGCGAACTAAAAATAAACTTGTCAGTGCGAGAGTGACTCAGACACGGGAGAAGTTGAAATGAGACCAAGATCTCCATTATTAAGAGCAGGTGATAAACCTCAATGGGCGGGGAGAGACTGTAGAAGAAGTTCGAGAACAACCAAAGACATTAAAACCTCTTTGGTTCAAAGAGGTGTAGTGGATTGCTAAATAGGATTTTGCCTATTTGCATGTGTTAGGTAGAATATATAAAGTAGATACCTCCAATAATTCGCTGAAAAAAGAGCATAGCATGAGAAAAAAGGCCCAAAATTGACAAAAACAAAGTATTATCGTCAAAATGTTTATTTTATTATTAAATTGGAAGGCCAAAATATTTTTTCATAATTTTATTAAATTTTTATTAAATATTATGTCGTGGATTTTCAGGACGTTGGTGATCATGGCTCTCCACAATTCCCTGTCTTTTGTAGCTCTTAGTAAATTTTGTCTTATCTCTCGCTAACCCTGTTCTGCTAATCATTTACACAAGCTCCTCCTTCTTCTTCTTCTTCTTCAGGACCTAAGTGATCATGGCTCTCCATAATTTCCTGTCCTTTGTAGCTCTTAAATTGTATCCTTTCCTTTTCGCTCCTAAAGCTTGTACTGCCATCCATTTACACAAGCTCTTTCTTTTTCTATACGCCATGTCCCTTCAGTACATTAGTGATCATGCCTCTCCACACTCCTCTTTCTCCTCTTATTCTTCTTCCATTTTGTTCTACTTCACCTCCATTCTTATATTTTCTTCTTCTTCCATTTTGTCTGACTTCAACTCCTTTCTCGTTTCTTCTTCCTCTTTTTTTATTAAGTTGTTGTTTTTTTTCTTCTACTTCTATTTTCTTTTTCCTCTATTCTTCTCGCCGTATATTATCTCTTTCAGTATTACTGTTTTCATTTATTTTTCCCCTCTACTGTTAAGCAATTTTTCCACATCTTTTAGTCACCCTTCAGTATTTTATTCTTACGTTTTTTTTTTCTTTCTCCTAACATTTTTCTCGCTTCATTTTTCCTTTTTACCTTCGCTATTGATACTGCTTTCAAATTTTTCCCCTCCCAAAATGTGTTCTCTCCTGTCAGATTTTTATTATTCCTTTAGCTTTTCCTTTCTATCGCCATTTTCCTGGGGTGTACTCCTCTTCCTCCATTTTTATAATCTCCTTCCATCAGTGTCTCCTTCGCCTATTTCTACTGCCATTCATTTTCCTTTTTCTGTGCCGTGTTCCTCCAGAACGGATGCGATTATGCCCCCTCCCCAATTTCCTGTCCTTTGTAACTATTAATAAATTTTGTCCATTTGTTATCTCTCCTCAACACTATTAGCCATCCATTTACTCCAACTAGCTAGATAGGTTATGCTTTGTTTTTCTTTCGTCCCCCTCTTTCCTTCAATCTCCCCTGTGAGTATCAACTTCTAAGCTCTCTTTCCCAATTTAAGTACGCTAAAGATTTCAACTGTCTCTTTCTGATGTGTATTTTTTTTGTTTAAATTTTCTCTAAAATGTCATCGTTGCTCACATATTCGGTCCTTGGTATTGTCAGAATCCATATTTAGAACACATTTCTGTTGCTTTAAGACTCTTCTTCATCTCTGAGGATATTGTCCAGAATTCACTACCATATAGGGTGACTGATATTACGTAACAGTCCAGTACTCTTTTCTTTGTCTTCCTGTTTCTTAATACTTTACTTAGCTTTTGGAAGGCAACTGTTGCTATGCCAATGCGCCTTCGGATTCCAGTGTCGCTGTTAAAATACTTCCCAGATATTTAAATGTTTGTAGTTGTTTGATTTGCATGTTGGGTAGTTCTTTTTACTAGCAACCATGCATTCAGTCTTCTTGCAATTGATGTTTAGTTCTTCCTTTTCGCTTTCCTTCACTACCTTATGAGTTTTTTGTAGTTTCCTTTCTGTGTCTGCTATCATCACTGTGACATCTGCATTTGGCAAGACATGAATGCTGTTATTTTTTTCTCCTCTTTTTCTCTCTCCATTTTTCCTCTACCTTCTTTTACTCCTCTCATCATTCTTTCCTCCTTAGATGCACTTTTTTCTTTTTGAGGGCTGGTGGAGGGTTAAGAGCGTTTAATCTTTTATGATCAGCAGTTTTAAACAACGCCAGTACGGTCCAATTCTCAGTCACGATGACGTCACTTCGTGTCAAATCGACTTATAGTCGGAAAACGAATGTTCGAACAAGTCGGCCGCGCGCGCCCACATACACACACACACACACATACATACATACATACATACATACACATCATATGCTACATACATACATACATACACATCATATGCTAATTTTAGCAATTTTTTGGAGGTACGTACTTAACCGTTATTTTTAGTGGATACTCATATTTGAATAGACACTCCGATTATTTATTAAACAGCATATTTATTTATTTTCGTCTACCGGCCTGAATATACGAGAAATTATTATTTCAGGTTGATAGACAAAAATAATTAAATGTACTGTTTATTAAATAAATGGGGCGTCTACTCAAATACGAGTATCCACTAAAATAACCTTTAAGTAATATATATATGTGTGTGTGTGTGTGTGTGTATGTGTGTGTGTGTTTCTATAATTCTAAGAGAATTGACAGAAAACGCACCAAGAAAATATGTTCGCAAACGTAAATCTAGAATCGAATTGTAAAACATAGGCAGATTATCTGAAATCATAGCACAGAAAGGAAAATATAATTTAGTTAAGGGATATATCCGGAATATTTGTCATGTGAAATGTTAGACTGAATTTCGTTGTATAGGAAATCAAAAACCTGTCAAAAAATAATAAAAACATTAATATATTAATAAACAACCTGGGTTAATATGGCTGCCTGGAGCCTCGTTTTGGCATTACTCACTCGACGCTTTTCCTTCACCCCGGCTTCGTCATTTCCTTTTCGGTACTAGAGAAAAAATCCTTAATCTGACAAGTAGCGATTAACTGAGATTACCATACTAGACAGGATTCTGTTGGCCAGGAGAAATGAAAGAGGATTTATGACCAGATTAACGTAATACTCTTCGTTATGTTCTTATGAGGTTTCATTGTGTAATCCTGTTGTTGAACATCTTCAGTTCTGTGTGTGTGTGTGTGTGTGTGTGTGTGTGTGTGTGTGTGTGTGTGTGTGTGTGTGTGTGTGTGTGTGTGTGTGTGTGTGTAACTCTATGAATGTGAACATTTGCAAACTGGGAAGAACAGGCACGTCTCTATATTATAATTTATTTATCAGTGTTTATATTTAGAAAAGGATGAAAGAAAGCGAGTTGATGATTTCGCAAAGGGATTTCTTCCAAGATCTGTATATATATACAACTCAATCTGTGCTTAACTTTGCGAGTATGCGTTTTGCAAACGAGTAAAACAAAATATGTGTTTATTAAATATGAACATATTTGTAGCACACATACACGAACAGTCATAAACATATTTCTGATTATATATAAGTATATTTAATTTGAAACATCAGTTCCTATCAGATCAACCAAGTTATGAAAGGTTGAGCCTAGTCAGTACCTAACTTGGTGACCTCTTTGGAATAGCAGATACTGTAAGCTTGGATGTGCGGATTGTGTGATGGATAACTGCTCGGAATAAGTAACTGGAGATCCGAGTTCGAATTCCTGTCAAATTCCTTATTTCACTTACGCGCAAATACTATCGGGAAAGGCATGAATCCATCTCCAAGCTATCCGTTAATAGTAAAATGGATTCGTTTATCTAACCTTGTTTGGCAACGAGTCTACTGTAGAAAGTAACGGCAGCGTACTGCAGGAATTCTTCTGTCAATGAATCTGGCATCACGCATGTCTCCTAAGGAAGGGTATTTAGTTATTGGGTAAGGAAAAGTTCATTTAGAGTATTACTTAAGAATAAAACATTTTATTTTTTTAATTCTCTACTTTTCAACTGATCGCCTCCCAAATTTGATACATTTGATCATTCACAATACCTTCATGAACTGCATGTTTTTTTTTTAAATGTCTGTCGAATTTGATTTTTTTGAAGATGGCAAATATAAAATGTAAATAATAGAATATAAAATATAATAGAAATATAATCATTATTAAGAGTGTTCCAATAACTTGGACCGATTTTAAATGTGAATTAAGTTTAAGCGTCTAATGATTTTTTTCTTTTTCTTTCACATCTAACAACTTAAATCTTTGGCAATTTCAACCATGGAAAGATTAACAATCAAACAACGTGTTAAAGTTATCGAAGCCTATTACGAAAATGGACGTTAAAACAGAAATGCATTTCGCGCACTTCGCGATGTTTTTGGTCAACATAATCGACCAACCGAGATTTTCAATTGGAAACGTTGTTGTGTAGAGGTTCAATTCCTGCGCGCGATGACGAATAGAGGTGTTTGGATTTTCGGCCATATTCTCGTGCACTGCAGCAATGTTTTCAGCTGAACGGCGTAAACGAGCACGCAATGGCGTCTTCACATCTGCCACCGACACAGTTTGCTTGAATCCACGAACAATTTTTCCAATTGCAAGCTTGAAACTTTAACACGTTGTTTCATTGTTAATATTTCTATGGTTGAAATTGCCAGACTTAAGTTGTTAAATCTGAAAGAAAAAGGAAAAATCATTAGACGCTTAAACTTAATTCACATTTAAAATCGGTCCAATTATTATAATCATATAATATAATACAAACATTATGTAATATAATATAATCATTATATAAAATAGAATAGAATAAATAATAGAATAATAAAATATAAAATTAAATGTGTCGAATTTAATTTCTTAAAGATAACATATAAAATAGAATAGAAAATATAATCAATATATAATCATTATATAATCATATGATATAATCATTATATAAAATATAATAGAATATAAATAAGAGAATAACAAAATATGAAACAGCAAAACCTATACAGAATATGCTTATATTACTTATATTTTTTTACTTTGTTTCATTTTACCAATATTATTATCAATTATTATTTTACCATATTATTACAATTATTATTTTACCAATATTATTATCAATTATTATTTTACCTTATTATTACAATTATTATTTTACCAATATTATTATCAATTATTATTTTACCAATATTATTATCAATTATTATTTTACCATATTATTATCAATTATTATTTTACCATATTATTATCAATTATTATTTTACCATATTATTATCAATAAACAAAAATATCGACATTTGTATTGCCTTTAATACTGGAATCAAAAATAAATAATTGTAAATAATGTCATTTAAAACCAGATCCTTCCGAACTATGTATATATGCATGTTATATGGGCACATGCTCAAGTGGTTAGTACGTTCGAATTTCGACGATGAGACCCGAGTTCGAATCTCGATCTGCGTGACTTCATGATTTTATCGCTCTGGGAGAGGGGAACTTTCAGCGAGCGGCACCTTTCGGAAGTCACTGCAAAACATACGACGGGTTCACCTTGTGAGTGGGTAGACGTAACTAAACTAAATACAGCCGTCGATCTGTTTGAGAGAAGGTTTGATCGTTCTGGCTCTGTTGATTGCAACAGATAATGTGCTCTCTATCAGAAATTCTAAGGGCCACTCAGTGGGCGGGATCTGTAGGTGTTGTACAAACACAAATGTGCCTGAGCAGGTATAAGCAAATAGGGATTGGCTAGCTGCAATAATGACATACAAGTCATTAGTATTATGTATAGATGGACGGATGGATATATGTAGATACATGTCTAATCAGGTTTTTGGTCTGCTGCTGATAACACGGAACCCAGTAGAACATATCGTCTGGACGATGAAGAGGGTATTATGTCACCGCGCAGGAAGGAAAATAGTACCTGTCTAATATCCTCAAAAAGGAGCCAACGGCCAACATATATATATATTTATTTTATATATAATAGATATTATATATATATATATATATATAAATATAATATATATATATATATATAAAATATAACATATACATATAAAATATAATATATATATAAAATATAATATATATAAAATATAACATATACATATAAAATATAATATATATATATAAAATATAATATATATAAAATATAACATATACATATAAAATATAATATATATATATAAAATATAATATATATAAAATATAACATATACATATAAAATATAATATATATATATAAAATATAATATATATATATAAAATATAATATATATATATACAAAATATAATATATATATAATATATATATAAAATATAATATATATATATAAAATATAATATATATATATACAAAATATAATATATATATATAATATATATATAAAATATAATATATATATATAATATATATATATATAAAATATAATATATATATATAAAATATAATATAATATATATAATATAATATATATATATAAAATATAATATAATATATATTTATAATATATATATATATAATATATATATAAAATATAATATATATATAAAATATAATATATATATAAAATATAATATATATATATAATATATATATATAATATATATATAAAATATAATATATATATAAAATATAATATATATATATATATAATATATATAAAATATAATATATATATAAAATATAATATATATATATAACATATAATATATATATATAAAATATAATATATAAATATATATAAAATATAATATATATATATATATATATATATATATATATATATATATATATATATATATATATATTCTGCGTAGACGTATAAGTAACCGGGTTGGTGTCCAAGTGCGTTTACAACATTTGGTTTGAGATTTTTTTCTTTTTGGAGACTTTGCGAGTGAAGGACTCCTGGTTCTTATGGGGATCCTCGTCTAGGAGAGAGACACTCGTATATAAAACTCGAAGCTCACTTGTTCTCTAGTTATTTCAAACTTCGTTGTGCCCCTGGTGCTATGGCTAATTGTGCTGAAAAGTGGGTTTAGCGTTGTGCAAAGTTCTACCAACTCTAAAAAAAATAACACATCGAACACAGGACGGCTCTTGGACAACCCCCCCCCCCGACGTTTGTTTGTGAGTTGTGTCCTGGCGCTGAGCTTACTCGGTAAAGAATCGACTTCCACCATATATAAGTGAAACATGTGTTCCCGGGGACGTAGAAATATCTAGGTTGGTATCCATATTCACTCTAATCCTCCTGGAAGTGAGTTATCTATCTAGAAGGACATTTCTGAACTAATACAGGCGACTTCATTTGCATCCAATGACGTTGACAGTTCTTTTTAAACAAATGTATTCGAAGTTCAGAGAGTGAGACTGGCAAAAAATTTCCTCATTTATATATATATATATATTTCCCAATATTGTTCTGATATTACCTATATATACATATATATGTCATTCGCAGACAGTACTGATTCGTTGTATCACAGCTCCTCAATGCGACTAGACGTCCGAAAACCTCAAGCGGGGATCGAAACCCGACCCATTTGGTGTTTGTACCCATAAGCCATCAGCACTCGGTAGAGAGAAAGTGCCAATTCTATCGTATTGTTTTTATGAATGTAAACAAACGCCAGTCAGCCAGAGTTCTCGTAATTCATTTTACCGAAGAGCTTTGCGTTTTAGTGTAGTCGGGTGCTGTTTGTAGAAGTAGGCTGTCTCTCAAGAGTGCTCAATTGAAATATATTTTCAAGCGCTTAATTATGTCATTCACAGACAGTGTTGTTTCACTGTATCTCAGCTCCTCAGTGCGACTAGACGTCCGGAAGCCTCAAGCCATATATATATATACGATTGAGAGAACGAAAAGATGGATTACCTCTTTCGTAAGTTAAAGCGGGGGTCATAAGGTCAAAATTAAAAATATACTTATGACCATGTCTATACTAACCAATGAACGTCAGGTCTAAAGCTAAAATATAAAAATAAGGTCAGAGGGTGAAGGTAAGTGAGTTATTTTTACATGCCAAGAAAAATGATATTTAGACATGCCATTCAACGATACTAGGAAAGGATTTCAACGACAAATGTATTATTAGTGTATCCAAGTATGATTTACCGATTTGTTGATGTAGACAAAAATTGATCAGAAACGGATTTAAAAAACATTCTTTATAATTTTTTTTTAATATACTCAGGAAGCTTCTTAAAGGGGCCTATAGGTAAAAATAAAATGTAGAAACAGCTATACAGGTTGTTAATTATACTGGATAGACGGAAAAATTGGCAGTAGTTAAATAATCAAATAAATGTTGGGTGGACCATTATATACTAATAAAATAATGGTTATACAATTATAATACGTAATTATTTATGAAAAATATTTTAACTATATTTTAAGGTAAAAGGTAGACAATGCCGACATGGCACCGTTAATTCATTTCTTTCATTTCACAGTTTTTTATTGTCAGTAAACTTTATAATATGCAATTTTTCTTGTAAACAGAGGGGGCATGGATCATGTAAGAATTTACAGGTTCTAGTTATTTTTAATATTTTCCGTTTTATATTCAGTGACTAAAACATAATATATATATATATATATGTATATATATATATATATATATATATATATATATATATATATATATATATATATATATATATATATGTCATTCACAGACAGTACTGTTTCGCTGTATCACAGCTCCTCAGTGAGACTAGACTTCCGAATGCCTCAAGCAAGGATTGAAACACAACTAATTTGGTGTCAGCCAGAGCTATCTTCACTCGGTAGAGTTACACAACTAAATCTAGCGTATTGTTTTTATAAATGTAAACAAATGACCATCAGCCAAAGTGCTCCATTCATTTTACTGAAGAGCTTTGCATTAGTGCAGGTGGCTGGTGTTTATAGAATTAGCTTATCACTCAACAGTGCTCAATTGAAATGTATTTTCAAGAGCTAAATTAGTCACTGAATAATTTTGAATATATATATTTGGCAGAGGTATATATTGAACTAAGTACAAACTGGGTGTGCGCGTAGTGAAGAACTAACTTCCTACAGCAATGATTTAAGAATTGTTTGTTAACCACTACTCCATTAGCGTAGGTTGATTGTTCACCTTTTTAAGAAAATCAACGGTGCACTCAGTTTATTGAACATTTAGTTTTTAAAATCGTCTAAAGAAATGTAGAGAAATATCTAATTTCCGCATGTTTTTTGCTTACAAATTGACTTCAAAATTGTACTATTTCAAGAATAAATCCAAGTAAAATTGATATTGTTTTCTATTAGATACATTGAATGGAAAATATATTCAAACCAGAATTCTAATTATGAATCACCGCAAGCAAAATACGCAGTTTTTGTTTGCTGTATTCGCTAAAAAAACTGTGTAAAAAAAATTGTAATAGATAAAAATATGGTTACTCAATGAATAAGATTTGCTAAATCATTTGATAGACCATAATTAATAAAAACAAAAAATGATTAATGTGTATATAACAGCATAATACTGTTGAGTACATATTATGAGACAAAATTTTTTTAATTTTCATTGTTTATTGAAAATCGCATTAAAACTACAGCACTGTATAACATATTACATCATAATATATCTAAAATATTCATTATAATTTCCGTTTGAAGTAAATGGGGGTTTTATTTGATGGCACAATTATCTAATAATGATGTACTTATGCCATGCATCCTGCCTATATTAATTTGTAAAGTTTCAGTTAATTATAAATTTTATAAGGCTGTGTGCTATATGACTTTCACTTATCATCAGATGGAAATTCTAACGCTACGATTTTGAACGTAAACTTAATTATTTAAACTCATTTCCTCAAAAAACGGTAACGATTCGGAAAAAAATGAGTCTTTATTTATCTTGTCAAAACCCAACTTTCAGAATGAGTGCAATACCGCGGTTCCGAAATCGACCTGCCTTACTACTCTAGAGATAACAGATTTTGTCCTACTTGAAAAGCTATCAGAAATACAAGTTCAACCGAAGCCATTCCACTGCAGAATGTCATGATTACAATAATCAGGACATTTCAATTCAAAGCCTTGTGTGATAATAGAAAAATAAATGTATTCCTTCCTACAACTGTCCTGGGTAAGACGATAAACTACGTCCGCGTCCTGGGAATGACGATAAACTACGTCCGCGTCCTGGGTATGACGATAAACTACGTCCACGTCCTGGGTATGACGATAAACTACGTCCGCGTCCTGGGTATGACGATAAACTACGTCCAACAGCAAGGCCTCTGATCAGGAGGTTTTGAGGAGCGTGGAACCAACTCTTAATTGGTGGTGTTCCCAGATCCACCCTGACCCGGGGTGGTAGCAACTGTTAGGGTCTCAGCTATCGGTAAATAGTTAACCCCCAAATTGGATTAAAACACTATGAAAGTGTTAAAATAGGTTTTAGTGTTTTGACTGATTTTTTTACGGCATATCAGCTCTTAGCAGGTTATTTAGAAGTAGAAAATAGGTTTTTATACACGAAATACTTTTTCGAAGAAAGTTTTTTACAGCAATACATTTTTGAAAAAAATATTACCAGCTATACGTTTTTGAAAAAAAAATATTACCAACAATAAAAATAAATACCAAACCTTCCTACAAATATATATTTATATATATGTATGTGTGTGTGTGTGTGTGTCTGTGTGTGTGTTTGTGTGTTTTGACTGAATTGTTTTTTACGGCATATCAGCTCTTTGCAGGTTATTTAGTAGTAGAAAATATTTTTAGATTATAAGAATTTTTCTTTTGTGAATAACGATTTTTACT
>OZ038496.1:52084459-52119459 GCA_964036315.1 Acanthosepion esculentum
AGGGGGGCGGTTAATGGCAAAAGAAGTGGGCGAAAGCGTTAGGGACTATAGAAATTAGGGAGAATTTTTACACTCCCTTACTCCCAACAAACACAACAACTTAAGAATATTAGAAAAACTAAATAAAAATTTCAAATTTTGCTTTTCTGACATATTGAACGGAACATGTTTCAAGGAATGTTTGCTGCATAAATACATATGATATATATATATATATATATATATATATATATATATATATATATATATATATATATATATATATGTATGTATATAATATGACGATATATACATATATATATATATATATATATATATATATATATATATATGTATATAATACGACGATATATATATATATATATATATATATATATATATATATGTATATAATATGACGATATATATATATATATATATATATATATATATATATGTATATAATATGACGATATATATATATATATATATATATATATATATATATATATATATATATATAATATGACGATATATATATATATATATATATATATTATATGACTTAACGTATATTTAAATGACCCTTTTAGAAAATATTTGTGTATAAATATATGAATTCAGCGGATGAATAAAAATACCAATTTTTTCTTGTTATTGAAAACCCAGACGACTCGCTGAATAACAAAAGTATACGTTGGTCAGCAGGCACCCCCAACGCACCAAAACTTAACCTGACTTTGTAAGTAACATATATTTGATACACAAGCTGTCTCGGGAAATTAAAACCCAATCACCCCTAAATTAAAATAGATTGAATTTTCTTTCACCATAACAACTCATAATATTAATATTGTCTGCGTTTATAAATTAAGTAAATTTCTTTGAAAGTTTTTCTAAACGAAACTATGGATTTTATGTTTAATTTTTATAATTAAATTTATAAATTTGGTTTCAGTATTGAAATATAGAAAATTTCTGTGTCGCGATGGAATAATATTTTTAAAAAGAAAATAATTATATTTTGCTCTGCTGTTTGTATCGATCAATTTTTTTTTGCTGTTTTTTTTGTTTTTTTAAATAAAAATAACTGCTAAGAACACCGGATTATAAATCCTACTGTTCTTATTATTCTAATATATATATATATATATATATATATATATATATATATATATATATATATATATATATATATATATATATATATATCGATTTCTCTTTATAAATACACACATACAGAGTGAGAGTAATTCGTAATTCCATTAATATATCCATCCATACAGTATTGCACGCTTTCCATTAAAAATGCATTCACATACTGTCGCATTTTTGTTCATACGACGAAATTCCGTTCCAGTAATGCATTTTGCTTTCATTGTTCCGCACGTCAGAATCTAAAATCGTTTTAAAAGGAGGAAATTCTGCAGATTTAAGAGTGGTGAAAACATAATAGATAAATATATAAGAAAATAACAATCTGTTTTATGTCATATTTCTTCAAACGAGTAATTCCTCTAAGAGCAAAATAAATTTAAACTCGTTCGGCTTTTACTCTTCTTTCTTAAAATTCTTATTATCTTCATTTATTTTATTTTTGCAGTAAGGAATACCCTTTACAAGGCTCGGTGGTCGCTCGAGGTAGAAGGTTACTTTAAGAAACGGTTATGCAGATAGGAGTGAAAGATAACGGTTAACCCTAACCTAGAAGAGGTTAACGTTGATCGAGAAAACATCCTCTTGGGAGTCGGTTTCACAGGGAAGTGGTTCGCCGGAAGAAGCTGCTTGGGTGGAACTTACTTCTCACCGATGAAATACGGGTAGAATGTGGGTGGTTTGCTACTATGTAAGTGGCATAGCGTTTTCTTGCTGTGAAGGTTTGAATTGGCGGGGCCGGGGATTATAGATCGTCCGAGCACTTTCAGTGGAAGTAGCGATAGAGCGATTGCCACATCCCGCCTGTGGGAGTGAGATTGGAGGGTGGAAAATAATTCGTCACCCACATGTACTCTAAGACGCTTTTCTTCAAGGACACATGGCACAGTGTATAAAGGCGTTAGTTAGATCCAGTGACAAAATCCAAAGTGTGTGAGTTCAATACCTGGTTAAGGCGGTGGAGAACTTGGAGAGGGGAATTAACAGTCGATAACTGATAACTGACATCCATTACACATGAAACTAGAACAGTCTACCCCAGCGAGCGAAATAAAGGGTTCAGTTCGATATTCCAACCACCTGAAGAAGGCCGGAGCGTACAGCGCCAAAAAACGTTGTGATAAATCTGACAACAAAGATAAGGATGATAGTCCGAATAATGTAAATAGTGTACATAATACCTCATCTCAGAATTATAGACAGATGCTACTGTATCTAATGATCAATAAATAATGACGTATACTTCTTTAAACCAAGTGTTTGAATGCTGATTTACAAGTGGGTGTGGGCATATTCTCAACTTTGAAAACTGGAGCAAAATATTCTTCCTATGTCATTAGCTCTTCTAGTTTTCATTGTGTCAGTTAAGTAAATAACCACATTTAGAGCTTAACGTACAAATTAAAACATTGCAAGCCACCCTTGTAAAATGTATATTTTCTGCTTTTTTTAATCGTCCCCCCCCAAGCAAGGCGGTAATGCCATTAGACTCCAGGGGATTACCGGGAGGGAAAGTGAAAGACACTGAGAAGACTGAGAGTGTGGAGTATTGAGGAAAGGACAAAAAAAAAAGGAACAGGGTTCAAGAAGACAGAAGATGGTGATTGACGTTGCATTTAAATATTTGAAGATTGTAGTTGTCAGGGAAGCAAGAAAGTGGAAGGGAGACCACAGGTGGGAGGTGCGAGAACAGAAACTGTTAGGTTGCATTTAGCTATTTTTACAGTAAATGGGCGGGACCCATATGCCAATCTTAACGCTTAACTTCATGTAGTCAGAGCACCAGGAGAAAAAAAAGCTCAACAGATCAGTTCAAGTTGCCTTGAAAATATTTGTAGAAAAGACATGTCACGTTGGTGAGATAGTTGACTGAAGTCGAGATTCCTAGGATCGATTACATTACAAACCATTACTCGAAGAATAAGAATCTCGAGATATATGGCAACAGTATTCGATGCATGGACGAATGGCAGATTAATAAATGGGCAAGATGGACTGAGAAACATTTTCTAAGACATCTGTCTATATTGCTGAGATTAGGTATTATTTACATTATTATACACTATGTAATAGTGCCATGTTTATCACTGCGGCCTTCTTCAGGTGGTTGAAATGTCGAACTGAACCCTTTATTTCACTCGCGAACCCTTTACTTCACACGTGTTATGTCTAATGAATATTATCTATCAAACTTACTCATTATCTATATATCTGCCTGTCTATCTATCTAACCACATGTTTTGCGACATTAATAGTCACATCTTGTCAAGAGTCGTTTTTGTAATGCTTATTCCACGACAGGTAGACGTTTACTACTTGGGTGATTGACGCAGAATTTCTCTATCTTCAGTCAACCAATATATTCTTTTATTCACCTCTCTAAGTTCTCGACTGCCTTAACCAGGTATTGAACTCATAACTCTTTGGGTCCTGTCACTGGATCTAACCAACGCATTTATCCTTCAGAACACATGGCACAGTGGATAAAGTAGATACATCTGTGTATGAATTTCTGGGATTTATAAACTTAAGCAACCATTTTTGCCAGTACAATTTTTGCTGTTATCATTGCATGGAGAAGTGAATAAACAGGAGATAACTGATAACTGACATCCGTTAAGACATGGCACGTGGAACTAGAATAGTCTACCCCATAAAGGGTTCAGTTTGGCATTCCATTTTCTAAGACATCTGGTTGTGACTGAAGTAATTTTTGCTAGCGCCTATTGTAATATAGACCCAGGAGAAACATCGGTATTTTGAACGCAGATTTTCAAGATTCACAACGCTGGCTCAGTTGAAGTAATAGTGCAATATCCCCTCCGTTATTCCTAGGTAAAACGCTTTCCAATGCAAATACTTTTATTCACTCAGATTTAGGTACAAGCACCTTCTAGCGGAGTACTTCACGGATTGAGCGTTTATGCGTTACGTAGCTATAAATTCTATTCTTTACTATATCAAACGAGATCTCTTTAACATGTCAAAATATATTTACCTGCTGTGTCGTGGAAATCTATCTATCTATCTATCTATCTATCTATCTATCTATCTATCTATCTATCTCAGCTTATTCATTATCTATCTATATATCTATCTATATATCTATCTATCTATCTATCTATCTCAGCTTATTCATTATCTATCTATATATCTATCTATCTATCTATCTATCTATCTATCTATCTATCTATCTATCTTTAAGCTCCCCGAGTGTGCTTCTGAGGTCTCATACTGCGTTAAAGCTGGAATCGACGCTTTCATCCCCTCAAGGAAATTTAAGGTCAAATCGCGCTCCTCCCCTTGGTTATCCGCTGTTTTCTCAGCTGCCAGTGTCCATAGGAGCCGCTTCTTCCACCTATTTCGTAGCGACATGTCCGACTGCTCTTTGTCTCCGCCCGTAACCAGTGTAAGCGTGTCTTCAACGATGCTAAGTCACTATTTGCTGCTCGGATGAAGGAACGTATTGCATCTCGCAAATTCGGCTCCAAGGATTATTCGCGTCTCTGCAAGAGCGCACTGAACAATAGCAAACACTCTACCTCCTTTGTTCAACCAGTTTGAGGTCCTGACCTCCTCTGCCACAAGGCTGAATGCTTTGCTCGGAAATTTTCTTGACTCTTCCGGTGTACCAATACCCGACTTCCCTCTTAGAACTGAGGCCCTATTGAGCGGGTTACACATATTCCCGTCAGTGGTATTTGGCATTATCTCTAATTTAGACCCTCACAAGGCTAGTGGTGGAGATGGGATACCAGCCATTGTCTTGAAGAAATGCGCGCCTGAACTCGCCCTCTAAATTATATAACTACTGCCTCAAGGAGTCTTGTTTTCCTGACTGCTGGAAGTCCTCATGCATTGTTCCTGTCTTTAAGAAATCTGACGACCCCTCTGACCCTTCTAATTACCGTCCTATCAGTCTTCTACCCATCTTCGGTAAAGTCTTCGAAGCACTAATCAACGTCGAAGTGGTTCACCACCTTACATCCCATGATCTGCTCTCAGGCAAGCAATATGGTTTCCGCTTTGCCCGATCTACAGCTGATGTGCTTACGGCCATCACTGAATTTGTCTACCAAGCTCTTCATAATAACGGAGAAGCTCGTGCCGTAGCCCTAGACATCTCCAAAGCGTTTGATAGGGTTTGGCATGCCAGCCTTCTTCGCAAGCTCCAGGGTTACGGTATTACAGGTCGATTGTTTGACCTAATACAAGCATTCCTGTCAAACCGTGAATTGAAGGTCGTTCTCAACGGATTCTCCTCCAGCTCCTATCCCTCGAAGGCAGGTGTTCCTCAAGGCTCCATCCTAGGCCCTACTCTGTTCCTTATCTTCATAAACGATCTTCCTGACGCCATAGATTCCCAAGTTGGCATCTACGCGGACGTCACTACAATTTACTCCTGCCTCAAAAACAAATCTAGTGTCGCTGAGAAAACGAATCTGGCCGTTCATCTCGAAAAGGACCTTCAATCGGTTGTAAACTTGAGCAGGAATTGGCTGGTTAACTTTAACACCTCAAAAACAAAACTGTTCTCTATTAATCAACAGAGAGATCCTTCCCTGCCCCCCCCCCCCAATTAGAATGTCTGACGCTCAACTTCTCGAGAGCACCTCTCTGCGGCTGCTCGGTCTCACGTTGGCTGCTGACCTGAGATGGAACAAATACATTGAGTCAATTGCTTCATCCACCGCAAGGAAAGTTGGCCCCCTGTGCCGGGCCAGGAAATTTTTCTCCCCGGAATCGATCCTTCAAATCTACAAATCAACCATTCGCCCTTGCATGGATTATTGTTGCCATATTATTGGAGCCCCTTCTGTTTTCCCCTTCTGTTTGCCTCGGGGTTCTTAATAAGATCCAGAGACAGATATGCAATGTAATTGGCCCTGATCTGGCATCTCGTCTGCAGTCGCTCTCTCACAGACGCTACGTCGCCTCTCTCTGTCTTTTTTACCAATACTTTCACGGTAATTGCTCCGATGAGCTTCTCTCGCTGGTTCCCAGACTTCATGAATTCAAGCGTCCTACAAGGCTGACATCCCGCTCTCACCCTTTCACTGTTGAAACTGTTAAATGTAGCCGTCTCTTCTACTCCAATAGCTTCATATCTCGCACATCTCGCCTATGTAACTCCCTTCCCTATTCCGGTTTCCATGACAACTATAATCTCCAACTATTCAAATGTAATGTCAATCGACATCTCCAGTTGCCTTGAGATCACCACTATTCTTCTCCACATCCTTTCCTCTATCACTCCTATCTGCTCTTCTGTAACCCCTTGCGTGCTAGTGGCCACCCGCCTTGTTTGGGGGGAAATGCTTAAAAAGAAATTATCTTTCTATCTATCTATCTATCTATCTATCTATGTATCTATCTATGTATCTATCTATTTAACCGCATGTTTTGCGACATTAATAGCCACTGACGTTGTTCTATTTATTTCTTGTCAAGAGTCGTTTTTGTAATGCTTATTTCACGACAGGTAGACGTTTACTACTTGGGTGATTGACGCCACAGATTTTTCCCTATCTTCAGTCAACCAATATATTCTTTTATTTATAACATTTACCTGGATTGTGTTATGGCTATCTATCTATCTATCTATCTATCTATCTATCTATCTATCTATCTATATGGATATGTGCAGTCTGTTCATATCTCTCTCTATCTATCTATATCCCTTTCTCATTCTCTCTCTCTATATATATGCAGTCATATCTATCTATCTATGTGTGTGTGCGTATATGTGTTTGTATGTGCAGTCTGTTCTTATCTATATATATATTTATATATAAGTATATGTGTAGTATTTTCATATATATCTCTCTCTATGTATCCTTCTTTCTTTCTATCTATCTCCCCCCTCTCTCTCTCTCCCCATATATATATATATATATATATATATATATATATATATATATATATATATATATATATATCTGCAGTCTGTTCATATCTATCTATCTATCTATCTCTCTATCTATACTAGGTTGTTCATTTGAAGGTACGTGGTTATTTAAATGAAACCAGTTTTCGGTCGAAGTAATTTAATCAGCTGTGGTGCCTTGATAGCCACAGAGTTAAGGGACTGCAATACATTTATTTATTCATCGATCTTACATTATTAGTATTCAAATAGAAACCTGAGAAATGATTGGAAAATATTGTTCTTGATGAAACTGTAGATTAAAGAAGGAAATATAATCTCTGCATCGTCATCATTCGACATCTAAATTGGAGAAAAATGTAATCAAAAGAATTACAAAAGGAAAAATCAAATGTAAATGACTCGTGTTGCGATTAGAGACGTACTGAGACATTGTTGATACACGAAGACGTCGGAATGAAAAATAAAAGCAAGAAGGTCGCGGAATACAAAAAAGAAAACGGTCGAAAAAGAACAATATTTCATTACAATGAGTGAAAAGCATTATTTCCGTCACACAAGCACACTAACGACTGAAAACATAAATAATTCAAGCGGGAATTTAAAAAGAAATTCAATATAAAATAATAATTTATATAAAAAAAGCAAGGGTTAATTTTTTTCTAAGATGAACACCAGAATCGATCTGGAAAACAATTGCGAAATACCTTATAATTATTAGCATTGTTTGTTATAACGTTTCATATTTTTAGTTATTTTCGCGTTCAGTTATTGTTGTTTTTATTGTTTCTATTTCTAAAGCAGCAAGCAGCACAACTGAAGAAAACAAAACAAGACGAATCAATACGAAACGCCATAATACAATATGGCTACTGTCTTTCATCGTGAAAAAGACAAGGTCTCAAGCAGCTTCTATTCCTCCCCGTCTTTCACTTTTCCTGCCTACGCATATTCACGCATGCGTGAGTATGCACTTCCTTGCAGATTCCTCTTTCAATATTACTATATTTTTTAACACCGTACCAAACCAGAACACTTTGTTGTCTTGACCACTACTTTTGAAATACTAGTTGTAAGTTTATATCGTTATTGCTTTTGTTTGAAAATTTACAAAGTTTTCCCGTGATTCATGTATTCGCCATTATGTGGCTATGGGATCTAGGTGTGACATCATGGCGTGTAGAGCCAGACAAATGACGAAGAATATGGTGTACATAAACAGCGAAGATGTGGCAGGAAGGGTGAAAATTTTACTTGGTCGTGAGAATTATTAAGCAGAAACTAAAATCATGATCGTTAAAAAACGATAAAACATGGGAAATAAAGGAAAAGAAAACGTGAAAAATATCAATGAATTAAGTAGCCAGCCACAAAGAAAAGCCAATGAAATAATAGCGCAATATCCCCTCCCCTATTCCAAGGTAAGATGATTTCCAATGCAAATGATTTTATTTTAACATTTATTTATATCAAACACTGATTTAGGTGCAAGCACCTTCTAGCCAGGAATTAAGCGCTCTTCTTCTCCTTCTTCTTCTTCTTCTTCTCTTGCATACCGTTTTTACTGTTGTTTCAACCCGCCTTTTTACACAAAATAAGGCGTCATCTTGCAGATTGGTTTTGCTTAATGTTATAGGGAGTTATATTGGATGTCCAAAAGTTAGTGCTTTAGTTTCGTCTTTAGATAATTTTAATAAATAAATAAATGAATTAATAATCGTTCATGTAGTATAAATCTTCTTCTTCTTCTTCTTCTCTTCTTCTTCTTCTTCTTCTTCACCCCCATTCTTCTTCTTCTTCTTCTTCTTCTTCTTCTTCTTCTTGCCTGTCATTTGTTTTTCATAATAAATATTATCTTGTTGCCATTTCTTCTAAAACTTGCTCCTTCATCCATTTACTCAATGTCACAAGATAGATTATGCGTTGTTTACCTCTTTCCTCTTTGCCTTTAATCTGTCCTGTGAGTATCTTATTTTCCAAACCCTCTTTCCTCATTATGTAACCCAGAAATTTCAACTGTCTCCTTCTAATGTTAAGTATAAGTGAAGTTTTTGTTTCTATTTTCTCTAAAACTTCGTCGATGATCACATGTTCGGTCAATGTTATTCTCAGCATCCTTCAGTAGAGTCACATTTCTGTTGCTTCAAGTCTCTTTTTGATCTGTAAGGAGATTGTCCAGTATTCACTGCCTTATAGAAGGACCCATATTACATAACAGCAAAGTAGACTTTTCTTTGTTTCCAACGAAATTTTCTTATCTCTTACTACTTTGCTGAGGTTTAGCTTTTTAGTATAAAATATGGACTACCTCATCAATGCGATAACCAGATATATTTAACAAAATTTAAATTATATGCCGGTCAGTATTTACACAGCACCTGAAAACTGAGTTGTGCATGAAACTCCGAGTCGTGCTACCTGTGAGGGACAATCTCTATATTCATTAATATATAGTTTATATCCCTGTTATATTGCATCGAGCAATCAATATATTATTAACAGCAGCACTCAATATATATATATATATATATATATATATATATATATATATATATATAGTCATCCACAGACAAACTGTTTTGCTGTATCACAGCTGATCAGTGTGGCTAGACGTCTGGTTGGTTTTAGCTACAGATCGAAACCCGACTGAATTGGCGTCAGTAGGGGATTCTACCACTAAGCCGTTGGCGCACGACAGGGATGAAGGTGAATTTAAGCGTATTTATTTTTAGATAAACACACAGTGACTGAGAGAACTCGATTCGATTTACCGAAAAGTCTTGGATTATTAGCCGTAATAGTCACTGTTTACAAACTCACATTTCCTCCCCAGAGAGCTCAACCGAAATAAATTTTTCAGGAGCATATATATTGTCATCCACTGACTGATTATATATATATATATATATATATTACTTAGCTAATTGATGTTAGACGAAACTGTGTAACTCTTCGGTACACTCATCAGAAGATATCAGCAAATAAACATTAATATTTCTTAATTTAAACCCATAACCTCAACACTGCATGTATTTTGATTTATATAGTGAATACATTTTTGTGGAAACCATGTGTGTGTGTGTATATATATATATATATATATATATATATATATATATATATATATATGTGTGTGTGTGTGTGTGTGTGTGTGTGTGTGTGTGTGTGTGTGTGTGTGTAATATTTCGTACAAGCGCATATTAGCTCGTCTGTCAGAATTATCTTACTTCCGACGGATCCATTGTTAGCCTGGGAATAGTTATTCCATACCATTTCATTTCACTTCATCAATTCTGTGCACAGATTCCCAATTTCTGTTTGTACAAAAGAAACAGCTGGATCGATACCAATTGATGTCAAGTTATAATCAATAAAATTAGACCTCAAATCAATATGCCATAAAACTGAGAATGTTTTACATCAGAATAGCATCTCTGCTTTTTGATCTTTGTTGGTCCCAGTGGAAAATTTGGCGTCAATAATAAATTGATGCAAATAAGTATTGTGACGAGGACAATAACATTAATTGTATTACGCGGCTGAAGAGAAGTCAGAAGTTTTTAAGAAGAAAAAAGAAATGAGACTGAAGTTATGTAATTAGAGAAGAAGGAATTGTTTAAGAAATTTCTCCTCCGTTAATTGTATAATTTCAGATAGAAAGCAATGCATACGGAAACTATATATATATATATATATATATATATATATATATATATATATATATATATATATATATATATATATATATATATATATATGTAAGCAAATATGAGGATGTAGATCCGACAGTATGATGAAAATGTGGAAAAGACAAAGCAAAATCCGAATATGTGAGTTTACTGTTTTTTTATTTTGTTTTTGTTTTTGTTATTCTGTCGACGTCAGACGTTTCGTTCAAATAGACCTTCCTCAGGACATGGTTAATGGAGATATATTTATATTAGATTTAAGTTAGATGAAGAGACGATATATACAGGACTAGTCAGAGACAGAAAAACTGAAATTCTAAAGTCAGAGTATTCTTTCTTGGAGTCGGATACGCTGGCGCCGCGTGGCGTGCCACCTCACACACAATAAACACCAGACAGGGTTTCTTTAATATATCAACTTTTCTAGCAAGATTAATGCTTGACAAACGTACCGATAAGCTATAGTTTTAAATAGGTTCCCCCCCTTTCCACTTAGGATAAAATCTCTTCCCTGGGAGCAGGTTTTCGCAGCGCCGACCACGCGGCGCCAGCGTATCCGACTCCAAGAAAGAATACTCTGACTTTAGAATTTCAGTTTTTCTGTTTCTGACTAGTCCTGTATATATCGTCTCTTCATCTAACTTAAATCTAATATAAATATGTCTCCATTAACCATGTCCTGAGGAAGGTCTATTTGACCGAAACGTCTGACGTCGACAGAATAACAAAAACAAAATAAAAAAACAGTAAACTCACATATTCGGATTTTGCTTTGTCTTTTTCACATTTTCATCATATATATATATATATATATATATATATATATATATATATATATATATATATATATATATATATATATATATAGTGTATTTAGGCAGAAATCCTTCGTTTATGCATGTTTCGTTAAAAATGACAGACAAGTTACTACGATTAAACTTTTTATTTAGTTTTTCTTGTGTTCGAACAAGCGCTTTCTTTTGGGGAAAGAGAGAATATTTGGACTGTTCCTACACACTCTGTGTCCAAAAAAGCAAGCACTTGTTCGAACACAAGAAAAATTAAATAAAATGCATAATTGTAGTACCTTGTCTGTCGTTTTTAATGAAACATGCATATATATATATATATATATATATATATATATATATATATATAGAGAGAGAGAGAGAGAGAGAGAGAGAGAGAGAGAGAAAATTATAAGTAAACGGTTTGCCACTTAGCTGATTGACGTTGCCGTCTCCAGAGTTTCGCTGAGTAGCGCTTTCGTTTATTCTTTTAGCGATTAGTTCAACATAAAAATAAAATCAACCTTAATAATGACTCAAAGAATAGCCGAAACTGTTCGGACATGCAGAACATTTGGATAATTTCTACATAATTTATGTCCAGAAAAGAAGAAAATTATAAGAACACAAGAAAAATGAATAAAAACTTAACCGCAGCAACTTAGTCGCTTTTAATGAAACTTGTATAAAAGAGGGACTAGTGCCCAAATAGACACACGAACATACAAACACACACACACACAGACACACACACACATATATATATATATATATATATATATATATATATATATATATATATATATATATATATATCGTTTTCGCAAGGTAGGTGAATATATATATATATATATATATATATATATATATATATATATATACATATATATATATATACATATATATATATATTTAAAGACATTTTTGATATGTTTAACGTTCTTTTTATAGATACAAGTATTTAAGTAAATGCTCTGTTTATCTCTCTCTCTCTCTCTCTCTCTATATATATATATATATATATAATATGGAGAAAACAACTGAAAAGTTCCAAATTAAAAAAATTGAATGTTTTTTTTGTTAAAGTATTCATTTATATTTTTTGTTATATATATATATTTGATATTTCAGATCTGCCCCGATCTTTCGTCAGAAATAAATTAAATAACTGTATTCAGAAGTTTGTTTACAAGTAGCGTCCGTCGCGAGACGCGGACGTCACGTGATGTGGAATGCAAATGTGTTTGAATATTTCTAACGTAAATCTAACGATAATATTTTAGATGTTGTTTAAAATTTTTTTTTTAACTATATCTAAAAATTTTTTTAACTATTGAAATATTTATACAGATTTAAAATTCCCAAGTCTTTGTTTAACCCTAGTTTATATGTGTCTAATTTGAAAATCCAGTATTTTTCTTTTTTTCTGCGTGTGTATGTGGAACTAAAATCGGAATCTATCAATAAACATTTACAGTTGTCTAATGAGTGTCCTGATTGATTAAAGTGTTCAGCTATGGGGGAATAAGGATTGTTTTGACGTATGGATAGTTTATGATTGTTGAAGCGAAATCTAAAATTATTTCCAGATTCACCAATATATCCACTATTGGGACATATTGTGCAGAATAAATAGTATTATGCTATATACATATATATATATATATATATATATATATATATATATATATATATATATATATATATTCACCTACCTTGCGAAAACGGATCTTAGATTTAGATTTCAAGCACTTGTGTCACAACCTGACCTCTTGCGGGTCGAGTAAATACTCTATTCCAATTCAAAAGCTAGTTCAATAATTACACAAATGACTATTGTACATTGTCATTTTTATCATTTGACCCCAAGCAAGGCAATAAAGAAACTAAGACGCAACAGGTTGTGAAATAATATTAAAAAGAAAGACATTACTAAAGATCGATAACAATAAAAGAAGAAGCATCAAAAAGATAATAAATAAAGATTGACCTTGCATTAAAAGTTTTGAAAATCACAGATGGCGGGAAATGAAGAAGCCTGAAACGAGTTCTACAAGCGAGAAGAGCAAAAAAAAAAAAAACTGTTAGCAAAGAAGTTACGGTTACATCTAGCTGATTCAACTGTAAAATATAGTCATCTGAAGATCACGTGAGTATGAATCACGAGTTACGTCTAGAGCCATCCTTTCATAAGGTTTAACGTTAGTAAGTGTTCTTAACTCGGTTCCGGTAATCTGGATTTCGAGCACTTTACTCTACTGAGTAGGTAAGATTGTTTTCATGCCTCTTTAACCGTTCTTTCTTCAGTATTGTCGGTTTTATTCGAGACTATATCTGGATAAGAGTTTTGTTTTTGCTTAATATATTCATACATACATACACACACACACATATATATATATATATATATATATATATATATATATATATATATATATATATATATATATATACAGTGTAAGCCGGATATAAGAGAGTTGTCGGGACCGGAGAATAAGTCTCTTATACCCAGGTTTATCTTTTATCCGGGTTTGGTCTATTATATATACATTAACACAGGGTCTAATTTGGGACCAGATAAAATCGCTCTTATATCCGAGTTTCTCTTATATCCGGGTCTCTTATATCCGGGTTACCCTATATATATATATATATATATATATATATAGTAGTAGTAGAGTGGATAAATGAAACGGCCAAATATAAGCAGGCATGTACGCGTGTGCTGGTGTGCATACGCAGGCAAGTAAATAAATAATCGTTAAATTTATGCATGAGGTGTAAACGTAATAGTTCCCAATGCGGTTATACAGAGCAAATATATGTATTAATTAGTACATGTCCGCGTACCTACGCTTTTGGCATGCGACTATAGTTTCGACCCCGTGCCTGGCGAACTGGGAACATCACTAAGCGAAACTATAGTCGCACGCCAAAGACGTAGGTACGGGTATATGAACTAATTAATACATAATTAATATATATATATATATATATATATATATATATATATATATATATATATATATATGTATTAAGACATTTTTTATGTCTATACGTTCTTTTTATAGATACAAATATTTAAGTAAATGCTCTGTTTATGATAAACAGTATTAACAACATTTACCGGCCTGAATGTACGAAAACTTTTCATAGAAAATATGCGTCCTCCGACACGAATCGAACCTGTATCCTATACGGAACCGTCATATAGCCTGACGTGTTTACCGATTTAGCCACAGAGGAGCGTTTCAGTTAGCAAGGTCGATTTTACTCTCCTTTTAAACGCTCCTCTGTGGCTAAATCTGTAAAGCACATCAGGCTATATGACGGTTCCGTATAGGATACAGGTTCGATTCGTGTCGGAGGACGCATATTTTCTATGAAAATTTTTCGTACATTCAGTCCGGTAAATGTCGTTAATACTGATTATTTTAAAACAGAGCATTTACTTAAATATTTGTATCTATAAAAAGAATGTATAAACATAAAAAATATCTTAAAATAATTGTCGGACTTTGTCCATTTCATATATATATATATATATATATATATATATATTTGTGTGTACATATATTTGTATTTTATTTTTTATATATGCAAAATGATGAAAGTTTGTTGCTATTCTAATACTGCGCTTACATCAATAAAGTCCATATACCATAGAGCAAAGTTCACCAGAAGAATTACTATGAAAATATTTCTTTAAAAGAGAAAGGCTCAGGGAAGCAACTTTGCGGTGGTGGAAAAGTGACTGAAGCCGAGACGCCAAGTTAGAAACCAAATGATATTGCTGTGCTTCTTTGGATTTTATCAAGAATTTCTAAATATATAGCAAGAGCAGCAGACCATATGTGGTAACCGGTTGCCAATGACTACATCCAGAGAGAGAAATTAATATCACCGAAATCTAATATCAATGTCTAGAGTGCGCGTCACGTCCGTTGTTCAACAATCGTGACGTCACGAATTAATCAGTGAATGTGACGTAAGTAAACACAAAATATATAAACAGTAACCTAAATAAGTCGATGCCAAAAACCATTAAGTGGATTCCAGATTGCGCTGAACGTCCTGGGTATGACGATAAACTACATCCGCGTCCTGGGTATGACGTTAAACTACATCCGCGTCCTGGGTAATACGTTAAACTACGGCAAACAGCAAAGCCTCTGATCAGGAGGTTTTGAGGAGCGTGGAACCACCTCTTAATTGTTGGTGTTTCCAGGTCCACCCTGACCTGGGGTGGTAGCACCTATCACGGTCCCAGCTATGGGCAAATAGTTAACCTCCAAACTGGTGTCAAGCACTATGAAAGTGTAAAAATAGGTTTTAATACCAGAAATACTTTGTAAAAGAATTATTACTAGGAATAAGTTAATGAAGGAAAACATTATTACCAGCAATACATTCTTGAAAAAGATATTAACAGCTATACTTTTTTGAAAAAAAAAATTGCAAGCGATACATTTTGAAGAAAAATATTACCAGAAATAGATTTTTGAAGGAAAAAAATACCAACAATAGACATGAAAAAACTATTACCAGCAATGAAAATCTTGTCGGAATTAAATAACCCATTGAGGTTGATATCCTGTAAAACAAACCAAACCAAACCAAACTAAACCAGATTGCGCTGAACAGACACCAAATAATTATAGTTTAATACATCGATTTTATCTAATTTTAATAGTTTTATTAACCAGGCGCCAGATAGCAATTGATTAACAATCCTCTCTTTGTCTTGTCTGTAGTTTTCTCTTTTTTGCATTAAGTTTTTCATTGGGTCAAAGTCTCACTAAAACTGTCCAATGACGTATCAGTTCGATTGACGTCTCATCTGAAAGGCACATATTATGCGCTTTCTGTTACCTCGTAACAATTAAGGCCACTTCATAAGACATTATTTTTAATATATATACAGAGTGTTTTATAATACCCAGAAATTCAGACACAGATGCCCCCAAGGACATATGGCACAGCAGATAAAGGCGTTAGTTAGATCCAGTGCGTGAGTTCAATACCTGGTTAAGGCGGTGGAGAACTTGGAGAGGGGAATTAACAGGAGATAACTGATAACTGACATCCATTAGACATGGCACGTGGAATTAGAACAGTCTACCCCAGTGAGCGAAATAAAGGGATCAGTTCGACATTCTAACGGCCGAAACGTTGTAATAAATATCGTGACAAAGATGAGGACAATAGTCCGAATAATGTAAATAGTGTACATAATACCTCATCTCAGAAATATAGACAGATGCTATCCTTTTACCTTTCAATAAACGTAATTTCCATTAATCTATCATTTTTAGTCCTTGATTTTCGCCCGCTCATTTTGTTTCAAGAATTGTGAAACACTGTGTATATTTTATTTTATATTGTGTGAAAATATGTGATGAATATCTTCACTAACCAGTCACCTTACAGTAATTGATATACACACATCTTTTTGCCCTGTATATCATTCTGTCTTTCTTTTTTATTAAGTTGTATATTGGGTCAAAATTCCACGAGACTCTATTCCTGGAAGTTTCAATTGAATCAACAACCTATACTCGTTGCATCACACAAAGGATGTAATGAATAGAAGGATTTTTTTTCGGAATTTTGATGCAGATGTCGAATGTACATTTCTTGAAACGAATATTTGCAGATGCCAAATCCTTTTAAGTAGGAGTCAAGAAGAAGAAGAAGGTGAAGAATACACAAAAAAAGCAATGAGGCGTAAAATGAAATCACTGAAGAAAACAAACTGGTTAAGGCCATCTTGCTGAATGTTCCTTCACCAGCGCTCTACAATCGAGTAAAACTGATACGAGGCAAAAATAAAAAGAACAAGGGTATGCAATCAAATATAACAGCAGTAAAAGCATCAAAACCCACTTCTTTAAGAATAAAGAGATTTACAGAAATAATCCTTTCAAAAAATTGAAAATCATATATATATATATATATATATATATATATATATATGTGTGTGTGTGTGTGTGTGTGTGTGTGTGTGTGTGTGTTTGTGTGTGTGTGTAAATTATTTTCAGATAGCGTGTATCTGTGAAGAACAAAATGAATAAAATGTCAAATGCAAAAACTATTCTTAGCCGACGCGTTTCGTCCTATGAGGGACTTGATCAGGACAAATATAAGGTTTTATTTTGTTGTTATGACAGGCTTCGTAAATACCCAGAGCAATTTGCCATAGAGTAAGAGCCAATGCGCTAAATAAGTAAACCATTGCTACTGAGTAGAATCCTGGATCTTTATTCACTTGTGCCCCTTTATATTGGCCTATGTTTCTTCTATATGTGCTATGTCCCCTCAGGACGTAGACGATCCCGGCTATCTATCATTTTCTGTTCCTTGTAGCTATTATTAAATTTTGTCTTTTCGTTATATCTCCCAAACCCTGTTATACCATCCATTTACTCAAGCCCATCAAGTATGTTATGCGTTGTTTTCCTCAATCCTTTCAATCTGTCCTGTGAGGATCAGATTTTGGAAGCCCTCCTTCCTCTTCTTGCTTTCCTTCACTACCTTCTATAGGAAGTCTTATAGTTGTCTTTCCGTGTCTGCTATAAACACTGTGTCATCTGCATACCTTGTTGTTAAGATTGTGGCCGTCAAAATATAAATCCTGGCTAATAAACTTAAATTTATACATGATGCCATCGGTTCCCAAGTAGGCATCTACGCAGACAACACTACCATTTACTCTTGCCTCAATAATAATTCAACATCGCTGATAAAACTAACCTGGCCATTGGTCTCGAAAACGACCTCCAATCTGCGGTTGACTGGGGCAGGAAATGGCTTGCAAACTTTAATGTCTCCAAAACGAAACTGCTCACCATATAGAAGCCTCCCTGTTTCCCATCAGAATGGCTGATGTCCAACTCGACGAGAACGCCTCCCTGCGCCTTCGTGGTCTCACGCTTTCCACTAAAATGAGGTGGAACAACTACATTGAATCAATAGCTTCATCTACCGCAAGGAAAGTTGGATCTCTGTGTCGCGCCGGAAGGTTTTTCTCGCCTGAGTTCATCCTTCAAATCTACAAATCAACTATTCGTCCTTGCATGGAATACTGCTGCCATATATGGTCTGGTGCCCAATCTGTTCATCTCGAGGTCCTCGACACAATACAGAGAGGGATATGCAATGTGAGGTCCTGATCTGTCATCTCGTCTACAGTCACTCTCTCACACACGTGTTGTGGCTTCCCTTTGTCATTTCTACAAATATTTTCATGGCAACTGCTCTGACGAGCTACTTTCACTGGTTCCCAAACAGCATTAATTTAAGCGTGCTACTAGGTTGGCATCTCGGTCCCACCCTTTCATTATCGAAACGTTTAAACATAGCCGTCTCTTCTACTCCAAAAGCTTATTATTTCGCACTTACCGTCAGTGGAACTTCCTCTCCCTTACTTGCTTCCCTGATAGCTATAACCTTCAAATATTCAAATGTAATGTCAATCGACATCTTCTGATGCCTTGATCCTGAACCCCGTCCTTCTCTGTATCCTTTCTTCAAACACCCATCTTTACTCCTACTCTCACTTTCTGTAACCCTTTGCGTGCTAGTGGCACTCCTGTCTTGCCTGGGGTGATATGCTTGCAAAAATATTAAATCAAACTTTTTAATTCTGTTTGCAATTCCTATACTGTTTTTTTTTAATTCAGAATTTTTTTGTATAAACGTGTTCTCTCTGTAAGCACACTTATCGTGAATTTTCAGACCCCGAAAAAATATTATTAATAACGACTCAGACATGAGACTTTTAAAGCGAAAAAGACGTTAAAGAATATATACTTTTATGTAGAATGTACAAATATGCGCACAGATACTCCAGACTTAATTAACTGCATGTTAGCCGCTTGGAATTTAAAGATTTGAAGCCATTTTCTTGATGATAGATTTTCTACAGGGACTTGGGTTCGATAATGAAAGCTATTCACAAGAGAGAAAGCGGAAGAAGCAATGAAGTTTAGTACATGTTCCAAAGAGGGAATAATGTACAAGCAATTAACAAAGAGATGAACGATGTTTAATGGTTTCGGTGGTTGAAATCAGTGCATATGTACCGAACAACAAGGAGACTGGATTAAATATGGTCGCTTCACTCATTTAATATTACAATCAATTCCCAGGAACACAAAAAATATTCTACGTCGCCTTTTTGACATTGAGGATTAGAAAAAGAAAAATCAAAGAAAGTTTGGTATGGTTTGTTTTGTTTTACGGCATAACAACCTCAATGGGTTATTTGATGCCTACAAGATTTTTCATTGTTGGTAATATTTTTTCAAAAATGTATTGCTGGTAATACCCTTTTCCTCAAAAATGTATTGCTGGTAATATTTATTTTCTTCTAAAATATATTGCTGGTAATAATGTATTTCTGGTAATAATGTATTGCTGGTAATAATGTATTTCTGGTAATAATGTATTGCTGGTAATAATGTATTTCTGGTAATAATGTTTTGCTGGTAATAATGTATTTCTGGTAATAATGTATTTCTGGTAATAATGTATTGCTGGTAATAATGTATTGCTGGTAATAATGTATTGCTGGTAATAAAACATTGCTGGTAATAATTTTTCCTTCAAAAAATGTATTTCTGATATTAAAACATATTTTTACAGTTTCATAACGTTTTAATCCCAGTTTAGGGGTTAACTATTTTCCCATAATTGAGACCCTAAACAGGTGTTATCACCCTGAGTCAAAATGGCCCTGGGAACACCAGCAATGAAGAGGTGGTTCCACGCTCCTCAAAACCTCCTGATCAGAGGCCTTGCTGTTGGACGTAGTTTATTGTCATACCCAGGACACGGATGTAGTTTATCGTCAAACCCAGGACGATCAAAGAAAATTTTTACACTAGAAAGAGGATGTGCAGGCAATATTCAAGGTTGGAACCAAAAATTGGTTAGCTGAGTTCGAATTCTGTTCAAAGTAGTTGCACTTACTTTCATACAAATAATCTTCGGATAGGTATGGATACATCTCTCCTCCCCCACAATAGCTACAAGTTAAATAGTAGGTCAAACAGGGCGCTCTAGCCGTGGTTGGCAACTAGTCTAGAACAAAAACAACTCTAAATTCAAAACTGGTTATTATACACTGCTCGGCCCAATAAATTAAAAATAAATAGTGTAAATAATAATAACTTATAATCCCAGAAATTCAGACAGATAATATCTATATTACTTATACGAGTGATGTCAACTAGTAAGATCTTCATAATGAAACAGATAAAAGCGTTAATACGAAAAGAGGGCCTCCCGTCAACCACGGCCTCCAGACGACTTCGCAATCTCCTGCAACTCTTCTGGACTGTCTCCTTGTTTATGTTTGTGAATGTTACCATAATACTTTCCTTTAGTTCATCTTTGGTGTTACGAAGAGTTTTGTTGGTCTCTCACTCAACTGCGTCCCACAGATAATAATCAAGGTGGGTTGCAGTCTGGGGAGTTAAGTGGCCAATTGTAAGGAGTGATCTAGTCACAGAAATTGTCTGACAGCCATGCCTGGGTTCTCTGGCTTGTGCGGCATGGTTCGGAGCCCTGTTGCGAGACCTAGAGTCTTCCAGTGGTCACCCACTTGCCCCAGGGCAGTACTACCTCATCAAGGCATTTGATTTAGGCCTCTGCGTTGAATCTGAGGCACTATGGGAAGATAAATGTAGGCATACCGTCACCATTATGAGTGATCACTCCAAACACCTCTGTAATCACTATTAGACTCATTCAACTCTTTCCGAATCCTCTGCACTGTGCGCTCAGATTGATACTCAAATACTCTGAAATTTTCGTATTGGAGTTTCTGTCGCAAATATCAAGGAGAACAGCATGCCGTTTCCAAATTTCTGGCGGGGTGAATTGCGTCATGGTGCTCTTTTTCTCATAGATGGTGCCCAACTGACACTACTATCCTGGGCAGACGATAAAATTAAAAACAAACAACACGCATGCGCGAAATTAAAAATATAAAATGGCGACAATTTACCCATCGCACCCTGCATACGTGTTTTTCATGCATCGCTAAATATTATTAATACATTAAAAGTGAAACGTCATAGACATAAAGATTTTCTATTTGTTCCATATCCATGTTCTATATCTGATATTGAGCACTTTACCCATAAATATATCATACCTCAAAACTATATTTTTTTTATCATATCAAGCCTTTCTTACGCTTAGCGATTTTTCAAAATGAGTGGCTTTTTTTGAATAGTGATTTGCATTGGTGGTAATATAGATTGGCAGCCAATCGTCAATGTTTGTTACTACTGTAGTGGATTCAGTCATTATTCGGTGACCTATATTAGGAGCCTTGTGCCAGACTAAGTTAAGCTTAGTAAAAATATTGATAATGATTGAACGACAGTTAGTGTAAATAAAGGTATTAATTCCTTCGTAGGCATAACGAGAGAGATTAATTTCAATTTCTGGAAATCGTCGAATAGTCTGATATTTTTTTTTACCATATTCATTTCCACGTGCTTCCTTTTATCGTCAGCTTACCTACTTTCCATCTCAATGCATTCAATCGTCATCTTCTTCTTCTTACCAGTTTTCTTAATTCGAAAAATAAATCCATATCTCTCTCGTATTCTTCTTAAATAGCTCTCTTCCTATATCTGTATTTCTTTATTTTTTCAGTATCACATTTTTCTCTCCCCTTCTCTCTCTCTCTCTCCACACACACACACGCAATATATATATATATATATATATATATATATATATATATTGTTTATTCGGTATGTTTATGGATAAAACTTATTTGAGTAAATGCTCTGTTTTTAATTAAACAATATTCATTACATTTACCGGTCTGAATGTTCGAGGAATTTCGTAAAAAATATGCGTTCTCCGACATATATATTTCTTAATATATTAAATAGCTCTGTTATTTTACATTGAACAATGTTTTTTCTTACACTATATCTATCTATCTATATATATATATATATATATATATATATATATATATATATATATATATATATATATGTATGTATTTGCATACGAACTCACGTTCGTACATTTACCTATATTTATCCATATATATATATATATATATATATATATATATATATATATATGTGTGTGTGTGTGTGTGTGTGTGTGTATATATATAAACGATAGAACCTATGTAAATATTAATATAAAAGTGGTCAACATCAAGAAGCTGCGACAGTCTGTTTCATGCCTGAATACAATCTCCCGGACGTCTTCACCATTTTTTAATATGTCTAGTAATATCAAGCTTCATGCTCATCATTTTTTCCCTCCTCCTTCACATTTACTTTACATTATATATATATATATATATATATATATATATATATATATATATATATATGTAAGCGTGCAAACGAGAGGGACATGGGAAATCATCAAGTAATATACCTAACGAGGTTGTGTATTGAATGTCAGAACAGAAGCTGAAAGAAATAGTAGGGGACAAAGTATAGGATTTACATTAGTCGGACTATTGTCCTCATCTTTGTCAATAGTCCGACTAATGTAAATACTGTACATAATACCTCATCTCAGAAATATAGACAGACTCTGAAAATATAGGATGTTGTGGAGGACAATGATCATCGAAGTCCTCAAGATATACGACACATAAAGTCACAAACCTTAACACGCTCACTACGATGTACCCAGTTAAAATTGGACTTACAGCATAATGATTTGCAAAACTAGTGTGCCAACCATCATTTCATGACGTGGTCTTTTTATTCCTTCAGTATTTACTTAGCTTAACCTGACTTAGGGTCACAAAATCGGAGCAATAGTGAGAATCGAACACACATACCTGACTCATGGTTTATCAGACTAGCTCGAGAATGATCGCACTTAACTAGACACCCAGATTTCACACTTACACTAATTGGTCACTAAAATACGCATAAACAAATGCGCTTTTATGCAAATTTATACTCAGCCCATGTCATTCCAGCAATTTAATGCATATCAGCATTTAAAATTAGTCACGACAACCTGCTGAATTTCATTTTATGTAAGAATATGGGAACGAAAGTTGATTTAAATCCTTAGTAAATATATATGGAAATTATACCACAGTGTATCGGTGTACCTCCCAATATCTGAATGACGATTGCCTAGCATCTGATTTCTACTCTGACATAACTCTCACAGCTCAATTGGGAAAAGACTGGCTGATATCATTCAATGTATAGAAAACTAAACTCGTAACATTTCATCACCACCGACCAGACTCTAAATCTGCACCAACCTTGATGAGTGGTCATACCCTCAATGACATTCCTTACCCCGAACGTCAACTGGATCTGAAGCACATTCCCGACTGGAACGCGTATATTGGTGCCATCGCAAAAAAAAAAATTATGGAAGAATTGTCGGTTTATAGTATCACTCCAGAAGATAGCTAAGTCTTTCTACAACGCACTGTTTTTACAAAAGTCAGATCAGACCAAGAATTGATTATTGCTTCCATATCTGGTTTAGTGCTGCCAAATCCTCACTGTTCAGCCTCGAGTGAGTTCAAAAGAGCTGACGCGGCATTGTGAGTAATGATTTATTCTTCACTCTGCAGCCCTTGTCCAACAGACGAAACATCGCCAGCTCTTCACAACTCTATCCCTATTACTTCAGTAGATGTTAGAGGGGGGTACATTCCTTGCTTCTACTTGTTCAGACCTTCACAGATAGGAAGCACCATGCCAAGTTCACGGTGGCAAATCATCCCAATTTTCTTTGTTTTCCTTTGATAGGGAGCAAATTCCACCTAGATAGCTTCTTCCCCAGAAAAGTTACTCTGTGAAACAAACTCCCGAAAGGGTGTTTCCCTGACAACTACAGTTATGGTCTCTTAAGTTTAGGGATAACCATATAATATACATTTCTTACTTCCTCTTTCCTCCTCCCTTGCATATATATTTCTCAGTAACTTAGTATATTGAGTGCTTTTCGGACCTTGTAATGGGTGAACAAGCAGTGAAAAGATAATGAGTTTGAACGCAGCATGATTACTAGTGCCAGACAGACAGGTTATTTAAAAAGTTGCTAACGATTTCACGATTTCCGCAGCGACATTCCGACGGTAAAGGAAGAATTTCGCGTCAACAACATGGAAGTCTGGATTTATCCTGCTTTGTATCAAAAGTTCTGGGTGCTAGTAATGGTACAGTATTTACATTAGTCGGACTATTGTCCTCATCTTTGTCGCCATATTTGTCACAACGTTTCGGCCGTTGTACGCTCCGGCCTTCTTCAGGTGGTTGGAATTTCGAACTGAACCCTTTATTTCGATCACTGGGGCAGACTGTTCCAGTTCCACGAGCCACGTTTGATGGATGTCAGTTATCAGTTATCTCCTGCTAATTTTACCTCTGAAAGTTATCCACTGCCTTAACCGGGTATTGAACTCACACTCTTTGGGTCTATCACTGGATCTAATCAACGCCTTTATCCACTGTGCCATGTGTCCTTGAGGAAAATTAGCAGGAGATAACTGATAACTGACATCCATCAAACATGGCACGTGGAACTAGAACAGTCTACCCCAGTGATCGAAATAAAGGGTTCAGTTCGAAATTCCAACCACCTGAAGAAGGCCGGAGCGTACAACGGCCGAAACGTTGAGACAAATATGGCGACAAAGATGAGGACAATAGTCCGACTAATGTAAATACTGTACATAATACCTCATCTCAGAAATATAGACAGACGCTAGTAATGGTGTAATTCTATTGGGAATATTTTCTTGGTATGCGTTGGAACCCTTTATACAAATAAACGCTGCAACGTAGTATTGGCTCTCACCGTGTGACTCAGTTTATAACTACTGAGCGCTCTTCCTCTGGTGCTCACTTCCAGAAGAACAAAGACCGTGACACAAAGCAAAAATAGCGAGAAATGTGTTCATGGAACATAACAATATGCTTTCTGTGTTAAAGTAGCCGCCACATCCCAAATGTGATCTATGTGTTGATTTTCTAAGCGTAGCTTAGATGTGGCACAAGGCTGAAATTATCGGGCAACTAGTGAAGATCGAACGCACTACCCGTTCGTAATTGTTCAAGCGAGACAAGCTTGCTAACCATAACACGGCGTTGAGGTGCCTCCAAATGTGTTTGCAATCAAGTTACGATCGCAAGCGCGCATACAGCACATTTGCGATGCGGTGGGAAAGGGTAATTCGAATCTTGTTTGTGCAACTAACCGATTTAAAATTGTGGGGTGCCATATTAACAGGATGGACCCAAATATCGAAGGATTGCTTTCGAAATGGCGTCGAATCCATGACAAGAAGTCTTGAGGCGTTTCGAGATGGAAAGATGTGTCGCAGTTATCTCCTCCTCAGTTCTTTAATCCTTCAACAGGGCTCTCTCCCCTGGCTATAAATACTGGCTGACACCTCTCTCTCTCTCTCTCTCTCTCCTTTTCGACTTAGGCCTTGGGCCGCTACCTCGCGCGGAGGCGAGGTAAAATCTCTCTTTTTCCACTTAGGCCAATATGTGACCTCTCACAGATACAGCGTTTGCCAAATTCTGGGAACGCGCTAAGAACAATACACGTACGCACGAACACTTACAACACACATAATTTCTCCATACAAACACTATGTAACAGTCCATGTCTTTGTTTAACTTGTTTTGTTATTAATATATATTTGTTTACCCATGTATATCGGTCTTGTTTGTTTCCTTCGTCTTCTTTGGATTTAATTAAAGTCCGACATTCTCATGTAGCTGGACCCGCCAGCAGGAAAGTTTAACCTTCTGATATCGCTTCACATCTTCACCCCGCACGGTCCGCTACAGATGTGTCTAACTCGATACTAGAGGAAATATAACACATTCGTCTTTAATTACTGATCTTATAAAAAATTGTCAAAAGGAAAGCTCTGGATATATCTACGTATGATTCCATTATTAATCTACTTCATGACAATCTAAATGAGAGTGTTAGTGAGATTGTTAATTTTTGTGTTATGATCAGGAGATATAAACTAGGACAGAAATAGATGTTATATCACCGCGGTTGGGAGATATCTATTTTTGGGTGTACAAGGAAATATGGTTGGTTTAGTTTTTCCAAAACAATAGATCAAATTACCGAAAGGCCATCTGATAAAAGAAAATACTCATCTTACGTTTAAGTGCTGCATAGGAATAGCGATCGGTATTGACCCTGCACTTTACCGTGTTAATCTTAATCTCTACTTATATCAATGTAATTTTATCACGAGCTTTATGAAACCTGATAAGGGAAGATCCAATAAAGGAAAATCCAGAAAATTTAACTTGGCTATACGTTTCAGCGTGGAGGAATTATAGAGGTGATCGCTAGATCATTCCAGGACATCTATGCACCTGTCTTAGAACTGTAATATGAAAAGCAAGTCTTCCATGTTACATTCCTCAACCTAGAAATCAATATCTCTGAAGGTGTGCCAATTCTAGCTTTTCGATATACAAGCTAGGTTTCCAGTTTTTATGTTTCCTTTGCCTGATCTAACTGGCAATATGCTGTCGCGCGTATTCTACAGGTCAGCCATAGTTGAATTTCTCCTCATCTCTTAATCAACACTGTTTTATGCGAACTTTGCAAACGAATGCTTACTGAAGGTTCGGGTTCCCAAATTCAGATTCTTAAACGGATTTCTAAAAACTATTTCCAAAGCTTCTTTTGCAAAATCATCAAAACCCTCAAAGGATATAAGTTGTGATAACGTTGTGACGTTAAATCTGGGCAAATAGTCGGTGTCTCACGAAAAGCAAGTTGTGTTTATTCAAGGACCCGCAACGGAGGGCAGGCATACCATTTAATCCGCAGCGTCAGTCTCTTCTTAATTAGTATGTATCACAATTTTTCTTTCTCTAAGACAGCTCAGTTTCGGTTTTTTTTTTGTTTTGATTTTACTCATGCACTTAATCTTTCGGCTCTAACTGTTGTTATTTGGTTGTTGATTTTAGCGGCATATCACATTTTATGGATTATTTAATGCCAAAATATAAATATTTAATACACAATTCTTTTTAGATAACAATGGTTTTAGTAATAAAACTTCACTAATTAACCCATAGGTGGGGGAGAAGAGGTGGATCCATACTTTTTTCCAAAGGTGAATATAATGAACCCAACAGGAATTGGAAGTCAGCACTCCGATTAACAATAGCCATTATGCATTACACCACCCGCACATCCAGGCTTACAGCACCTGGTATTCCCAAGCAATCACCCATCTAAATACTGACCAGGCTCGACATTGCTTAACTTCGGTTATTGTACGGAAACCGGTGTTTCAATGTGATATAGCCGTAAGCCTCTAACTGTTGTGCCGCCTGTTTGTTTTAGTTTTATTGTTCTACATTTTCTTTCATGACATGCATTCTTGTTGTTTCATCGAAGTGTCGAGACGAGAAAAGGACTGACATCTATGCTGACAAATACAAAAGATGTCCCACCGCTGCTGCTTCTTCACAAGTGATCATTAGGACAGGTTGATTTTTCACTTTTATTTAGAAAATCAACCTGTCCTAATGATCAGTACTCACACCAAAAATTAGATTCACAGCTTTTACTAGTTTTTGAGCATTTAGGTTTAAAGACCATCTGAATACCTAATTTCTGCTGCTTTTGCTTATAGACTGACGTCAAAATGTCACTCTTTCAAGAATAAATCTAAATAAAGTTGATATTTTTGTATTAGGTACATTGAATGGAAAATATATTGAAAACAGAATTCTAATTATTTCTGCAAACAAAATATGCATTTATTTTAATGATAATTAAAAACTGTAAAAAAATGTAAGACTACAGAAAAAAGGCTACTTAATAAATGAAATTTGTTAAATCATTTAATAGATCATAAAACAAAAACAGATAAAAGTGAATATAACACCATAATACTGCACAAATTATAAGACAAGATGTTTTACATTTGCATTGTTTCTGGAAAATTATACTAAAACTTTTGCACAGTATAACATATAGCTAAATTGTTCAACATAATGTGAAGGTCTTATCTGATGGCACAATAGTTTTGTAATAATGTGCTTATGCCATGCATTTTGTTCATATATAGCTTGTAAAGCTTCAGTAAATTATAAATTTATATGGTTGTGTCCTAAGGCTTTCACTAATCACTGGAATTAAATTCCAAAGTTATGATTTTGAACCTAAACATAATCTTTAAGCTCACTTCCTCAAATACTGGAAAGGATCTGTACAAAATAAAATGTCATTATTTACCAGGTCCATCTTTAAAATGGAGTGCAATACCATGGTTCCAAAATCGATCTGTCCGACTGAACATGTTAAATATACGATACTGTTAACAATTTCTTCTTGATAATCACAAGTTGAGCAAACATTCGAAACAAAAACATGAGATAGGATCGTTTATCGATGATATTGAACGTTCGAAAAATGCTAGGCTATCGCTAACAATTGATTGATTGTTTAATATTTTACGGGTTATCAATCTATTGTTGGTTATTTAAAGCCGAAATATATTTCGAATTCTTGGAAGTCGCTTACAGTAACTAGTGGTTTCCAGCCACCGGTTACTGAGTAACTAACCGCGCTTATTACAAAGTTTTGTTAGCGATCAACCCGGGGATTGATAACATTTCCTTCATAATAATAATCGTACACAAAAAAAATGAACAAAATCATGAATTTCAAACGCTGATATATATATATATATATATATATATATATATATATATATATATATATATATATATATATCGTAAAGAAGAGATTTAGACAAACAATTAATTAGCATATTTCGTCTTAGTATTTGCTTGTGTATGGAAAAAGTGCGCCTCGAAGTTGAAATTGTCAAAATTACTTGGCCCGTCAATTCCATTTGACCACTCAAATATAAGGATCGTATTATTCAAGGAATTGAGAGTATGTAAATATCTCATTAAGTCTTGTTAGCGAAGTGATTTCGGCATTAATCATATTAACATTGCGAATTAATTCTTTGTGTAAACTGCTTCTATATTATATAATATATAAGCTGCACACTCTAATATATATATATATATATATATATATATATATATATATATATATATATATATATATATATATATACAAAGAAATAATCAGGCATAGAATCAATCAGCAATATTAATAATCGTATTAATATTGCTGATTGATTCTATGCGTGATTATTTCTTTGTATATAAAATACATGCTGCCTAATGTTTTATGTTCATATATATATATATATATATATATATATATATATATATATAAATGGACCTGCGCCCCCTCTTCAGGAGAAACTGCCGTTAGATCCGAAATGTTCGACTGACTCGACTACGGAGAGCGTAGCCTATCCAGCAAAGCCGAGATTTTCGAAAGTTCCTATCAGCTCAGTTTCAAATACGAATGTTAACCAAGCAATTTCTAAAGGAGTGATGGATTTCTATTTATTACCCAGACAGATATTCTCATATTTAAGCGTTATTCTTAGTGCATTCCCATAGAAAAATCATTTATTCGGATTTGTGGCACATTTAATCTACGCTTAGAAAATCATTAATTCGGACTTGTACTACACCTATGGTACGATTAGAAAATCATTTATTCGGATTTGTGAGACATTTATGCCACGCTTAGAAAATCATTTATTCGGACTTGTGCCCCATCTAAGCTTCCCTTAGAAAATCAGCATAGACTCTCCTATTTTCATCATCACCCACTTTGCTTACACTTACTCCCCCACTTTATTAATTCTGCATTTTTATTTTTTCCATTTCATCCTTCGTAATTCGATATTAACATTCGTATTTTCTTCCTCTTTCAAATCTCTCAGCTTTTTTCTCCCTCCGTTTCCTTCTTTTCTGTCCCCTTTCTCTCGTTCCCTTTTAATCTTGTCTCACCCCTTCTTTCTCTACTTCCGTAACTATTCATAATCCTTTTATTTGCCTTCCTCCTCTTTACTTTCCATGGTTTTTTTTATGTCTTATTCACATTAGTTATATGAAAATCCATACTCAATAAGAGAACTTTTTTTCATTTTTTTTACTACCATTTTCCTTGTTATAATCATCATTGTAAATTAATTAAAAGATTTTTGTTTTTATCAGATCGCGAATATTGCGTTTCCCATTCCCAGCCGTATTAAGCAGTGTAGTCATTTTGAAATTTTCTTTTCCTATTTGCTGCAGTATTCTCTTCAAGGATTTTCAATTGCCTCCAGGATTTTCCAAATTATGGAGATTATTGCTGCAGGAAAATTCTATCTTGAAAAATTGCGACTTTTTACTGCTTTTATACTTTCTCGGAGATTCAAGCATTTTAATTTTTTCATTAACATTTTAAAATAGTTCTCCTTCGTCGTAGTTGTCTTATTCTTCGATTTCATCATTTCTATTATTATCGATACCTACGTTGATTTTCTTAGTCCAGCTTCTAGTTCCTAAATAAAAGAAGAATATGTTACGCCAATTTTCCAAAATTAAAAAAAAAATCTTTTGTTTAACGGCATATCAACACTTTATGGTTCGTTTAATACCGAAATTTAATTTTCTTGGGTGCCTTGAAGTAATACAAATATGATATATGTTATTCTGCTTTCACAATTGAATACATGGTAGATGATCCTCGGCTTTTGTGCATATAAATGTTTGTGTGGACATAATTACTAGAGGCGGTGATATGTATGCTTTATGTTGTAGTTTTGTTGAAGTTATATAGTCTCCTCCCTGACTTTCACTCTCTATAGCCGCTTGCGTACTAGTTGCACTTCCGCCTTGCTTGGGGTGAAATGATTTAAAAAAAATGTAAATATCATTTGTATTCAAAACCTTCTTTCGTGATTGAATATTTTTTCCTTTCTGTTTTCGCGTTGTTTGACTAATTCACCCAGTATTCCATGTATGTTAGTAAGACAATTATTGTTGTCTTGTATGACAATTCGAAATTCATTAGCCTTAATTCTGTCCTGAGAATTCAATTCAGTTCTTAATAACATTCGCACCCTTCTATAGTACTCTTTTTGCACTATTTCTTCTCATTTTTATGGTGAATTCCTTCACTCTCATTTACATCGAGGTACTTATAAGCTTCTTCTTGTTCTAAATCTTTGATTTTATCCCAGCGTCTAACCTAATAGAGGAGATTTTTAGTAGTGATCTCCATAGTATTGTGGTTAGAGCACATTTATCCATTTTCTTCTTCTTCTTCTTCTTCTTCTTCTTCTTCTTCTTCTTCTTCTTATTATTATTATTATTATTATTATTATTTTTATTTTCTTTGATATCTGGCGTTTACACATTTCTTTCCGGGTCCCGCCCAGGGACCTAAGGTTAGAAATGGCATCATGACACTTTCCACTGCAAAAAAATTAAAAAAATAAAAAAATAAAATAAAATAAAAAATTATTACATAGATAAAGCCCTTCGTAAAGTGTGAGCTGTACTTGTCAGAACAATTTTTTGTATCTCTTTGAGGCATGGACTTCCAGGGATCCCTTCAATCAGCCTACTGGAATCTTTTCCAACCAGTCCAAGGGCTCCAACTACAACAGGAATTGTTGATGTTCCCATGTGCCACATTTTTGATGATTTCTATTTCAAGGTCCTTGTATTTTGACAGTTTTTCGAATATCTTCAAAGATACATTGCAGTCTGCAGGGACTGCCATATCAATAAGGAGGCACTTATTTTGTTTGTGGTCTTTAATAACAATGCCAGGGCGGTTGGCTTTGATTGTTCTGTCAGTGTGTATTGACAGAACAATCAAAGCCAACCGCCCAGACATTGTTATTATTATTATTATTATTATTATTATTATTTGTATTTCTTTTAGGCATGGCCTGCCTCGGATCTCTTCAATAAGTTTATCATCACCTTTTTTTCAATCTAACCGAGGGCTCCAATCACAACTGAAATTATTAATGTATTGGTGTATCACGGTTTAGACTTTCACTTCAAGATCCTTGGATTCCGGTAGTTTTTTGAATATCTTCAACGATACATTACAGTCTTTAGGAACTGCCAGATCAATAAGGACAATTATTATTATTATTATTATTATTATTATTATTATTATTATTATTATTATTATTTAGTGAGAGATGAAAACTGATGTTAGCATACAAATAAACGAAGCCTAATATTTTCATGAAGACCCTCAGTCTAATAAGGGTATACTAAGTACACGCATCACAGGCAAATGTGCGTAATGTAGTGGCTGGTGAAAGGTTTTGATAAAATGAGGGCATATAATTTGTGGGTGTGGCCCAATTACAAATACATTCAGGTTGGGTAATCCAGTCTGATGGTCTCAAGTTGATGTGTTCTCAGTTACCTAGATGACTGACATGTCGCCTTGATTGTCTCATCCTTGAAAAAAATGCAACTCTCCCAACATTCACCCCATGACTCACGAGCAGAAAGGCACAGTAAATAAGCCCCTAGGAGACATCCCCAAAGGGCAAGCCGCCAGAAGATGTTTTTTAGAATAAGTTTCACCTTGTATAAGGTCCTTGAAGCCACTCGGGGTAGACGGTTACGTTGAGGCATTTTATACTGATAAGAGTAGAAGATAACGGCTAACCCTAGACTTGAACAGGTTAAGATTGTAGTGACCAGGAAAACATACTCTCAGAAGATATCCTCAGATAAAAAGCCTCCCGACACCCGGCCATGATGTTCCCCATTACATCCACTCATGAACAGAACAGAAATTCACACGTACGTAGGACACTTGGAAAGATCCCCAACTGACAAACTCATCTGGGGTAATAAACAGGATATTAACTATAGCCCGTCTTAATTCACCAAGACAAAAATATGTATATGTTAACAGCCCCAATCGATTAAAATGAGAGCAACGGCTGGTGTTTCACCAGGGCAATTATTATTATTGTTGTTGTTGTTGTTGTAGTTTTTGTTGTGTTGTTATCATCTTTTGCTTCATGTCTAGTAAAATGCATCACTAGGTCATTTACCAAGATCTAGCGTAAGGTAAGTCAGTAAATATATGTATTGCCTTTGAACAAACTGATTCTTAACAGATAAGAGAACCGTAACGTATACAGTGTTTATCATCTCTTTTGATAATCCACGCCTGAGTAGAAAAGCAGTTTCACAGCGCGAATTCGTTTGAATCCCTTTTAAGCAGGGGCGACCAGCGATGTTCTTAATGTGGATATCTTTGTGATCGTATTAAGGCCTCAAATGATTATAGGAATAATCGTAGATTGCTACACTTTGTTCAGTTTCCTTTTCAAGATCATTCAATTACTTATGTTACGATATTCTTTACCAGATATATTAGAAGGCATTTTTTTATTTACTATCTCTTATTATTATTATTATTCCTAAATAGACGATGTACAACATCAGTAACTGGCGTCTTGAACTAAGAACAAAATAGCCGCAGGTCTCTTCTATACTCCAGCATCATTTCTTTGTTGTTCTGGTCATTTTCAACTATGACATTCCTGGATTATTCCGTTTCTTCGCCTAATTCTTAGTTATTCAAGACATTTTTCCCTCTATTATTTAATTCAGCTGCCTGTTGATAAACGTTGGGAACTGTTTTAGAGAATGTCCTTTCATAATTCGAGAACCATTTTCAGTATTCTCACAAAGACCAGCACTACCTTGGCCTGGAGAGTTTCAATTGTTCCGTGAATTTCCAATTGATCCAATCTTACTTTTTGTTTGTGTGTGTGTGTGTGTGTGTGCGTGCGTGCGTGCGTGCGTGCGTGCGTGCGTGTGTGTGCCAGTGTGGCCTTATTATAGGCACTTCCCTTACTGGTGAAGCCCTTGTATATTTTCCAATTTTTTTCATTTCTTTCGCCTTCTCATTAATGTCCACTCGCATACCAACCCGTAGATATGGTCGTTCATATTTCTCTTTTTGTTTTGTTTTGTTTATGACTGTCAGAACCGACTTCCTCGCGTAGACAGTTTCATCCGTCATGGTTCAATTGTATCATATACTTACCTTCTTGGACAGAATTCAATTTGCGTTGATAGCATTTGTTTACATATTATTATTATTATTATTATTATTATTATTATTATTATTATTATTGATTGAGTGCGTGATTGATTGACACAGCAGCAGGCCAATAAAGTGGCGCTGGAGTGCAAATATACAAACCCAAATATACCCACCATCACCCCCAGTTTGATACGTGTATAGCGGGCACGTACATCACAGTCAATTATTATTATTACAGTGTAAGAGAGCAGAAAGCCAACAATATATGGCGATCTACAAATGTACAAAGCCCAATATGCTCATCATGACACCTAGTTTATAGAGCTCCGCCAAGCACATGCATGACATGTATATATTATTATTATTATTATTATTATTATTATTATTATTATTATTATTATTATTATTATTTCCTTTGGTTTCTGATGTGTACTCATTTCTTTCTGGGTCCCGACCAGAGACCTATGGTCAGAAATGACATCATGGCATTTTCCACTGAGCAGTTTTGAA
>OZ038496.1:52121959-52256959 GCA_964036315.1 Acanthosepion esculentum
AATTTGAAGTTGTTACTTTCTGATTTTGAAACATGGTAATTAATTCATGGATAACCGCTCGGAATTGGAAATAGAAGAGCCGGTTCTCATTCCAGACGGTTTCGTCATATTCGTGTACCCACGAAAACGCTTGGGAAATGTATGAATCAATCACGTCCCCCAGTTATGGGCTAATTAGTAGGATTGGTATCAGAAAATCATTAGTATCTCCCCACAAATTCTTCCAATCCGAAAATGTTTTCGGGCTTCAAGTAACCTGCAAGCGGTTGATAAGCTGTAAAGAAAAAGAAAAAAAAAAGAAAAAAAAAGGAAAAAAAAAAGAAGAAAATAACAAATCAACAAGTAGTATATTCCTATATTTCTCCCAGACTTGAGACACGCCTCATTAGCAGCAACTAACATTCTTTATCATACTGTCTTGGTTTTCTTTCCCTTAGGAATACTTTCAATTATTTTAATTGACGGCTCTCCTGTTGGGATCATCTTTGATTTCAGTTCGGCAAGATACACTGCACTCTCTTTTGACTTCAGATTTTGTTTCTATGCCACGTCTCTTGAAGACGTGGGCGACCATAGTTCTCTACTAATTCCTGACATTTGACTCTTTACAATACCGCTTTGACAGATCTCTACACATCTTAGCTCTGCGAGACATGGCATCCAATATAACATGTGAAATATGTCCATGGGAATTCTGATGATGAGCCTTCCTTTTTGAATTCTTGACTTTACATATTTAAGCGCCGTACTAGAGTGACAGTTAGGTTTCATCATATTACATTTGAAATTGCTCGATGTAACCGTATTCTATGCTATCAGTCACTTATTTTGCACTCTTCGCTTGTGGAACTCTTTTCTTTCTTTTCGCTGCTCAGTCAACTTTGATCTTTGATAAAATATAAATCGAGAGTCATCTATCTCGTTGAATCTTGTTTTTTTTTATTGTTGTTGTATAAGAGTAAGTGTCGTTGCCGAGACTGTGGTTTGAAACTAGATCGCCAGTGAGTAACACGGGCGATTCCATTATTATGTAGATCACGTGATCATAAAAGAAGTGAATAAATAGGAAGTAGCGTGATGACTATACGATCACTGTTCATTCTTCTTGTCTATCCACTATTGCTATACGTTCATTCTCTCTACTCTACTACTATACGGATTACGATTCTCTTCTGATCATTATACTATTTGGCGATTAGTACTTTTTTTTTTTTTAAGCGTATCACCCCAAGCAAGGCTGGGGGCCACTATCACGCAAGGGGTTATAGAAGGGTTGGAGGAAGAGCAGATAGGAGTGGTAAAGGAGAGGATGTGGAGAAAGAGAAAGACAGTGGGTCGATCAAGGCAAGGGGGTTACAGAAGATTTGGAGCGAGAGCAGATAGGAATGAAAGGTGAAAGGATGTGGAGAAGGGAAGTGGATAGATCAAGGCAACTGGAGATGACGATTGACGCTACACTTAAACCGTTGGAGATTGTATTTGTCAAGGGAACAGTAATAGGGAAGAGAGTTCCATAGGCGAGATGTGCGAGACATGAAGCTATTGGAGTAGAAGAGACGTCTACATCTAACAGTTTCAACGGTGTAGGGGTGGGAACGGGATGCCAGCCTCGTAGGACGTTTAAATTCACGAGGCCTAGGGACAAGCGAAAGCAGCTCCTCGGAGCAATTACCGTGAAAGTACTTGTAAAAAAGACAGAGCAAGGCAACATCGCGTCTGTGAGAGAGCGACTGCAGACGAGATGACAGATCAGGGCCAATCACATTGCATATCCATCTCTGGATCTTAGTGTGGATATTATTGGTAGGCGTTACGACTAGTACCGGCGTCTACATAGTCTCGAATGTAACGAGCATTTTTGGAAGTGATAAAGAGCGTTTTTATTTCATAGCAAAAGTGACAAGCGAAGCCGTCCAATATCACAAAAAATGTCTTCTCTTCTTAATTATGTCGTCTTCTTTTTTTCAAACTCTTTCACTCTCGGTAAACCTTCCGTCGCAGTGGCTTTATCATCTTACTTGGGGTGAAATGATTAAAAAGATACTTTAATTCAAATTACAAATTGTGTTTTCTTAAGATGTTTCTAAAATTTTGTTACGTTGTCTTCCTTTTTCACGATGCACATTCACATTTTTCTTCGTCGTTGCTTTTTTACAGATTCCTATTTTGGTCTCGTCATTGTTAATCTATAAATTCTTGCTCACATTCTTTTCCCTCTTTCATTGTCGATTTCTTTCACAATTGTTTTTTTTTCTACTTATTCTCTTTTCGCTTTCTTTTATTTCCCTTTCTGTCTCTTTTTATTCCCCCCCCATTCATTTCCTTTTCTTTCTTTTCCAGTTTCACTTACTCTTTTTTCCTTTTTTTTGTGATGTCAACGAACATTCGTTTAGCACATTTGTAATGTCAACGAATACTCGTTATCACTTTTGTAATGTTCTTTGTAGAAGAGACTTTATAATCTCAGATACAACTATAGTACACCGTTGAACAATGCTGGTGCCAGACGCCTTCGAATAGCATTCGCATTAATAGTATACTCGCTCAAATAGCAATCACCGCATAGTAATCCGTATAGTGATCAGTATAGCGAAATAGTATAGAGAATAGTATAGAGAATAGCCTTCCATATAGTAATAGAGGATAGAATAGAAATGGTGATCCGTATACTAATAGAGGATAGAGTAGAAAGAGTGAGATATTCACTAACCGCCCTATTATTATTATCAAATGTTACTTTCCTACCCAGGGATGTAAATGATTATATCATAATTAGTATCTAACTAAAGACACCTTTCTGTTTGTATTTCTGAGATGGTGATTCTTCATTGTTTATATCCAGACGAATATCCTCATTGTTGCTGTTGTTATCACAGCGTTTCGCTGTTTAGGTTCGTATCGAGTCGAATAACCATTATTTAAAGCCAGTAAATATTTTTAGATTGTAAGAATCTTTTTGGAGATAATAACGGCTTACAATAAATTATTAGTGATTCAATTTTACTAATTAACCCATAGCTGGGGGAAAGAGGTAGATTCATATATTTACCAAGGTTGTTCGTCAGTAAGTGATTATGACGAACCCAACTGGAATTGCAAATCGACTCTCCGATTAACAATTCTTTTGTGATGTCAAAGAATACTTGTTGTCACTTTCGTAATGCTCGTTGTAGTAGAGACTTTGTAATCGCAGATACAACTATGGTAACGCAGTTGAACAATACTGACGTCAGACGCCTTCGAATAGCACTCGCACTAAACCCGTATAGTGATCTGAATAGAAAGATAATATAGTGAATAGAGTAGAGATTAGCGGTCCGTATACTAATAGGGGATAGAGTAGAAATACAGACCAATCTAGACGTCACGCGACTCACTATATATGCGTTTCCTCTATGGTCACGTGGTTTACTTAATTTAATAATGGGATCGCTTGTTTTTGCTCACTGGGAATCTATGTTCAAACTCAAGTGTCGGCAGCGACACGTTATTCCTTTATAACACTTTCTTCTTTTTTTGATCTTTTTCTCCTCTCCCACATCTTCAATTATCCCTTTCTCTCTTTCGTTGAGCCCCCTTCGACGTGGTGCAATGGTCAAGCAAGCTTGTCACGCTAGATCAGTTACGACTAGGTAGTGAATTCGATCCTCACTGGATGCTCCACATTTTCGGCCTTGTGCCACATCTAAGCCAAGCTTAGAAAATCACATCGCTTCTCGGCCTTTTGGCTGGGATCAAAGTGTAGTATCTGCCCTCGGACGGATAAACTACGTTTTCATTTCTCTGTTGTGTGTATGTGAACGGACAGAGCGCAGCTGAAAATATTACTGAGAGATGCCCGGCCTCGGAATACAGCTGCCCGCGGCAGTACCTCCTTCATTGCATTAAAAAGTGGGGAGAACGGTAGTAATAGCGATGCGAGCGCCACCAACGTTTGCGGGGGCTTGGCTGGGCTATTTTGAGACCTGGCCCTGGTGAACGCGCTCGGGTTCCCCACATTAAACTGACCTTTTCGTCGTATCCTGCCAGCCTGAGCGGTAAGAAAATACAATCCCATTCTTTTTTTCTTTCTTACTTTCATTCTTTCTTTCTTCAATTCCACATTATTTTCTTTCTAATTCTCTCACGATTTGTTTATGTTTTGAACTTGTTCTTATTCTTTCTTTCTTTTTCAATTTCCTCTTTTTATTTCGTCTTCTTTTTTACGTTTCTTCCTTTCCTCTTCACCCTTTTTTCAATTTATCCGACATGTTCTTCCTTCCTTTCTTTTTTTCTTTTTTTCTTTCTTTCTTTCTTTCTTTCTTTCTTTCTTTCTTTCTTTCTTTCTTTCTTTGCTATTCCCTTCATTCCTCCATTTACTTGTTTCTTCGCTCTCTTATAGAATGGTATCTTTTTCTTCTATTCCCTCTTCATTTCTTCTGTCTTTTCTTTTCTTTTTTACAAGTTTTCTTCGTCTATTTCTCCGTATTTATTTTCCTTTCTTTCTTTTTTCTCTCTCTTTCTTTATTTTCTCTCCTTCTTTCTCTCTTTCTTTGTCACTCTTTTTCGTTCTTTCTTTTTTCTATATTATTTTTCTTTGTCTATTTCTTTCTTTCTCTCTATCTCACTTTCTTTTTTATTATTTCTTACTTTCTCTCTTTCCTTCTTTCTTTCTTTTTCTTTTTCTTTCTTTCTTTCTTTCTTTCTTTCTTTCTGTTTCTTTCTTTATCGCTCTTTCTTTCGTTTTATTCCTTTCATATTACTTTATTTCCCTCTCTCTTCCTCTCTTTCTTTTTCTCTTTGTTTTGCTATTTTTTCTTTCTCTCTCTCTCTTTCTTTACCTATTTATTTCTCTATCTCTCTCAATTTATTATTCCTTTTCTCGCTCCCTCTCTCTCTTTTTATTTATTTCTTTCTCTTTCTCAGTTCCTTTCTTTCTTTCTTTCTCACCACCTTTTCCGGTTTATTGTCCTCCCTATTTCTTCTCTTTTTCGTCTCTTGATTTTCTCTCTCTTCATGATTCTCCATTCTCTCTTTCCTCGATCGTTTTCTATTTTATCCCTTCCACTTCATTTCCTTTCACTCCTACCTGACATTCTTCACCAAACACCAGCTTTTCTTTTGCGTTGCCTCTTCTTTCCTTGGAAAGCAGCAAAAGCAATCGGCTTATGGATTTACAGCTTCTTCACGTCCATTAGGAACGAACAACAAACCAAGCAACTATCGAACCCACCAACCAAGGATGCGGGGGGACGGGCAGTACTGTCAGCCGGCGCTGATGGAAACGACATATGAATGGAGGCTGGGTGTCGGGTGAATGTCGTGAGACAGGTAACTTGAGTGCAAGGCTTGCCGACGCCAATCCATCAGTGTGTAGTTACTTTGGCCAGCAATGCTTTTGCTTAAACATTTTCTTTTTCACGACATCAGGGACGGGTATGGGGAAGTCAAGATCGGGGTTAATGTCAGATGCGATTTGTTTGTTTGCAGGGGAACCAATTTTGAGCATGTCAGCGGTGGACCACACTCAAGAAGTTTTAACTTACATACTCTGCCTCCAGTGTCTTTGATTCTTCTCCGGAGTTGGTGGGTTTCCGATAGTTGGTTTTTACCTAGTTAAAAATAGATCTAGCAAATACCATGCAAAGAGAAATAGACTAGACTATATATCTTTTTAATGTTCTCTCTCTCAACATATATATATGTATATATATATATATATATATAGATAGATAGATAGATAGATAGATAGAAATATGTATCAGTATATGCATATATACAAATCTGTATATATATGCATATATATGTATATATATGCATATATATGTATATATATATATATATATGTATATATATGTATATATTTATATATATATGTGTTTTTGCGTGTGTGTGTGTGTGTGTGTGTGTGTGTGTGTGTGTGTGTGTGTGTCCGTGTGTATTTCTTGAACAAACACAAATGTGCCTGAGCGATAGTCCGCAATAATTATTGGCTAGCCGCCCTAGTAGACGGATATCCTCGGATACGAGTGGCCATATATATATATATATATATATATATATATATATATATATATAGATAGATAGATAGATAGATAGATATAAATATCTATAAGTATATGCATATATACAGATATGTATATGTATATATATGCATATATATGTATATATATATATATATGTATATATATGTATATATTTATATATATATATATGTGTGTGTGTGTGTGTGTGTGTATATTTCTTGAACAAACACAAATGTGTCTGACCGATAGTCTGCAATAATGATTGGCTAGCCGCCCTAGTAAACGGATATCCTCGGATACGAGTGGCCATATATATATATATATATATATATATATATATATATATATATATATATATATGAAGAAATATAGTCTTAAAGTGTGCTATATTTATGGGATAAAGTGCTCAATATCAGAGATAGAGCGTGTGTAAATATAAAAGTGGACATGGAAGTCAGCACTTAGAGGCGATAGTCTGTTCAATGCTAGTGCAATCGTCAGGCGATATATATATGTATATATATATATATATTTATATATATATATATATATATACATATATATATATATATATATATATATATATATAAACTAAAAATAAATATACATTTGTTCTTCAACGTTCGATGCAACTCTGCGTTTCCTCGATGTAGCATTCTTCAGGCACATTTTAAAAACGACCGTTTTAATATGGCAAGATAGTGACGTAGTCAATTTAATTTTTGGAAAAGTAGATAAATTATTAAAAGTGGATTAAAAATTATTAAAAATAAATATTAATTAAACACATATATGCAGGATTCCCTCCACGCATTCACTATCCGGCTGCGTTGTCAATTTGAATATCTATTAATATATATCTAATTTATATACACTATTTACATTGTTCGGTTTGTTGCCCTCATCTTTATTGTCATATTTACAAACAATGTGAATAACTGCAATACGTCATCTGAGATATAGAGACAGATATGCAATTTTATTTAATATTTAATTTCAGTAGTTAAACTTCTTTGTAAGTTGATAAACATTAATATTTCTTAATTTTAACTATTAATCTTGCTTGTAAGTCAGTAAACATTCCATTTTTTGTCATGTAAAGACTGAGAACATTTTTTCCACACGGTTTATATATATATATATAAATATATATATATATTAAAAAATAATAAATAATAAAAAAATAATAATGGTAATAAAAATACCGTAATTAACCTGGTTCAATATTTTCGATAGATATATGTTTTTCATTGAGAAAACATTTAATGGAGAAGAGAAAAACGAAAAGAAATGAAGCGTAAAATGGAAAGTGATTTTTTTTGCAGTATAATTCACCCATTTCAAGGCTCGAGGGCAACTCGAAGTAGAGCCGTAGTTTATATGAATAGCAGGTTGACTCTAAAAGGAAATAGAAAATGTTAAGTTGAAAAAGGACGAATAGAGAAAGAAAATAAAGAAAAGAACGGAAGGACCTAAAAGAAAAAAGTAACAAAGATCAAAATCAAAGAAAGAAAGAAAGAAAGAAAGAAAGAAAGAAAGAAAGAAAGACAGAAGGAAAGAAAGAAAGAAAAAGAAAGAAAGAAAGAAAGAAAGGCATCGAATATATTAAAAAAAGGTGAAGTGGACATAAATAAAATGAAAAAAAGAAGAGGAGATAAAAGAAAAAGAAACGAATGTAAAAGAGAGAGAGAGAAGAGGAGATTAAAAAAGAAAGAAATGTAACTGTAAAAATGGAGAAAAGGAATAAGAAAGAAAAAAGAAAGAAAGAAAGAAAGTGAAGGCGTTGTACTGAGAAAAAGTGAAGTGAAAAGAAAGATTATGTATGGAGTGAAATGGGTGGTCATCAACCTACGTTGAATTAAGAGAAATACTGGAGAGGGAAGAACACTGAAAGAATCAGCGCGTATGTTCTGTTATGAGGATCTCATTAGTAGGCCTAGCGTAGAAATAAATACAATATGGGAGCCGTTAATAAGAAAGACAAATGATAACAAGTCTTTACCGAAGCAATAGCATCAGTAATAAAATGACATAAGTAGCAGCATTCAAACCATCAGCCAGTAGCAGAAGCAGTGCCAGTGGCAGTTTAATCAGCAGCAAAGGTTAGGCTTGCAGCTCTAAGTTTACTCCAACAAGTTTACTACGGACGGCCGGAGAGCACAACGGCCGAAACGTTGTGATAAAAACAAGGATGAGGACAATGGTCCAAATATAAATAGTGTAAATAAAAAGAAGAAAATGTAAGAGAGAGAGAGAGAGAGAGAGACGAGGAAATTAAAAAAGAGAAGTAACTGTCAAAGAAGCGAAAATGAATAAAAGAAAGAAAGAAAGAAAGAAAGAAAGAAAGAAAGAAAGAAAGAAAGGAGAAGAGAAAAAGAAAGGAATATTTTAAGCGAAATTATTCTGAATCTGACTGTACTACATAAAATCGAATAACGCTTGCCTCTGAATAGGACAGGAAGTCAGTAACGAACATTAGCCAACAAGTGATTTCGGGATACGAGGCAAGCGCAAAGGAACCTATAACAGAAACGGAACCGGAAGCTGCTGTTTGATAGCCCTATATGACGTCATAGAGCGAGCACGAATAGAGATGACACAAACCACCCGTAAAACATCATACATTCAACTACCTAACCAAAAGGATATAGGAAAAGCGATTTCCCGCCATTATTCAGTTTAGTACCCGTGTTTCGAATACGCCCCACTAAACGATTATCCATCTCGATCAGCTCAGAGATGAAAGCCGCGTGTGATTATCTCCCCTTCGCTTCAGTTTATTCAGTGCAATTGTTTTGATGAGACTCGGTTTAGTTGAATAAACTCATTAGGCTTAAACGTCGTAATACTTACTTTACCAAGTAGATGCAGGCTGGCTGTAATACCCGTATGGACTAAAATTTACTAGAATATTAAAAAACAACAATGAAAGACTGTTAAGAAGAAGGAATTTAAATGAAGATTTTATTTTTAAAAAGGTGAACGTGATTAAAAAGTGTACAAATGTGTTCAATGCCTTCTCCCCGAAACAGAAAAAGAAAGCTAATGAATATTTGAAATGTTTGTCCTTACCCACGCATGTAGCACTGTTTGTTGCAAAAGGTTGTGTCTCTCTATCATGTGCTGGAGCCATCTTTTCTTCTGCCCACCGTCCTGGGTAAGACGATAAATTACATCCGACAGCAAGGCCTCTGTTCAGGAAGTTTTGAGGAGCGTGGAATCACTTAATTGCTAGTGTTCCCAGTTCCACCATGACCCAGTTAGGGTCCCAGCTATGGGTAAATAGTTAACCGAGTAAATAGTTAAACTGAGGTCAAAACACTATGAAAGTGTAAAAAATGGTTTTAATACAAGAAATACTTTGTAAAAAATTATTACCAGCAAAAGATTTTTGAAGAAAAGTATTACCAGCAATACATTTTTGAAAAAAAAGTATTACCAGCAATGAAAATCTTGTTGACGTTGAGTGGCCCATTGGGGTTGGTGTGCCGTAAAACAAACCAAACCAACCCAATCTACTGCCCCCAAAAAATCGACTGTTTCCGTTTACCTCCAAAACAATCCACTGTCCAGACGAAGGAGCCACTTATTCCACGTGAAGTGTCACAGGGGAGAAAAAGGAAAAAAATGAGCCAACACTTATTTACACAATTTACATTCGTATTATTATCAGAATTTTTATTGTTATTACAACGTTTCGGTAGTTGTAACTCTCGGCCTTCATCAGGTGTATATCATTTTGGGTAATCTACAGGAAATTCTGAACTGAATCCTTTATTAATCTACGGAGGTAAATTGTTCTCGTTCCACTTACCATCTCTAAGGATATCTCGTCTAGTTCGTATTTTTAGTACTGTTCAGTTACTGAACTCCCGTTTCCACCTAGTTCAAGTACACAGCCCGACCCGGATTGAACTCACAATTACTATTTCACCAAATTCGGGAGCCAGCGTCTTACTTAGGACAATTCTCTGTAATGAACTTGGAGCATTAAACCTAACCTAGCTGCTTATAAGTGTTCCTACTACTGCTGCTACCTGTCATCTCCTGTCGAAGATTTTCTGTAATTAGTCTTTTTTTTATTAATGCCTCCCATATTTTATTTATTTCCATGCTAAGGATATCCTCGTAGCCTAACATATGCGCTGATTCTTTTAGACGTCTAACTTTCCAGTGTTCTTCCTCGTCCAGTATTTTTCACTTCATTACACTCTTCTCTACTTACATGATCAGCAATGCCCGATTTCATTGTTTCGCCCCTTATTATGGCTTTTCGATGTTCCTCTAGCCTCACTTTCAAAGAGCGGTTTGTTTCGCGTTTATAGTATTTACCGCAACTACAAGGGTCACAGTTCTTGGTCATGATCTTCCCTGTGTTAGGTTTAAATCGGCGGAGATTTCTCCGTAGAGCGGAGCTGCTTCTGAATATTGTCCTGATGTTGCATGGACCGGGGGTCATTTGAATCTTTTCGGATAAGCCCTTGAACTAAGTTAGACAGACCGTGGGAATTTTGTGGTCTTCTTCCTTGACTCTTCTGTTCCCACCGACAGACGCTGAGGTTATGTTTGCAGGACGTTTGATATTCTGAAGGATACGCGTGATGCTGATCATTTCTTTTCGGTATGTTTCTGGGTTGCCATATGATTTTTGCCCTGTGTTGTAGGCATCGAACAATACTTTTCTTCACACTGTATGGATGGTGGGAATTGAAGTTGAGGTATTGTCCACTGAATGTTGGCTTGTGATATACGGATGCATTCAGCCCATTCTCTGTACAAGTTATTAATATATCCACAAGAGACGTGGCACGAGTAACTAGAACAATCTACTCATGATGGATGAAATAAAAGGTTCGTTTCAAAATTCCAATCACCTGAAGTAGGCAGGAGCGTACAACGAACGAAACGTGAATATGGCAACAAAGATGAGAACAATTGTCCGAACAATGTTAATAGGATACATAATTGCAATGCCTCATCTCAGAAATATAGACGATTATTGTAATTTTAAATAGCAAAATATTATGATAATTTATGTAGATATGAATTCAATAAATGAGACAACTTAAAAAAAGTTACATAAGGATGGTGGTATTATGGAGTCGTACTATACTCAAGGATGTAATTTATTCCTTGTTTTTAGATTCAGTTATGTGCCATTTATGTGTATCTTTCGATACATGACTGATAAGGCAGACTTTTTTCCCGCAGTAGGTTGCCATTTCTTTCTGCGGTAGACCAGTTGCCACTCGGTCTGTCATGCTATTTACGCATAGCTGGTGGGAGGAGAAGAGGATTCATACCTTTCCCAAGTTTATTAGCACGTAAGTGAATGTAATTGATTCGACTGGATTTCGAACCCGGCTCTCTGATTCCTCAATCCGAGCCGCTATCCATTACTCCACCGTGCCTCCTGATCCATAAACACGGGGTCTTATTTTACTCAGACCGTATTACACACAAGTTAATACAGTAAATGTTTGCGGCTAGTACTTGAGTTTGCAAGCTACCAACGGCCTCCAAGGGTTCGGTCTACCCAATTTCACTCACAAAGCTTGAGTCACCCGTGGTATGGTTTTCAGGCACTTTCCAAAGGTGCTGCAGGCCGAGAACGACCCGTCAAATCAGATAACATCAGGAAGTCTCCTTCCTGACAAATCGACTATGGTGAGATTCGAACCTGGGCCTCATCGTCAGAATCCATATGTTTTAACCACTCGGCCACGTACACTTTCCGGGGGTCATAACAAATGGCAATTTCAACAGCTTTCTGTATTAACAAAACGTTTCACAGAATTTTTGCTGTCCCAAGCAGTGCTGTTGTCTAAAACTTCTTATCCAGTCGTTTTTTGTCCATGTCTGTTCCAATGGCGGCCCACCTCAGGAAGAACAATTGTTGAACAGCGCAGCGAGCCGACTTCTTTGGACTGATGAAATCGAAATGCTTTGCTGAAAAAAAAAAACAGAAAAAAAATATTCACATTATTAATGAGAAGTCATATCAGATGTTGCTCGAACCAAAAAGTGCATTCACGGCGTTAAATCCCCGAGCAGTCTTTCTAAAGCCCACTAATTCTAGTGGGTCTTTTAGACTTCACAAATGAGCAAACTGGTTTCGGTGCCGAGACCCCGCTTAGGCATGGTGTTTCAAACTCAAAGGGAAGTTCTGCTGTCGTGATTCCTTGTCAAAGGCCATGGTTCCACTTCTGGTGATATGCCGGTAGTTTCTCCGTTCGGAATTGTTTGTTACCCAATCTAGGGCGCTGAAGATAACACTTTTCTCGACTGGAGTATCTACCTGATCGTCAGGGATACGAACCTTTGAGCAACGACTAAGGAGGTATTACACTAGTTATTTTCATGGCAATCTTTCTGAAGAGCCACTTTTTTCTTTAGTTCAACCAATTCAGACATTCATAGCTTGTAACCACATACACAGGGCCGATTCCCTTCGTATTCCATTTGTAAAACAGATTCTTCCTCAGAATTGGTAGCTTATGGAATAGTCTCCCGAGAGGAGGCTTTTTCAATCCCTCCAGGTCTAAGGCCAGTAGTTATCTCTCCTACATAGCCTCATATTATGCCCTTCTTACTTTGAAATTTCCATAGGGATATCAGGCATAAAGCCAAAATTGTTTAGATGTATTTAAAGTGTGAACTGTAAACGACCACTTTATCTGATCAATGAATAAAATCAAATGAAATCTCTAGATCTTAGCAAGAACGATCCTCCTTCAAACCTCAACGACTGGCGCTACAGAATCAAAGAGCAGTACCACGAAAACCACATCACTTGAAGACATTCAACAAAAGCACCAACTAAAATAAACAGCACAAGTAACTCGAAGAGAAAATAAAGACTTAATCACGGTTTTGGCGTTCCACATTCCTTCAAACAAAATGATAGGAATGAAATCATCATCAAATACTGAGAGTAGCGATAACAGTTACTGGGCTTCAGAGGGAACCAGAAACGCAATCCTAAACATGAAACGAGGATAAACCTCTACTCTTGTTCAAAAGATCGGGGAAGAGTGTGAACCGGGTGGTAGGTGAAGTTATCTATTCTTATTCAGGAAAAATAAATAAATAATAAAAACATTTTCAGATTATAAGCAGAGAAATTAGAATTATAGAGTTGATGTAGACTTTAGAAGGAACCAGAAACCCACTCCTAAACAGTAATCAAGGGATAAATCTTTACTCCTGTTCAAAAGACCGGGGAGGAGTGTGAAACGGCCGAAAGGCGAACTTATCTACTCCTCCGTATTTTATCCATCTGTTTATACATTCTCGTATTCATGTTTTTTGGAAAATATGTATTGTAGATTTGAAGGGAAATTTCCCTAACACAGTATATGGATTATTAGTGGAAACATATGGGAGTAATTTATTTCATAAGCTTTTATTTTTTCTATTTTTCATATTTTTCTCTGTTCATCATTTATTACGTAGAACTATTTTCCCTTCCTGGCTTGGGGCATTTCCGCCATCTGTGTGAGAATAATTATTGCTTTAGCTTTCCCAAAAGCTTTAGGTAATACAAAAATAATTCCCTACCCAATAACCAACGTATTTTTGTTTCCTTCTCAGGTGTCATTGTAACTTTTTTTTTTCAATAGACCGTTTCCATTCACAGGTTCCAAGAACTGTAGACTTGGAATAAACAAAACCAAAATGGAGATATAAAAAAACAAATGAACCCTGCAAATTCTCCTATAAAAAGCATTTTCATACACAGAATTACCATCTACTATATATATATATATATATATATATATATATATATATATATATATATATATATATATATATATTTAATTTGCAACTTTTCAGTTGTTTTTCTATATTATATATATATATATATATATATATATATATATATATATATATATGTGTGTGTGTGTGTGTGTGTGTATGTAAGTGTTCACATACAAATATATGCATATATACTTTGGGGTAAGCAAAACAGTGCTCAATGCTAAATAATGGAGGTGTTAAGTATATATTAGTAAAAATACATAGTACCCTACGCCGCCAGTATGACTTGGAGTTCCATACTAATGCAATCTTCAAGTACCTGAAGATTGCATTAGTAATACTTTTCCCTTTTATACTCACTCGGAACATTTATCTTTTATTCCGTACTTATTTTTACTAATAAATTGTTTTAGTCGTGTTCCGAAATTAAGTCTCCCCTCCTCTTCCACTATTTAGTTCTTGCTAATAGCGTCTTATGTATCGTCCCAAATCACACACACACACACACATATATATATATATATATATATATATATATATATATATATATATATATATATATGCCGCGAGCAGATTTTTAAGTAAAAGATCGTTAATAGTTACGTGCAAATCCACACGTACATTTGTGATATAAAACAAATTCACTGTTCCAAAATATCTCACCATTTTCCATTTTTTTATAATTTAAAAATAATTCTCTCTTTCTCTTTCTTATCATATATATATATATATATATATATATATATATATATATATATATATATATATTATTAGTGTATTTAGTCATCAAATTCTCTTTTAGGCATGTCTGATTGAATAAATTACAAACATTATGTCTGCTAATTTTTAATAAAATCCATTCATACTCACAAATAACCTTCCGTGTATTGATGTTAAAAGATGAGAGAAATGTGCTATAGCTGTTTAAATTTCTTTCATTTTCATTTCCTAAGTACATTCGATCTTCTTTCAAGATCATCTTCACGGTTACCAGTGATACAAAACTATATGTTGTTCATTAATATAAGTATTTATACACAATTGTGTGCTGTTATCCATTACTGTAATTTTTTCATTATGCTTTTAAATGCAAAACGGTTGAAAATGTGCTGAGCGTTCATTAGAGCGTGAACAAAATATCCATTATGGAACTTTTCCTCTATGTTATATGGTCACATGCGCATTAAAGCTTGAAAGAACTGTTCTTTAACAGGCATTTCAGAAGATTGCTACAGTATTCATAACTGATTCTTTTCAGTGCCGGCTTTAATGTTTTATATATATAAATTGCTTCTAGTATCTGTAATCTGAATTTGTTGCTTTCATCGTGTAAGATAGTTGTGTTATCGATTAGTAATTTTTTTATATTGTGAATGCGAATATTCTGAAATTATAAATTAAAATTGTTCCGACCAAAATAATAGTAAGAACAAACTACAACATCCCACCCAAAAATTCAACAAATAGATTTAATCAATGACAAATAAACAAATATATAAGATAAAAAATAAAAATGAAAATAAATAAAAACAAGCAAAACAATTTGACCCAAATAAATAAGCAAACATCCGACTTCCGGTAAATGACCGCCATAATAGACTACCAACAATAAGCTATATAAACAAATTTTTACTACGTTAACAAAAAAACACCGATCAAAATAAAAAATGAATAAATAAATATATAAGATAAAAAAATAAAAACAAAAAACAAGCAAAATAATTTGACATAAATAAATAAACAAATAAGCGACTTCCGGTAAAAGTAACAGCCAAAATAGACTACCCATAATGCACCACTGACCCTTATATATAAATAGCCGAGAAAAATAACAGCACTAGTTGCCTGACGATTGCACTAGCATGAAACAGACTGTCGCCTCTAAGTGCTGCCTTCCATGTCCACTTTTATATTTACACACGCTCTATCTCTGATATTGAGCACTTTATCCCATAAATATAGCACACTTTAAGACTATATTTCTTCATATATATATATATATGTATATATATATATATATATATATATATATATATATATATATATATATATATATATATATATATGAAACGAAATACTTTTCTCTGTTTTGGTTATATCAAGTTCATGCAGAAAAAGGGTTTAACCCCCAAGGACATTTATGTTGATCCATTAGGAGGTGAGGTTCCAGCTTTATCAATAGTGAAAAAAGGTGGGCGGCTGGATTTAGGAGCGGAAGAGATAGTCTTAAATTTGATTCAAGGTTTGGATGACCTGCGATTACCACCACCCAAGAAAACATTGATCACATGTTGATCGATGACATGCAACTGGCTATAAATCAAATAGTCAATGCTATTAGCATATGCCCTGAGAGATCTGAAATTGTTAAGCACAATGAACTTGGCATAACGAAGGTTTATGCTCGCCGGGTGACACATCCTCTGACTCCTGATCAAAATCGTACAGGCTGATCACATCAAGGAAAATTTGACATTGCTGAGGTAAATCAAGCTGGTTTCCTTGAATGTTCAAGATGAGTGTTTCGTTCATCACTTTGAGCCAGTGAAAAGAGACAATCTGTACAGTCAAAACATCTCTTCTCACCTGTTTCAAATACGTTTTTGGTATGCAAACGGCATTGTCCTTTTTTCAGCTGTCTTCAAAAAGATCAAGTAATCAATGGGGAGGACTCTGCCGGCTTTCTGAGGCAGTTACGAAAGGCTATGAAACGGCCAAGAAAACAGACGAAAGGGACCTTGCCTCATCAGGATAATGTTCCAACAGACACGTGCTTGTTTTCTATGGCTACGGTGTATGACTCTGGTTTTGAACTGGTTGATCATCCTCCCTATTTTCTTGATTTGACTATCATCAGTTCTCCAACTTGAAAAAAAATCACTTGGCTGGGAATCAGTATCGCAGTGATGATGACGTCATATTTCGTGTGGATGACTTTTTTGACGAGGATGAATAGCCCCCATTGAACAGTCAGATGCCAGGTTTACCCGGAAAGAAACAATGCAGTTATTAATAAGAAGAGTTGAAATTAATGCATGCAAGATTTCACAGCTCTAGCGTCACATCTTCATAGTCAGCCTATGAAATTTTCAGCCCACCTTCATAAACAGATATGAACAGACAGCACATAGATAAATGTGAAAAGACGACAGATAGATAGATAGATAGATAGATAGATAGATAGATAGATAGATAGATAGATAGATAATTATGAAGAGATTTATCTATATGGAATGTGTGTGATCTTAGGATTTTTATTTATTTATTTTTATAAAATTGATGAGTGAAAAATGTCATGAAGTCCTTTCTGACATTTGTATTGCTTCAGACGTTATTTTTTATGGATATCCGTGTTTGAAATAGTGAAATAGGTAGATAGACAGATAGATAGATAGATAGATAGATAATGAAGAAGCTACTCTTGATAGATAGATAGATAGATAGATAGATAGATAGATAGATAGATAGATAGATAGATAATGAAGAAGCTACTCTTGATAGATAGATAGATAGATAGATAGATAATGAAAAAGCTACTCTTGATAGATAGATAGATAGATAGATAGATAGATAGATAGATAGATAATGAAGAAGCTACTCTTGATAGATAGATAGATAGATAGATAGATAGATAGATAATGAAGAAGCTACTCTTGATAGATAGATAGATAGATAGATAGATAGATAGATAGATAATGAAAAAGCTACTCTTGATAGATAGATAGATAGATAGATAGATAGATAGATAGATAGATAATGAAGAAGCTACTCTTGATAGATAGATAGATAGATAGATAGATAATGAAGAAGCTACTCTTGATAGATAGATAGATAGATAGATAATGAAAAAGCTACTCTTGATAGATAGATAGATAGATAGATAGATAGATAGATAATGAAGAAGCTACTCTTGATAGATAGATAGATAGATAGATAGATAGATAGATAGATAGATAGATAGATAGATAATGAAGAAGCTACTCTTGATAGATAGATAGATAGATAGATAGATAGATAGATAGATAGATAATGAAAAAGCTACTCTTGATAGATAGATAGATAGATAGATAGATAGATAGATAATGAAGAAGCTACTCTTGATAGATAGATAGATAGATAGATAGATAGATAGATAGATAGATAGATAGATGAATGAATGAATGGATAAATATTAACATGCTTTAACTTTATATTCGAGTTCCAATATTTTTCCAATATGTCTTTGTGTTTGGTTTCGTTGGAATATTTCCAATTTTCAATTTGTCTATTTTCCTATTGATTCTCTTGGTTTTTACAATTCTTACCAAAATTGATTGTAAGTCTTCTTCTTTTATATTCTCCTTCCGCCGTCGCTGATGTTGTTAATTCGGAAATAGAATGTTGACACTGAAAATACGAGCTTATCCTTTATCGGTAAATTGATCTGCGTGTTTACCAAAACCCTCTTCTTCCTTTAGGCGCCATGTTCCTTTAGAATGTAGGCGATCATTACTCTCCACAACTTTGTAAGCTCGAAGCAATGGTTGCCTTCCCACAATCCCTCCTTATTCCTATTCTGATATCCATTTACAAAAGCCCCTTAGGTGCATTAATACATTTTGCTCTCGTCCCTCTTGCTTTCCATACGCCGTGCGAGTGTCATATTCTCCAGTCGCCCTTTTCCCATTATGTATCCCAGAAATTTCAAGTCTCTCTTTCTGATTTAACGTACAAGTGTTGTTTTTGTCTATCTTTTCTTGTTCCGCCTTGCGTATTCTCAGCATCGTTCCGTTGCCTTCAGAAAGATACTTTTACTTGATTTGTTGTTTAGCGTCATATCAACCTCTATTTAAAGCCGAAAACTAAATATTTTGTACGCAATTAATAGTAATTAATAATAATGGTTTAGTAATATTGGTCTTACTAATTTACCCACAGCTGGTAGAAAGACAGGTGGTTTTATACCTTTCCCAAGGGTAATTCCAAAGTGAATATTACGAACACAGATGCCATTGGAAATCGGTTCTCCCATCTGGAATTCCAAACCGTTATCAGTTACACCAACCGCATATCCAAAGTTAGAGCACCTGTTATTGCCAAGCGGTCACCCATCTAGGTACTGACCACGTCCAATGTTGCTTAACTTAGGTGATCGTACGGGAAACCGGTGTTTAAACGGGGTGTGACCGTTAAGCACTTTTACTTGTGAAAATTCTTTCTTTCCTGCCATTCTGCTCTTTTAGTATGATAATAGAATGTGTCCTTGGCCAAGGACGCATTCCAAAAGCTGGACAAAGTACTGCGAGACAGGATGATTTCTTTGGTGACAAAGAAAAGAATACCGAGCTGTTACGTGACATCTGTCCTTCATTATGGCAGCGAATGTTCTTGGACGATTTCCTCAAAGATGAAGAAGAGACTCGATGCGACAGAGATGTGGTTCTACAAAATGATGCTAAGGATCTCATGGACCGAGCGTGTGAGCAACGATGAGATCTTAGAGAGGATGCATTCAAGGAGGAGGCTTATACTTAATAAGAACTTGAAAAGAAAATTGTTGCGAAACATCGTAACAGATCAAAGTTGTCGAGAATTTACCACTGAAGCTTTGTGTATTGTCGACAAATCTATCCGAGGTGATATCGGAAAATTCCTGGACTAAGACCTGGTGCATGTGAAGAATAAACTTTAAAAATCTGTATAAATAATGATTTCATAAAATAGACAAATTAGATAGATGGAAATTATAAAAAAAAATCCCTTTATTAGAACTTAATCTATCAATTAATCAGTTTTAGGGAAAATGTAATTTTAATGAAAATTATTCAGATACGATATCCCTACTAAGTAGAAACCAATTTAAAATAAAATTTATTTAACTTTTAAGTTATAGTGAAAGGTAAAACTGACGCAGGATTTAATGCCTATATCAAAGTGTACATTTTCAGGTTTTAAGCCTGTATAGTTTTTAAGTTATCAGAAACGTTATATTCTTCAAGTAATAAATTTTAAAACTCAGCCGAGCAGGCTTTTGGGTGGCGATTTAAGCCGCAAATAAAATCAATACAGGAAGAACACGGAACACAATTGAAAGTTAAAAAGGAATATTATTGAAGTTCATATATACAAATACTATAAAAATAATAGTTCTTGTTGCAAACTAATTGTTCTGTTGGCGGTTATATTATAATGAAACAATATAAGTCCACTTAACTGAAGTCTTTGGTGTTTGTAGAACGGTTTCGTTTACGTACTAATATAGTACGGCTCTCATGTCAAAGTGCAGGGTGAATCAGAGACGGTTTTGGCGCCCCGTGCCTGGCAGATCTGTTCAGAAAAGAGAAATAGTAAAAGAACAGAATAGCGTTCTTTATAATTGGCGCTAACATATTCTGGCTAGTGATTGGGTGGTTGACGATATACATGATTCTTAGAGAGTACAGTTTACCAAGGCCGACAACTCACTTACGTAACATTTTTCTTATATCCGTTAAATATTCCCGCGCGTGAGGTACAAATAAATAGAAGATGCATCAAACCAAGTCGTAGTCCGCGTTAGGGTTTGAGTTGAAGTTTCTAGTGCATTTCCCGATTGTACGTCAACTGTCTTCATGAATGAGAGAGAGAGAAAGAGAGAGAGAGAGAGATTTGCGAAACAACTGAACAATATCTAGGATTATAAACTGTTGGATTTAAATACATTATGTACATTCTTCTTCGCCTTCCATTTTTTTGGGGGGGGCAAGGGAAATATTTTTACAATGCTAAATTTCCTTCCCCTCAGCCTTCACCTGCCCTAAAAGGTTTACCCTTATTCAAGTAAATAATATTCATTTTTTGACGAGTTTGATGTGTTCACTAATATTCCTTTAATATTTTCTGCCGGTCTTATGATGATTGTTCGTCTCCTATGCTCATCAAATCGAATCGACACTCGACTGACCTAGAGACGCGTGTGCTTTCTGGCGCTTAAGAATATTTACTAGATAGCAGACTTATCATTTCAAGGAGTCAGCCATCGGAGAGATTACAGAGGCTTTCCAGCAAAAGGTTCCAAATGCATATGTAATAACTGAACATAACACGATACAACGAAGCCTATCGGTAGATTGGCTCATGAAAATGGGTACCTGTTTTTCACACGAGAATTTTGAAATATATTTAGTAATTTTTATTTTTGTACTCTGTTCCGGCGCGAAATCGGTCTATTAATATCCCAACATTGTAAATACCTTGGAACACACCGTCACTGACATGATGAAGAAACTGCTAACTGCTATCGACAACGTCAGATAAGTAGATCATGTACAGATAAAGTGACAGTTATTAAAGGCAAAAATAAACAAACAAATTTGGAGTATTTTGTATAGACATGTGGATGAAAGACGTATGACTAGGAAGAGAAAGTCCAGAGGCACGAAACGCGTCACACAAAAGTTTTTTCTGTTTTGTCATACATCTTTGCTCCAAAATCGTTCTTGATACGTAAAAATTTGTCACGTTATTCCATATATATAATATAAACAATTCATGCAATATATATATATATATATATATATATATATATATATATATATATATATATATATATATATATATATATTCTTCTCTCGAAGTTCTCCACTGCTTTAACCGGGTAGTGAACTTAAACACTTTGGGTCCTATCACTGGATCTAACCAACGCCTTTATCCACAGTGCATAATGGGAATTAACGGTAGATAACTGATAACTGACATCCATTAAACATGGGACGTGGAACTAGAACAGTCTACCCCAGTGAGCGAAATAAAGGGTTCGGTTCGATATTCCAACCACCTGAAGAAGGCCGGAGCGTACAACAGCCGAAACGTTGTAATAAATATGGCGACAAAGGTGAGGACAATCTTCCGAATAATGTAAATAGTGCATTTTCTATTTTCTTTAAATAGAAAATGCACTATTTACATTATTATATATATATATATATATATATATATATATATATATATATATATATATATTTAGAGAGAGAGAGAGAGAGAGAGAGAGAGAGAGTGCTTGATTTTCAAAATCAGATCAATAAATTTGTACCCTAACTGCTAACAAGGAATTTTAAAGATACAAAATGAAAGAGAAATGCTAATTCCTTATTTACCTAACTCATTTTTTTTGTCACAACTTTGCTTCTGGTCACGGAATGATATAATTTAATCTCGCAGACGACGAATATATGACTGCTGAGAAACTCGAGACGAATCACTCCACAGTCACTTCTACAATTTAAAAAATCTAAACGAAAAAACCGCATGAACAGTACGAAGAAAAGCCTTGTCAGAACTATTATCATCTCTATCGTCATAATCAGTCTCATGACAGTGTGTGGTCCTGAGGTCACTACGCAGCTTCACGCTGAACCAATTCACTCCACACATGTATGTTGAAAGACCTAGGCTTTTCACTCAAGAGCTGTATCTCTCCTGGGCAAATAGACTTGTCAGAGCCCACCCCTCTCCAGGTCAAACCACAAAGTTGTGGGCTCACCTTGGTCAGAGACACGTGATCGTCGATTCCCCGGCGCGAATTCTGCAACATAGCTGGTGACTTCAGTCTAGAAAGCACTCAGCCCAGTGATGCCACAGCATGCACTACACTGGCTGCAGATATAGCTATGAAACCCTTTGTGTTGGATTATCGTTGACCCTACAAGTGTGTTTATCTGCCTTTTGACAACAGTTTTTAATCTTGCTGTGTGTCTAGCCACACGCCTCACTGGAAAAGCTTGGTAGAAAAAACAGTTTAGACTCCGATGCCCCGAGCATGTAGCAGATAGTACCATGTTACATATAGTACCAATTGTGTTCGTAGGACATTCTGAGATCGAAGTAACTATTAATATTTATGTATAATCCTACATTATAGGTGTCAAATCGCACTGCTGTTCACTATAATGGAATTTAGTAACTGTATTGAAATTCAGGGTAAGGTACGAATCCATCTCTTTACCCCACTTATGGATAAATAGCAGGTCTGCTCAGTGTGGCAATCGATCTAGAAGAAGGACACTTCTGAATAAAAAAAAAACAGCTTGGAGAGGGTTGAACTTGGTCAGCCTATGTTGCCCAGGAACATCAATACAGCTGCAGCTGCATCACATCCTTTGCCCCTGCAATCCTAAGTGGTTAAGCGACAATTGATCGACAGATTCAAATTCTGGGGTGAACTTTTATTTACAGGCATGGATTCACGTCACTCTGCGTTCTGCCACTGTGGAAGTCAGCATTTGGTTGAAGTGACCCCTCGAATTTATATTTACGCAAAATAGCACAAAATATGAAATAATAGAGGCAACACAAAAACTATTTTTATAACAAACAATTTTCATTTTATGTACTGTAATGACATACAAACAATTAAGTGTGTGATTAATCAGTAGGAGTTATATACCTTTGACCTGAATTTCTTAAAGTCCTCACGAAGGAATTTTTTTTTTTTATCTGAGCTCACAGAAAATAATTTTGTCTGGGAATAAAAAGGTTAGGTTTAATAGGGAAATGTTCTTTGTCAAATAGTTGCAAAATTGAAAGTTTGATTGAAGGAAATTCTGCAAAGTTGAAAATATGTTTGATACAAACTTGTAGCTTTAGAAGTTTTTTGAAGTTATATTTCTCGCTGGTGAATATTGACAAGAGTTATGTTTGTTCCTGAAAAAGATCTCACTGTTTGGGTTGAGCCAATTTTTGGTACTTATTCACTTGCTGGATGAACGGCTAGAGTGAGAGAATTTTTGTAATGGTTATTCTCATACTTCATATGTTCCGTGGTCTTGGTAATTGTTGAATGTAAGTGTGTTTCAGTGAATTCGTATATGTGAATGTTCCGTACGTACGTATATGTGTATGTGTGCGCGTGTGATGGCGTTTCATGGCGTTTGCCCGCAAAGGACAAAACGCGAATTCTTTAGCTACTACATCTTGTATGTCAGAGAAGGTAAAAGGGGCCAAAAGAGAAAGAACGAACTTGTGTCAAAGTATTTATAATAAATGTAGTCACGTGATAGGCTCGAAAGGCATAGACAGATTTTGGGCGGAATTGTATTTTCGTTCAGGTTAGAAACTAGGTCGATATTATACGGACGTAGTTGAGAACATGATATAAATATTAAATGACCAATGAGAAGTGGGACAAATATCAAGGCTCTGTGATCCACTTTTTGCACATATTTTTGTAGTCGAAAGCAAGTGGTAGCAGAATGCTATACATCAACGTTAGACGTGTTGATAAAATATCCGAGCATGTCACGGCCATATTAACTGATAAGAGTGAGCTGGTGAGTATTGAGTATTCTATCAACTATCTTACTTGCCCTGGTAGTGATTACACAATTCTGTCATTCCCATTGTCAACTTCAACAATACTAGTCAGTCATATAATCAAGCCTCCGATCAAAATTAAAATATTCTACACTTGCATTGTCCTTTTTACTGGTATTTTTTCGAAATAGAATCATTTCGTGACAATATACAGACATATACTTTAAGTTACTAAAGTAAAAAAAAAAAGAATTAAATTAAATAAACACGAATTACTGTACTAAGATAAATAAGATATAATTAATTTATTCTCGGAAACTAATTTCAAGTTGTAACGGAATACGTGCCAGACAGATAGAGAAATGAAAGTTGTAAAAGAAGTTCCTTTTAACTCTAAAAATTCTGTATAAACAATAATTCCAGCAAGACAAATATCTGTACTTTTTGGAAGAGGCTACTTTGCCGGTCCCGGTAAAATAGATAAACATGCTCTTAAGTTTATTTTACCGGCCTCGGTAAAATAGCCACCCAAGTTAGTTTGCTGATAAATATTTTTGTGATTATGATGGCAGGTAATGTTAAAAATAATTATTTATTTTCACCATCGATTGTTAAGACAATTTAAAATATATTCCTTCATCAATTGTTAAGACATAAGTTAAAAGCATTTATTCCCCATCAACTATTAAAAGAAATATAGATGCGTCTGAATATTTTAAGCACTTCAAGGCATAACAATTTCTTCAAATTCAAAACTTGCCCTTTGGTATGGTTCACTTCAGGTGCACCCACTGAAGACAGCAGCCACAGACTACATAATCCATGTTGCTCAAGTCCTGCCTACACAGCTCACACAACCACTGCACCGACGGTCTCAAAATTAAGTACTAAAACAACCGGCAAAATAGCCGTGGTAGCTATTTTACCGAGGGTGGCAAAATAACCAGGGTGCCTATTTTACCGGGAGTGCCAAAATAGCCTATTTTTATCAGAAGCACTAAGATAGCCTTGGTAGCTATTTTACCTGGATCGACAAAATAGCTTTTTCTGTTGATTTTTCTACTCTAAATATAGCGACATAAAAGCTAACACTGAAATAATTTTACTGTTTGTAATATAATAATTAATAATAATTGAATAATAATAAATAATAATTCAATCGGCAACTTACTATTGTTTGGCTTTTATTTAAATAACTCGTTACAGTTTTAAGAAAATCTAATTAAACGGATTATTTAGATAATTTCATAAGTATTATCTCGGCACCACTCGACAGATGTGTACTGAAGTGAGAGACCATCCGATAGTACGAACACTGCAGGAAATAAGATCGTATCTAAAGTTGCCGGACCCAAAAATTATAAAATTCTATAAGAATTTTAATATTTGTAAAAATGATTTACTTCTTGTGTTTACAAAAAGGTTATTTTAGAAGCGAAGATGACATTCATTTTACGTTCAAATACAAACACGCTGATATTTTTGTGCCATTTGTTGACCGAATTTTGGCAAGGTAGATATAAACTCTTTCTATACAAGCCCGATGAATTTAAAACAAAAGAGTTTATCTGCAGAAACATTACTAATATAAAGCAAGTTTAAACATTTAAATGGAAAATAAATGAGACGAACTATTTATTAAAATATGATTTAAAAAGTTATGCAAATTAAATGTTACCTTTTATTTTATAAACGCCATTTGTAATACACACACACACACGCACACACACACACACACATATATATATATATTATGTTTATATGTTATTTTTATGGATGAACTTATATAAGTAAATGCTCTGTTCTTTAATTAAAACGAATTACTTATAGAGAACTACGAAGTTTCTTGAACATTCTCTTCCTGGGTATGACGATAGAATACATCCGCGTCCTGGGTAAGACGATAAACTACATCCAACAGCAAGGCCTCTGATCAGCAGGTTTTGAAGAGCGTGGAACCACTTCTTAATTGCTGATGTTCCCAGGTCCTCACTGACCCGATGTAGTAGCACCTGTTAGGGTCACAGCTATGGGCAAATAGTTAACCCCCAATCCGGGGTCAAAAAAATATGAAAGTGTAAAAATAAGTTTTAATACCAGCAATACATTTTTTGAAGGAAAAATTATTACCAGCAATACATTTTTGAGGAAAGAATATTACCAGCAATAAAAATGTTGTCGGCATTCAATAACCCATTGAGGTCGATATGCCGTAAAACAAGCCGAACCAAACCCAATCTCGAACATTCAGTCCGGTTAATGTTATTAATATTTTTTTATTTAAAGAACAGACCGTTTACTTAAATATGTGTAACCATTAAAAAAAATAACGTTTAAACAGAAAATATCTTAAATATTTGTCTGATTTAATCCATTTTATATAATTTGTGGTTATTGTTTACATAAGGCAACAATTTCAGAGCAGATATGATAGATCAAGAAACATCGGCGAAAGTGTGTGTTTACAAATAATAATTCGAGTTTCGCTAAACGGAGGTTCTCTGTGGCTGAGCGGTCATAGCACGTCAGGATTAATGGTGATTCCGGATAAGATGCAGTTTCAATTCTTGCCGGAAAATACATATTTTCAACGAAATTCCTCTAACATTCAGGCCGGCAAATGTAATTACTGTATAGTTAATAAACTGGGCACTTAATAAATATGTGTATCCATAAAAAAATAACGTATAAACAGAAAAATTTATTAAATATTTGTCGGAGTTAATCCTTGCTATGAAGTGTATATATATATATATATATATATATATATATATATATATATATATATATATATATATACAAAGAAACAATCACGCATAGAATCAATCAGCAATATTAATGCGATTATTTGCGATATCTCATCGCTAGTAGAATATAATGTATGCATTAAAATACTGTTAATCCATAGTATGATGTGATCCTCATTCATAAAACTGTTGTCAGTTGTTTCCAGTTTATATTTTTTTAAATGCTAGTACTTTCGAATAATCCTTTCTTCATCATCGAGCATAGTTTTTCCATTAAAATTAAGACTTAGGGACGAAATAATTGTTTGTAGACCGAAAGGCGTTTTTCTTCTGAATGTGCTATTACTGACGGTTGTATACAATTTCGGAACGTGCAAACTTTGGGCAATTTTTGTCCTTGGCATACACGCTCGGTTTCCCCACAAAGAACTCGACCTTGTGTCACATCTCGTCTCAGTGGGGAGACGAAGTAAATAATACTTGCTATTTGCTAAATTTTAAGAAAGAAAAAGGACATTTTCTCACTTGTTTAATAACATCATGGTATTAACAGAGAGATAATTGCGTGTTGTCAATAATATATCTAAGATAATTGATTTTAGTTTAATAGTGCACAAGACTAATTGGACGACTGTTGAAGTTAGGAAATTCGTCTTGCAAGTGTGAAAAGTTCATCCTTGAAACTCATCATTCAAAATATTTTATTTTACTTGGCAGTAAACGCCGAATAAGGACGAAGGTGCGAATTCACAACCATATAAGAAATCAAGTACAAAGCTGACTGTTCGTTTCCACGTATACCAGTCAGATAGAGAGTCTAATTAATCCCTGTTATATATGCCTGCTCAGTTAAATTTCTGTTTCTTATACATCTTCAGAGGAAAACTGGTTTTCAGTGCACCTATACTGAGCAGGCTATAGCAAGAGTTTCTAGACTTAAGCGCATAATTTGACGTAATCAAGAGTTTGAACAAGGCTATGAATCCATTCCGAGGTCAGCTACTAAGAAAGCTGGTTCACTGTGTCGTACGCGACAATTTGTGTCTTCTGAATCTATCATACTAGGCGTAACAGCAAAATTGTCCAAATCGTGTAACGGCATAATTGTCCATCCTACAAAATGCTTAATATCTTTAAAAAAAAAACACTACACTAATTGAGTTTCTTTTTTCCAAATTTTTAGATAAGATGCTTATCCATCTTGACACCATTTGTCGTAAGAGTCCCTGAAAACCCTTTAACTTATTCAGCCAGAAAAAGAAGAGGTTAAAATTATTTTGTGTTAGCCCCAATATGTCTTCCCAACTGAGCAATGATGAGACGAAAAAGATCATTCAGGACTTAATGGTCCCAGGATTCCTAATCTAGCTTCCATCTTCAAAATTCATGTAAGACAACTGTGAATGAGTTTTAAAAATAGGGAACAGTCAGTCAGTTACGTGCCATGCGTGATACATGATTAGGCGATCATGTATCTTTCGATACATTACTGACGAGGCACTTTTTTCCCCGCAGTATGTTGCTTTTCCTTTCTGCGGTAAAACAGTTTCCATCCAAAGCTATAGAACCCGGTCTATCCTGCTATTTACTCATAGCTGAAGGGAGAAGAAGAGTGTTAATACTTTTCCCAAGGGTATTAGCACGTAAGTGAATGTAATGGATTCGACTGGAATTCGATCTCGGCTCTCCGAGGAAAGAATAAATCAGGAGGTCACAACAGGAAGAGACATCATTTCAACTTAGAGCTAAAAACATTCTTATTGCTCAAAGTAGAGTCCAGTAGTGTTATAAAAACCTCGGAAAATTCCAGTAAGATATCTTTAATCATTTCTAAGATAGAACTGTTCAAAGGTTAATCTGATAACTGGACAATTTTGCTGTTACACCCGGTACATATCTATAAGTTTACCATTCAACTGTGCTTATAATATTGCTCCTACATATGGCCCGGTGTCCTTGCTATTTACTTTGAGCTCCTTCGTAGAATCCAAAGAAGAATCAGCAATATTATAGGTTCTGACCTAGCAGCTCGGCTTCAGTCACTTTTCCAGCGCCGTAACGTTGCTTTTCTGTGTATTTTTCTATAAATACGTTCATGATAATCGTTCAGGTGAGCTCTTCGCTATGGTACCTAGACTTTATCAATTTAAGCGCGATACTAGACTGGTGTCGAGATTTCATCAATTTTCAGTTGAGCTGGCTAGATATAACCGTAAATTCTATGCTATCATTTACTTTTCTCGCACTTCTCGCTTGTGGAATCTGCAAAAATTTAAATGTAATGTCAATGGCTATCTACTGACCTTTTGGATACCTTTTCTTCTCTTCCTGCTCATTATTAACGTTTATGTTCCTAATTCTTCCACACTCAGCAACCCCTTGTCTCTTAGTGGCTTTACTGCCTTACTTGGGGTGAAACGGATTTAAAAGAATTGCGATTTCTTGCTAGTATAATAATGAACGGATTTCCGCGTATCCACATGGCTCGGGTCAACTTATTGTAAAATGTTTAAATGCTTCCCAAGCTGCAGCATACTGAGATTATCTCCTCTAGCCGATAATATCAAGATGCCAACTTGAAAATTTGACAAAGGTGAGATTGATCCAATGTTCTCGCATGAGGAAAGAAACCAAAAGAAGCTTAATCAACCAAGATTCGCTGAACATTTTGTCAGTTTTCAAAATTAGACTTATTAGCATTCGAAATCAGGCTTTTATTTTACTCTTGAGGTCGACTGCTGCCGTGAGGTGGCAAATCTACAGCTTATTTTATTTAAAGGGGCCATATGCCAACTAGTTAATATATAAAATCTGAAAGAAAGCGTACCGAACTTCTATACTGCAGTGAAAGATCTCCTTGCAGATGAACGGTCTAGAAGTAAGCAAGATGTGGGTCGCCCGCTAATCCCACGAATACCAGGATCAGAAAACGTAAACACCGAGAAAGCATTAAGAAAAATAGAAAAATGTAAGGAAACTGATGCTGACAATTGGAAAGAAACAGCTGGAATTTCTAGGACGTAAACGAGGAAAAAGGCTAGGAGAATTTAGCACACACAGGTATATCGAAACAAAGGGAGTATTATTTGAACTGCTATAATATATTTAATGTAATATGCATTAATGAATACAAGATGATCTCATCACAGATGAAGAAGGTTCTTGATGTGTTGGAGAGTTAATTCGAAGAATGCGGAGAATACTATGAACAAGGTATGGAAGTAAGGAGGACGTTTTATGAAAATAGGAACTAGACGGAAACATACTTACAATGAAGGTATCAGTCCTCCTATATAGATATGGACAGTCTCCTAACATATGAAGAGACTTGAAGCAACAGAAATGTGGTTTTAAAGAAGTATGTTGGAATACCATAGACCGAACCTGAGAGCAACGACGAAGTTTATGACGATAAACTACATCTCGTTGCAAGGCCTCTGATCGGGAGATTGGAGGTTTTTAGAAACCTGGAACGACCTCTTAATTTTTGTTGTTCCCAGGTCCACACTGAAACGGGAAACGGGATGGTAGCATCTGTTAGGCTCCCAGCTATGGGCAAATAGTAAATCCCGTGACAAAACACTATGAATGTATAAAAATTGGCAAATATCCTTGCTTCGGCAATTAGTTGGAGATTCGTCTCCAGCTGAGCTGGTCGAACTCTCTGCCTTCGGGCGGAGAGGATTCCAGACGAGGCTATGCCGAAGGGCTGAGTCTCGTCTGGGGTGGTAGACAGCTACCCAGCGCCGTGTATACGGGGTCTACGGGAATTTTTGCCCGAGCCCACGGGATCGGTTTCGATCAGAGTCTCGCCTGGGCTGGTAGACAGCTACTGGACCCCGTTTTTTACGGGAAATGTTTGCCCGAACCTTGTGCCACATCCTGCATCGCGGGGAGGTAAAATAAACAACCTTGCTTCGGCAATTAGTTGGATATACGTCTCCAGCTGTGGTGGTCGAACTCGCGCAGAGATGAAGCCAGACGACAGCTACCCGACACCCTGTATACGGGGTCTTCGGAGAATTTTGCCCGAGCTTACGGGTTTGGTTTTCACCCCGCATTAAAAACGTCCTAGTGCCCTGTACCACATACTGCTACGCGTTGGGGGTGGGTAAGATAAATATCCTTGCTTCGGCAATTAGTTGGAGATTCGTCTCCAGCTGTGCTGGTCGGACGCTCTGCCTTCGGGCAGAGAGGAACCTAGATGAGGTTATGTCTTGGGTGGTAGACAGCTACCCGACCCCGAGTACACGGAATTTTTCCCCGTGCTTACGGACTCGGTTTTGCCCCGCATTAAAAAACGGCCTTGTGCCACATCCTGCCTCGCGGGGACGTAAGGTAAATATCCTTGCTTCGGGAATTACTAGCCTGCCTCCCTGTCTTTCAGTAGTGTATTCTCTTTTACACTAAACCTTTCTTCTTTCATCTTCGCGCGTGTTGCTGTTCCTTCAGTCGAGTGCCACATTTGTCTGTTTGTAACCTCTTTAAAGATACAACAAAAAATACATTTTAATAGTAAAAACGCCAGCAATGCACTTTTATATAATAAAAACAATGATACATGTAGTAAAATGATCAGCAATACATTTTATCTGTAGTTGAAGTCAACTGCGTTGTAAATATATTTATTTGAAGACATAAAATTGTGTTCAGATTATGTAGACTTCTGCATTAAATAACCGATAGAGGTGTTGATATGCCGCTAAACAAAATCAGACAACCAACATGGAAAACAAAATTTTAGAGAAAACTGAAACATAAAGGACACTAATAAAAAAAAAAGAAAGTTTGATCGTAGAGAATTGTGAAATCAGAGCACTTTCAATATATTTTCTTCTTAAATGCTGTCCTTGTTTAATCAACCATTTTCACCTCGAGCAAGGCGGAAATGGTACTAGTATGTAGGCGGGGGATACAGGAAACGAAAGCGAAAGAAAAGACTGAGTATTGGGAGGATTGAGGAAGGGACAAAAGATGAATGGGATTCAAGAAGATAGACGATGGCGATTCATGGTGCATTTAAATTTTTGAAGGCTGTATTAATCGGGGAAGCAATTAATCGGAAGGGAGTTGCACAGGCGGGAAGTTGGAGTAGAAGTGGCAGTTGGATTTAGCTATTTCAACAGTAAAAGGGTTCCGACTAGATGCTAATCTCGTAGCATTGCTTAAATTTATGTAGTCGGGGCAGCAGGGAGAAAAGAGAAAAGCTCGTCAGAGTTGTGGTCCGAACTGCTACTGTATTTAAATTATTGCGATTATCGTATAGTCTTTTGAAGAGTCTATGGATGTTCCAATCGACATTTTGTGCAATTTAGTTTGTATATTTCTGAATTGGTTATAGTTCAGTAATTCCGTGATTAAAAAACAAAAAAAATATCTTTTTATCCAACAAAATAACGATCGAACGAAGTAAATGATTTTATTATTCGTTTCATCCTTGTGAGTTAAGAGCATTCTGCGAATATTTCATTAGGAACACCTCAGAATTAAATGTAAACGTCGTGAACTCTTATTCGATTCTTTAAGGGAGAAAATGAGTTGTTGATTTTACTTCTCTGGTGATTAAAGACAAACAGTAAATAATTTAATATCAAAGAAAATATTACGTATTATTAAAGTATTTTTTTGTCTCTGATGTTTGTCCATTATACTTGTAAAATCATAACAGTCAGTAGCATGTTTTCTTTCTGCCATTTGGTAGCTGTATCGAGTCACGTTGTGCATTAAGTAGGGACAAAACTGATCATATGCGATACAAGGGAGATAGATAGATAGATAGATAGATAGATAGATAGATAGATAGATAGATAGATAGATAGATAATGAACAGAATGAAATAAATAGATAGATAGATAGATAGATAGATAGATAGATAGATAGATAGATAGATAGATAGATAATGAACAGAATGAAATAGATAGATAGATAGATAGATAGATAGATAGATAGATAGATAGATAGATAATGAACAGAATGAAATAGATAGATAGATAGATAGATAGATAGATAATGAACAGAATGAAATAGATAGATAGATAGATAGATAGATAGATAGATAATGAACAGAATGAAATAGATAGATAGATAGATAGATAGATAGATAATGAACAGAATGAAATAGATAGATAGATAGATAGATAGATAGATAGATAGATAGATAGATAGATAGATAGATAATGAACAGAATGAAATAGATAGATAGATAGATAGATAGATAGATAGATAGATAGATAATGAACAGAATGAAATAGATAGATAGATAGATAGATAGATAGATAATGAACAGAATGAAATAGATAGATAGATAGATAGATAGATAGATAGAAAGATAATGAACAGAATGAAATAGATAGATAGATAGATAATGAACAGAATGAAATAGATAGATAGATAGATAGATAGATAGATAGATAATGAACAGAATGAAATAGATAGATAGATAGATAGATAGATAGATAGATAATTAACAGAATGAGATAGATAGATAGATAGATAGATAGATAGATAGATAGATAATTAACAGAATGAGATAGATAGATAGATAGATAGATAGATAATGAACAGAATGAGAGAGAGAGATAGATAGATAGATAGATAGATAGATAGATAGATAGATAGATAGATAGATAGATAGATAGATACATAGATAGATAGATCAAACTGTGTATTTTACTTTGTTAGAGACAAGCGGTGATACAACTTGAGGATAGATAGACAGACAGACAGATAAATGGAGAGGGAGAGGGAGAGGGAGTTCAAATTTGTCTATCATGTAAGTTAGAGACAAATGGAGATATATCTACAGATATATAAAGCAGTCAGTCACTTTCCTACAGACTAAACATAATTTCCCTCTGCCTTTTGTATAAATACTTTCATTGAAATTGTTCGGGTGTGCTCTCTGCTCCGGTACCTAGACTTCATGAATCTTAGGGCTGTAATATTGGTAACAAGGTCTCATCACATTTCAATTGAATTGGTTAGTTGCAACCGTAAGTTTTATGCTAACAGTTCCTTCTCTCGCACTTTTCGGTCGGGGTATTCTCTTCCGACTCCATGATTTCCAGACAAATTTGATTTGAAAAAGTTAAATGCAATATATTTTTTTTTATCTACTGTCTCTTGATTCAGCTTCTTTTATTGTTCTCGCTCTTTAATTATGTTTCTCTTTTTTTTATTGTTTCACACTCAATAACACTTTGCATCTTAGTGGCTTTACTGCCTTGTCTGGGGCGAAATTATAAAAAAAAAGTAAAAGAAAAATAATTAGGTAGATAAATAATGAGTAGGCTGAGATAGGTAGATAAATAGATAAACAGAGAGAAGATGGAGATAGATAGATAGATAGATAGATAGATAGATAGATAGATAGATAGATAGATAGATAGATAGATAGATAGATAGATGATTCAAATTCTTTAGCATTTTTCGTACCAAATCTTTACATTATATCATCTATGATAGCAAGAAATGGACATATAACTAGAGATTGACAGATAATAAACAAGCAAAGATAGATAGATAGATAAGAGCAAAAATATATATTGTACCAGCTTTGTTAGAGACAAACGGTGATATGACTTGTGATAGAGAAAAATTTCACCAAATCTTTACATTATATCATCTATGATAGCAACAAATGGGCATATTACTATAGATAGATAGATAGATAGATAGATAGATAGATAGATAGATAATGAGTAGCTGAGATAGGTAGATAAATCGATAAATAGATAGATAACGAGCAGACTGAAATAGATAGTGAGAGATAATGGGAAGGCGGAAATAGATAGATAGATAGATAGATAGATAGATAGATAGATAGATAGATAGATAGCCTAATGATTCAAATTCTTTAGCTATTTTTGTACGACTTTAACTTCCCCAATAGGTCATATTGGAAATTGTTCACCGCGTTTGGTATCATGGACGCTTACATACGATTTTTGGTGTATTATATTAACTGGGCATAAATTAGCGTTCAAACAAATTGTTTCTCTTTTGGCTGAACGAATAAAATGTTTTTGCAAAAGAAAGTTATTGGTACTGCAAATAGAGGAAAGCCTCCTTTAGCAATCGAAATGGAAATCTAATCGAGACAGATTTCCTTATTTTGTCGGCGACATTAAAAGATAATTTGGCTTATGATTAATGGGAATGTGCAAAAATTAGTATTCTACAAAGTCACGCTGAGCAACTAACCATTTTCAATGACACATCAACTGTTCTCAATAAAGACGTTCATCTCTATACGTCACGGAAAAAGGTTTAATGTGAAATTCTTCAACGGGGTAGCAGGAAGCTATCAGTGTCAGTCTCTTACAACTTTTCATCCTGTTAATAGTCTTTGCCTGATTATCTGTTCCAACAAGGTGAAAATATCGAACATTTCTTCAAACCATATGAACGAATTGTTATTATTATTATTGTTGTAGAAGAGTTAGCACCTCTTCAGCTGGCCTGGCTCATAGCCTTAAATATTCACCGATATCTATAAAGACTGATATCACGTAGCAGTTCAGCTGTCGTATCTTCGTTTCCAATTAAATTTTCTTGTTTCTTCACATTGCACTTGGTTTCTGGAAGGCATCTTTCACTATTCCAATGCGACTTTAAACTATTGTAAATTTCTATAGAAGGTTTGATATTACATAGATCTTCAGTATTTTTCTTTCTTTCTGTTGTTGAGTAGCTAGCACCCCTTCAGCACTCTACCAGATCGCCTGACTCATAGCCTTAAATAGTCTACGATTAAAGACTTCAACAGTTGATACTAAGCTGATTAATATTCGGACTGATCTTACTTCGTTTGCCTAAACAGCATTTGACCCTCCTCTATTCCTTGTAAGTTGTCTTGTTAATTGTTTTGTAACTTATTGTTCTGTGTTTTTGTATGTATCCATTAACACTGGATACTGTTGGTGAATAAATATATTAAGCACTCATTCTTCTCTGTGTATCATTCACCTCAATGCTACAACAACAACAATTATTATTATTATTATTATTATTATTATTATTATTATTATTATTATTATTATTATATTTTGATTTCTGCTAGGGTCACGCGACCTACCAAGTCTGCGGGAAGACCATTACCATTAGACTAATCTAACTCTTTCCGAATCCTCGACACCGTCCTCAGATTGACGCCCAAACACACATGGAAATGTTCGCTTCCGGTGCGAATACCGAGCGATACAGAAATTTTCTGGTGGTGTGAATTGCGTCATGGTGCTCGTTTTATCACAGGCAGTGCACAACTGACCTTGCTATTTTGTGCGGTCGACAAAATCAAAAACAATAAACGCGCATGCGTGAAATCAGAAATATATAATGGCAACAATTTACCCATCGTTCTCTCTCTCTCTATCTCTCTCTCTCTCTCTCTATATCTATCTATCTATCTATATATATATATATATATATATATATATATATATATATATATATATATATATATATATGCAGTTAAACATGAAGCAGACTGTCGCTACCTGGTGTTGACTTCAATTTACATTTTTACATACATACTCTCTATCTCTGACATTCAGCAGTTTTACTCATATATATAGCATACAATAAATTTTCATCATATATATATATATATATATATATATATATATATATATATATATATATATATATATAAAGGAAAGAACAGTAAGATATAAAATCCGGTGTTCTTATAGATATTTTTATTTTTACACAATAGTGCTCTATGTAAATTTTAATTTACAGAGCATTAATATTATAAATTAATAGATTTAAAATATGGTTTTACCGCTACACAGTGATAACCATGTTTCAGAAATGGAAGCTAAAGCCCCTGAATTTAATTTTGTTATTAAACCAAAGACATTAGTTCCATTTCCTCATATATATATATATATATGTGTGTGTGTGTGTGTGCGTGCGTGCGTGCGTGTGTGTGTGTATTGCTGGCATTTGCCCATAGCTGGGACCCTAATAGTTACTACCACACCGAGTCAGGGTGGACCTGGAAACAGAAGCAATTTAGTGGTGGTCCCGTGCTCATCAAAACCTCCAATCTCCCGATCAGAGGCCTTGCTGCTGGATGTAGTTTATCGTCATACCCAGGACTATAGAACATTCGGACATTCTTGGCATACTTTACGTCCAGAAAAAGGAAAACACTTGCACGAACGACAAAAATTTGAATAAAAAGCTTAATGCCAATACAATGTCAGTCACCTTTAATGAAACTTGTATAAAAGTGGGATTGCTGCCCATTATATATATATATATATATATATATATATATATATATATATATATATATATATATATAAAGTACATTATCTCTGATATTTTACTGTGTTTTTTGTTTTTGCAGGTAAGTGCTGATCTCAGTCTGTCATCTTTTCGACATTGTCAAATGAAATGAAAAAGTATGGTAAGAGAATTTTGCTTGTGTAAACAATTTCCTATCTTGTCTATTCACGTCCGTCATTAGTCACCTTTTACTTTCTAAATGTTTTCAACGAAGCTTTATCAAACTGCCACATCTAAATGTTCTTTCCTTTACGCCGCACTGTTTTATCGCGCTCTTACATCTGATGTTATTTTCTGCGCTTTTTTCTTCTTCTCTTTCTGCATGCTCTGAATTGGTTTTCCTTTCTTTTTCTTCGCTTATTTTTATTGTATTGCCGCTCCACTTCCTTCTCTTCACTTTTTTCTTGTTGCTTTCTGTTTTTTTTTATTCTTTCTTTCAATTTTCTCTTTCTTTTTTTTTTTTTTGCTTTTTTTCTTCTTCTATTTTTCTCATTACTTTTCCTTTTTATCTTTTAACTTTTTCTTCTTTTTTCTCTTTTTCTTCTTAATTCTTTTTTCTATATTCTTTTTTCGTTTTCCATCTTTTCCGTTTCTCTTTTCCTCGTATTTAATTTTTCTCTTTGTTTTTTTCTTTTTGTTTTGCTTATTTTTCATCAGTTTTTTCCTTTATTTTTCTTTTTACTTTTCTTCTTTTTACTCGTTTTCATTTGCTTTTTCGTTTGCTTCTATCTTACCTTCTATTTCCGTTTTCTTTCTATTTCGCTTTTCTTTTCTCTTTTTCTTCATTTTTCTTTTTTCTTCTCTTTTCCTCCTATTTAAATTTTTTCTTTTTCTTTTTTCGTTTTTGCTTATTTTTTTTTAACTGTTTTCCGCTTTACGTTTCCTTTTTTTCATCGACTTTTTTCTTTTTCCATCTTTTTCTTTTTCCATCTTTTTCTTTTTTCTTTTTCCGTTTCTCTTTTATTTGTTTTTAACCATTTCGTTTTTCTTATATTTTTTTCTGATTTTCCATTTTGTTTTTTTGCTTCGGTTTTATTTCTGCTTTTATTTTTATTTTTCTTCTTTCATTTTTCTCTTTCCTTTTCTTTGTTTTTCTCTTCCGTTTTCTCTTTTTTCTCTTTTTTTAAATTTCCTCTTTTTCTTTTTCTTTTTCTTCACCCTTTTTCTTCTATTTTAATTTGTTATCGCTTTTTTTCGCTTTTCTTTTTCAAATTTTCTTTCTTCTGATTCTGTTTTTTTTATCTTCTTTTTCTTTTTCTTGTCCATCTTTCAATTCCTTCTTTTTTTCTTTCTCTTTACTTTTTTATCGATTTCTTTCTCTTCTGACGTTGTTAATGCTATACTTACAGCACAAAGACTATGTTGTACCAAGTCTCTAAGTTGGGACGGTTATCTCCCTTAGAAACCAATATTGGAACTCTTCGTCTCAAACTCCAACCATTACTACCACGGGGAACAAATTGACTCCTTCAAAATTTCCACTATTAGTAAAGTTTTATTTGGAATTAATTCAATAAAGAGTAAATACATTAAAACGATTTTATTACGATAATCTTCCATATAGGAAGAGTACCTGTTTGAAAAACCATCATTCGAAATCGATATTTTTTTTACCTGGTTTCACATTCCAACTACGAATGAAATTAGAAAATTTATCTCGTGATTTATTAAGCTATATTGAGATTTATGAAGATAGTAAACTAGCTTAAAACGTCAAAGCTTTCCGTTAACTCATTTTCATTAATATTTATATTTACGCCAACAGAAATATTGCGTTATATGAGATAATATTTGCAGAAAATCAAGGAAAACTTGCCGAATAGAAAAATATATATGAACACATAGGCTGGCATAAGATAAATTAAAAAATGATATATATATATATATATATATATATATATATATATATATATATATATATATATATATATATATACATATATACATATATATATATATATATATATATATATATATATATATATATATATATATATATATGAAATAAAGCTGAAAAAAGGTTTTCTTGGGACGCGTTTCGTTTCTTTAGAACTTCATCGCCACAAGAAAACTTTTTCACTTTGTAATACATTTGTCCACAGTATTGTTAAAGATATATAAAAATATATATCGTTATCTCATATATATATATATATATATAAGTGTGTGTGTGTGTGTGTGTGTGTGTGTGTGTGTGTGTGTGTGTGTGTGTGTGTGTGTGTGTGTGTACTAAAGTTCAAAAGTTTGAAAACATACCTAGAATTTGTATGGGATGAACTTGACAGAAGAGGGAAAAAATGACAAAGTGCTCTTAAAATTTTTACAGAAAGAAAATAATGGAATCAATTATCAAACTTATAATTTAAGAAACTTTTGCAACGAATGCGAAAACTTTGTACTGCAGTAATCAAGGCTAAAGGACGATATTTTGACGAGAGCAAAATTTACTCATAAAATGCTTTTTTTCTTTTTGCCATAATAAAATTTCTAATAAAAATATCATGTCTCATTTCTTTTAACCATGTATAAACGTTTTCTCTTAATTAAATTAAAACAAATATATACTTTTGGGGCCAATTTAAAAAATTAACAGGGGTAGCCTCAAACCTTTGAACTATATATATATATATATATATATATATATATATATATATATATATATATATATATATATATGATTTAAAAATACAAATACATTAAACAGCTCCTAAGTGAGTCTGATACAGGGGCACATAATGTAAAAATCCTATATTTACTAAAGAAGACTTCTCAATATTGCTGATATTGCCATTATATATGTAGAGAGATGGTCGACGTGTCACTTCATGTGAGAAAATAACACTGGCAATACAGATTCGATACAGTTTCAGATTGAAAAGGGCCGAACGCCATTAAAATAATTCTGTTAATGCCGGATTAACTAACAAAGATATTATCATTATTTTCCTGGTTTCCGTCATGGAAAAACACCTAGAAAACTATGATCAAACACCTTTTACATAGATACAGCTTTTCGTAATGTGAGAGTACATTTTTATTTTATTTCTTTAAGTCATGGGCTACCGGGAATCCCTTCAACGCAACCTTTTCCAACCAATCCCAGGGCTCCAACTACAACTGGAATTATTGATGTCCTCATGTTCCACATTTTTTAGATTTCCACTTCAACATCTTTGACATTAAACATGGCACATGGAACTAGAACAGTCTACCATCAGTGAGCGAAATAAAGGGTTCTGTTCGACATTCCAACATTATCGCAAAGCCTTTGAGAGTAATGCCTCTCTCTTGGATTGTTAAATGTTGAAAGTCTCCTTGGTGATCGTAAAATTCCTTTAATATAAAAGGAAATGGTGGAAAACCACATTATACCTAAATCACCCCAAAAGTACTGTCCCTTCCGATTGTTTGACTATCCGACAAAGAATCTTTCAAGGAAACTCCCTGTCGACCCTTCTGTTCTGTCTGTACTTAATCACCCTTTTGCATGAACTAAACTGTATTAACTAAAGATACAAAGTCAAAAAAGAAAGTGTTTAATCACCTATTCTACGTGGATGATATCAAACTCTTTGCCAAGGACGATAATGAGGAAAAGGGTATTTTCAATACTGTAAAATGTTTTAGTGATTACATCAGTATGGATCTTGGATTAGATAAATGTGCAAAAGTAACATTTAAGAAAGGAAGAAATACAGAAATGCATAAAATAGATCCAGATTTTGGAACAAAGTTTAGGGATCTGAAAGAAGAAGCCTACAAATAAAAAAAGTCAGAGAAGGAAATGGAATAGAGCATACCAAAATGAAGCAGAAAGTAAGTAAAGAATATACAGGTGTGTGCGTCACGTGTTACATACCGAGTTGAATTCAGAAAATAGAATATTATTCTTAAACACATTGGCTGGTGCGATACAGTTTCAACATTCTTAACTGGGCTATAGCTGAAATTTAGCGAATGGATGTCAAAACGAGAATTCTTCTCACTTGTCATCGCATGTATCATACTAAGGCTGGTGTTGATCGTCCATGTCTGCACAGACCCGAAGGAGGAAGAGGATTAGTTCAACTAGAACTGTCAGTTTTCAGAGATACCTGGAAACTGCAAAAGACTGGGTGATGATCTGTGTCAAAGAACATGAAAGGAATAAGAAATACCGAAATAAGAAAATTCAGTAGTAAGGGCAGCCAACATATTCAAAAATGAATTTCAAGTGGGTGAAGATAAATAAACCATAATACACCAACTGCAACGGCAAAGAACCAAAGAAAATGCAATGTACCAAAAGCATTAACAACGGAAAGATAGACCTCTTCATGGTCAATACTCTGCCCGTACCAGACAAGCTTATGTCAACAAAGCCCGTGCCAGTCACTCGATATAGAGTTGAAACCAAAGATTTTATTCTTGTTGCACATGATCAATGATTTATAACTAGAAATTAGCAAATATACTGAACAATTGTTTTAACCCGAAATGTAGATTCTGTGATAAATATCCAGAAACAACTGACTATTTTGTATTAGCTTGCACGGTGATATAACACTCGGTATGATAGAGTGGGCCAATATCTGCATTGAAAAATATGCAACTATTATGGGAAGGAAAGTACAAGAAACTTACATGACTCGGTTACAGAGATAGGACCTGTAAGAATTTTATGGGCCTTTACAATACACACAGACAGAACAATCAAAGCTAATCGCCCACATTTCGTCGTAGTGTAAGGCCACAAGAACAGAATGTGATTTCTTATTGACATGGCAACACCTTCAGTGGAAATCTAAAAAATGTGGCACATGAGGACATCAATAATTACAGTTGTAGTTGGAGCCCTTGGATTGGTTGGAAAAGGTTGCGTTGAAGGGATTCCCGGTAGCCCATGACTTAAAGAAATAAAATAAAAATGTACTCATAAGTACAGCTCACACATTACGAAAAGCTTTATCTATGTAAAATGTGTTTGATCTTAGTTTTCTAGGTGTTTTTCCATGACTGAAACCTGGAAAATAATGATAATATCTTTGTTAGTTAAGCCGGCATTAACAGAATTATTTTAATGGCGTTCGGCCCTTTTCAATGTGAAACTGTATCGAATCTGTATTGCCAGTGTTATTTTCTCACATGAAGTGACACGTCGACCATCTCTCTACATATATAATGGCAATATCAGCAATATTGAGAAGTCTTCTTTAGTAAATATAGTATTTTTACATTATGTGCCCCTGTATCAGACTCACTTAGGAGCTGTTTAATGTATTTGTATTTTTAAATCATATACATATATATATATATATATATATATATATATATATATATATATATATATATATATATATAGTTCGATAGTATGAGAGTACCCCTGTTAATTTTTTAAATTGGCCCCAAAAGTATATATTTGTTTTAATTTAATTAAGAGAAAACGTTTATATATGGTTAAAAGAAATGAGACATGATATTTTTATTAGAAATTTTATTATGGCAAAAAGAAAAAAAAGCATTTTATGAGTAAATTTTGCTCTCGTCAAAATATCGTCCTTTAGCCTTGATTACTGCAGTACAAAATTTTGGCATTCGTTGCAAAAGTTTCTTAAATTATAAGTTTGATAATTGATTCCATTATTTTCTTTCTGTAAAAATTGTAAGGGCACTTTGTCATTTTTTTCCCTCTTCTGTCAAGTTCATCCCATACAAATTCTAGCTATGTTTTATGTTTCTTTAGTACACACACACACACACACACGCGCATATATATATATATATATATATATATATATATATATATATATATATATATATATATATATATATATGTATATGAGATAACGATATATAGTTTTATATATCTTTAACAATACTGTGGAAAAATGTATTACAAAGTGAAAAAGTTTTCTTGTGGCGATGAAGTTCTAAAGAAACGAAACGCGTCCCAAGAAAACCTTTTTTCAGCTTTATTTCATATATATATATATATATATATATATATATATATATATATATATATATATATATATATATATATATATATATGTATATATATATATATATATATATGTATATATATATATATATATATGTATATATATATATATATATGTATATATATATATATATATGTATATATATATGTATATATATATATATGTACATGTATATATATATATATATATCTATATATATATATATATATATATATATATATATATATATATATATATATATATATATATGTATGCATACATATATATGTATATATATATATAATTTTTTAATTTATCTTATACCTGCCTATGTGTTCATATATATTTTTCTATTCGGCAAGTTTTCCTTGATTTTCTGTAAATATTATCTCATATAACGCAATATTTCTCTTGGCGTAAATATATATATTAATGAAAATGGGTTAACGGAAAGTTACTTTTGAAGCGCCGAAACCTATTCAAGGCCGCCATGGAGAGAAACATATAAAAGAATAAAATCAGAGATTTCGTAACTTGCTTTGGTTGGTTCAAAGACGGTCACATCCTTTTAGGTTTTTTTCTTTTTTTAATAATTCTTACAGAAATTTACTAAATCGCTTTACGCAGAAAACTGGAGAGTTAAAATCAGAAAGTTGTTTTGTTTAACAACATATTTTGGCTTATATGATTTGCTGTTTCCTAGAGCAAATTTATCACCCTTTTATTCGCTGCAATTTGCTGTTTGCTTTCTGTCCGCTTCTTGTTTTTGCTTTTGTATTTTTCACTATTTCCAGTGTCTTCAGTTTTTTGCTTTTTCTCTAAAATAAGTTTCGAATTTATCCTTTCTCTTTTATGACTGAATCAGATTCGCTTTTTATTGGCTTTGTATTTTTCATTTAATTCTTTTTAAAATAATAACTTGCCATTATTCTCTGTCATACATTTTTTCTTTTAATATTTTCCTCATGCATCCACACGCATATATATATATATATATATATATATATATATATATATATATATATATATATATATATATATAGATAGATAGATAGATAGATAGATATATATATATATCGGCAGTAAGATTAACCATATATATATATATATATATGCGTGTGGGTGCATGAGGAAAATATTAAAAGAAAAAATGTATGACAGAGAATAAAGTTATTATTTATATATATATATAAGTTATTATTTATATATATATATATATATATATATATATATATATATATATCGGCAGTAAGATTAACCATATATATATATATGTATATATATATATATAATTATTTAAATATAAAAGTGGACATGGAAGTCAGCACTTAGAGGCGACAGTCTTTTTCATCTATTAATATTTTCAGATGAAACAGAGTGTCGCCTCTAAGTGCTGACTTCCATGTCCACTTTTATATTTACACACGCTCTATCTCTGATATTGAGCACTTTATCCCATAAATATAGCACACTTTAAGACCATATTTTTTCATATATAATTATTTATTTAAATATAACATAAATATGTGATAAAATCACTACAAAAATAGCCATTTTGTTTCAAAACTTCTGGTGTCATATCAAGTGAGGATGTTGTATGTAGAATAAATGGTTTTAAAAGTTTCAAATTAATTAACGATCCTTTGCTAGGGGTAAACGCTGTTACATAAGCTAGAATGACCAATCAAAATACAAGTATATTGTAATTCAAAAAATTTGACAACGATGCAAAGTTATCATAGATATTAAAAGATTTATAAAATAGAAATTAAAATTAAAAGTAAAAAAAATACCTATTTACAAATCTAAATCTAATCTATTAAGTTTAAAATTGTAGAATTACTGAGGAGAAAATAAAAAATACATATGTTATTTAATTTATTTTTTTTCATTGAAATTATGTTAAAAAGGATGTTGATAGCTCCAGACAAAAATGTATACATTTTACAGTTGACTTCAACTGTGATGACCACCTCTCACGTAAAACAATCCTAACACACTCAGGTTATAATACATAAGCGCCCAGAAATATTTAGATATATATACACACAAAAAAACGGTGACGAGACACGACCCTTGATAAACACACACACACACACACACACACTCAACCAAACGTGCATGCACTTTCATTACACATAGACATCGATAAACACAGGCACATACATCCACATGCACATTGACCTAGACAATCAGACGCAATAGCCAAAACATATTCGGTGCTTAATATGTTATTAAACGAATTCTAACTTGAAATATAACTAATCTGGGCATATATATATATATAGATAAAATTCGTAAAAAAAAAAAAAAAATTAAACAAATGAATATATATAAATATATATATATTTTAACCATATAGTTTTCCACACCCTACATGAAAAAATAAGTAACTACCTCCATATATAATCGTACATTCACACATATATACATACAGATCTACACATGTACCTACATATACATATATACGCATACAGATACGCATATACACACATACACACATACACATACATATAAGCACGTATAAATGTATCGACCCATACAGCAACGTAAAAAAGTAAATAAAGCAACTAAAAATATATATACACAAAGATGCACATAAATACAAATACATACATACATACACATACATATTTATATATACATACATACTCACGTATACATATATGTATATAAACTAAACATTTACAAATACACGCATATACATGAAAAATCTAACAAACGTAAATTAAAACTATATAAATATATATACGTATATACACACCCACGTATACATATATACACATATATATATATATATATATATATATATATATATATATATATATATATATATATATATATATATATATAAACATATAGGTACACACATACAAAAAGGAAAGGAATATGTATACAGAAACCTACATGTATTCTAACAGTATTATCTTATTGATGATAAAATACATTAAAAGTTTATAATAATTTTTAAAAAATAACAACAGACAGTCTATAAGCAATTAAAAACTCCTTATCAAACAAAAGTAGATTTTAGTTAGTATCTATGATACACTCTAAGACACTAAGGCATACATACAACTACACATACTACGACATACGAACATGCATCCATATATACATAAATATATAATCATATATAAATACCCATATCAACACATCCAGATATACATATATATATATATAAGTACACCCACATCCGAGCGCATACATATAAATATCCACACACATATATATACATATATACAAGCACATATACATATATATATACATATTTAAACGAATACATTTACACATACATACATACACATACACATATATATACACACATATACATATACATACATATACACATACACATATACACACATACATACACTCACATATACATATATATACACACCCATATATATATATATATATACATTTACACACACACAAGTACACATACATATCAATATACTCATACATATACTTATACACGTAGTAGTAGACACCTACCAACACATAAACAGGTTAACATATGATAGCTGTCAATATACACACATATATACCCTCATATAAAAAAAACCTAACATGTATATACACCCCTATATACACACATACACATCCAACAGTACAAACACACATACATAGCATACAAATATATACATACAAATACAGACACGTATAACACTTTGTAAGTACACAATACACATTCATATCGACAAGATGACCATCATGTTATAAAGTTAATAGTCTATTAAATTTAAACTTATCATTATCATTGAAAGTTAAATTTAAAACGGTGTTTGTTAACTGTTAGTTCATATCTTTGATTTAAAAGATCAGTCTTATTGTTAAATCTAATTATTTCAAATTTCTCGTTAAGGCATAAGTAACACGGGGCATATAGGGAGTTACATGTCCGGGCATTCTTAATAAATTTCCATTTAACCGTAGGTGTTTTAATCTTTTCTTTTAGACTCCAAAAGTATTTGGATAATGAAGTCATATACTCATAGTTACTTTTATTAAATGATTGCATATGACCCCGCCAACGTTCCTTGAATGGTCTCATGGTGCTACCAATGTAAAATATCTTTATATTTGGATTTTCTAGTGTTGATATTGTACTAAGATAAACTACAGAACTAGTCAAACAATTATTTTTTAGTGGACAATTATTAGGATTCATACAATTACATAATTTATTATTCGTGTCATTATACTTAGTATTGCTGCTTGCAACCTGGTGAGTTATCAAGTTTTCTGAGTCCCTATACTTGTTAAAGACTCTGTTGCTATGTTTTTTAATTATTTTCTCTAGGTTATCTGCACAACTATAGCTTAACTTAAGAGTATTAGGATTAAATATTTAACTAAGTGGGTTAGTTTCAGAGTTGGGGAAATATTTTTTGGTGAGGTTTAGAAATATACGCCCCAATTTAGTTTTAACCATCATATTAAAAGGGGGAGTAAACCATATGATCTTTCTAGATCTCTTTTTCTTATTATGGTTGCAATTAACGGGGCTTTTATACTGAATAGTGGTATCTTTGTATCCACTATTTTTGAGTGCAGAATTGTAAAAATCCCGATGTTTATTAAAAACATCTTTGTTCGAAGAGTTATTACTATCTTTTATATATATATATATATATATATATATATATATATATATATATATATATATATATAAAAGATAGTGTGCTGGCAAAAGTGCTGACAGTCAGTAGTGGTGTTTTTTGTAAGTCCCCCTGTGAATATGCGGTATTTTGATGTATGCAGGATCGAGAGATGATGGACAAGTTCTTTTGGTGAATCAGCAAATTGTAATGAATGAATGCATCGCAAATCAGATTAACTCGGATTATTACAGTTAATGAAGACCAGCCCCACTTCTCCCGCAGGTCCTGTGCCACAATTCTGTATGTTTACAGAATAAATATCATGTTTGATTCTAGAAATGCTGACGAAATTTAAGTGTGTATTAAATATTTGCTGAATAATAACTTTTCTAGGTGACAACCGTTAAATGCTTATTTAAAACATTAAACACATGTAAATGCCTCCAATTGCATATCAACATTTTACCATCAGAACATTTAATGTTAAAGGATTTGTGAAAAAAGAAAAAAATATTAATTATTGGCTCGAGAATTTGAAAGTTATGACATTGATGCCTGTTGTCAATAAAAGACTTGTCATTAATATCGGAGTTAATAGCTTTAGAAACAGACTATAAATATTAAAATAGTTTTGCCATCAATACTAAATACTAAAGACTAACATCCATAGATATTGGACGAACAACCATAATATACACATTGACCAAAGACATTGAAACAACTATCGATATAATCCCATCATTCCCCGTACGAACATTGAAGATTTGCAGCATTTTTCGTGATTTGTCAAAGGGCAGGTAAATTTGAAGACGACTAATAACTTGTGTTTACGAAGTTGATATGAAGATGAGAAATCACACTTTTTGGCAGTTCTGATGATGGTGACTGGGCTTATTAGTATATTTTATGAAAAATATGACGAATGCTTAAAGTGAATTAATAAGACGAGGGGACATCAGCTGTAACTATTAGATATTGGTTGAAAGAAACTGTTGTTAAGTTATTGTATCTTACCGTAATAAGATATCTTCTTTTTTAAACAATGGTGCCTTTTTTAAATTAAAATGATGACCAGATTTGTTCCTATGGGATACTAAGGAATTAAAATCTGTGATACATACAGAACAAGTAGATAGAAATGCTTGTGTACAGAATGGCAAACCTTCCGTCCTGTGCGTTTGCTGGAGCGCACACACACGATCACAAACGCTCTCTCTTTCTCTCTCTGATATATATATATATATATATATATATATATATATATATATATATGTTAACTGATTTAAAAATATGGTTCCTTCCCTTCACAGGAACTACCATGTTTCAAAAACCGAAGCTAAAATCTTCAAATTATATAATTAAATTAAAAGCATTAACTCTGTTTCATCTTCAAGCGAATTTTGGAATAACTTATTTTTTGAATTTACTGAGTTTTAAAGGTACATACATTAATAATTCTTTGTTTCTAAGGATACAGAGAAAACCAATCATTTAGATAGGGGCGGTAGCGAGTTCATTTTTTTTTTAAAACTATTATTGTATCAATTATGAGTTACGTTCGAAAAAGAGGTTAAGTCTAGGTAGGGTAGGGGTGCATATATATATATATATATATATATATATATATATATATATATATATATATATATAATATTATATTATATTTCGTCTTTGAGGAAGTGGATCGAACCGAAAGTTTTTCAGTAGTAGCATATATATATATATATTAGCTGTCACTAAATCTACTTTCAAAATCTACTATGATTCTAACTGTAGAAGTCATAACATAATTTACCTCCGAGAATACACACTATGCCAGAAACAATATGTAGGAAAATCTGAATGGCCCGTTCACTACAGAATTAATAATTATCGCAATCGAATTAAGTCGACTCCCTATGAAAAATTATTACCTGTAGAACAACATTTCCGCCTAGAAAAACACGATTTCAAAACCCATGCCAAATTCACTATAATTGAGAGAATAGAAAAGTTTACAGCAGATAACATTAGAAAGATTTTAGAGTGCCATGAAAATAAGTGGATACGACGTTTAAAATACACTATCCATCCGGACTAAACCATAAATTTAACAATATAGATAGTATTAATATATAGCCCTACAAATCAAAACCTACCCACATTTCTCACCCACACAAGACAGACATGCTTACGGAGGTGTTGAGGCCTCACACTTATATACACACCCACATGAATATACACACTTACAAACATCCTACTCACTCACTCCCTAATGAGCCAAATAATAACACACACCCACAGCAATATACACGCTTACACATATCATACTCACTCACTCCCTAAGAACCAAATAACACACACACACACTTAACAGAGACACATCCCCTCTCCAGGTACCAATAAACCTGTAAGACTGGCCAAGGGAATTCAGAGCAGCATGGATCCATCCAGCTCTTATCTCAAATAACAACTTAAAAGAGACTGTTTGACCAACACAAGGAATATTGAAAAATTCATGTTAAAAAGATAAAAAAACAAGTGAAAACTACAGACAAAAGTTCATTTTCTCCATCAAGACATTCATTTCTGTAGTTCACTGCTACCAGCAAGCATAAATATTTTTTCTCCTGATCATGGCCATGTTGGCCGAAACTAGTCGAGGAATCTAAATGAAATAATAATAATATTAATCTACAACACAGTGTGTCTGAATATTAATCTACAACCCAGTGTGTCTGAAGATTTTAATTGTTTTAATAATTTTTATTGTTCAATATATATATATATATATATATATATATATATATATATATATATATATATATATATAAACCTGCATTTGGTGTGTGACTCAAGTTTCGTTGGTTACCCAACTCATCGGCCACAAGATATAGCTTATATTTTGTGCCCGATGAGTTGGGTAGCAAACGAAACTCCAGTTGCACACCAAACGTAGCTAAATGTGTATTTATTTATATATATTTCTTAGGTCTGTCTAATCACTTTGATCACTATTATGTCTACACCACTTTGCTAAATATATATATATATATGCTAATATATTTGTTTACCATCGTTTGCACACCAGCACGCGCGTATACGGTCGCTAATATCTAATTATTACATTTACCTAAGTCTATACCTATATATATATATTTGTATGTGTGTGTGTGTGTGTGTGTTTAAATACACACACACACACATATATATATATATATATATATATATATATATACCTGGCCACTCATATTCGAGAATACGTGTTTAATAGAGCGGCTATCCAATCCCTGTTGTAGACACTCGCTCAGGCACATTTGTGTTTTCTCACGATCCACAGAGCCTACATGTGGTTTATACTGCAACTATGCCGAGCAGACCATTGTTACAGTTTCTGGGAGAGAGCGTGTTATCTAGCGTGATCAACAATTTGAGAATGCCAGCACACTCATACCCACAGCCATGATGATTTGTGGCTTTGTGCTAGCCCAGCTATCGATGGCCCCCAAGAGTTCCGTCTACCCAATTTCACCCACAAGGCTTGGGTCAACCCATGGTATAGTTTTCAGGCACTTTCCAAAGGTACCGCACACTGGGATCGAACGCGTTCCATGTCGATAACATCGGTACAATCCACTTCCCCAAATCTAACCAAATAACAAAACGGGAGATTTTTATAGGGGAAATGGTCCTTTATCCTATTGAGAAATGTTCAGTATCTCACTGATATATGTATATTTTTTCCAATTTAGATTTATTTTTTCAAATATATTTTTACTTCATATTTTTTTCTCAATTGAATATGTTTTCCTTTCTCTCGTTTTACCACACCCACAGCCAACGCGTCACCTTTTCAGTCCTCCTGATTATACATTCTTTTCATAAAGCTACAGTCGCTATCTTTATTACTTCCCATTGAAATGCTTTTTGAACATTTTTTATCTCTCCACCAATTTTATTTCTCCAAAAATTATTTTTTCAACTTCAAATCTTTTTTCCAATACAATAATTTTGATATTATTATTATTATTATTATTATTAATATTCAAATATTTCATTCTTTGTAAAAAGATCTCTCCGCCATCTTTTGTGTGTTGTCGAGGTATCTCAAGTGATTCAGGTTGGGGATCACGTTCCGACATTTCGTCCGGTCCTTGCCAAAAACTCCAATCTTCTTACAAGTGGCGGTCAGTGCAGAAATGGTTACTAGCTTTTATGACGTAATCGGCTTTTGTCATGGGGCAAACAGCTATGCCTGAACGCTAGAAATAGTGACAGAAGGTTAGATAGAGGGAGACTTTGCCTAACAGGGTAAAAGACAAGCGAGATCATATGCATGTGGCAGCAATAACTATGTATGTGGAAATATGAAAATAGACGTGCGTTGTTATTGGCGCGGAAAGCGAGATTGACGTTCCGTGTTCAAATTTCGGTCGAGACCTTTTTGCTTTCACTTTCACTTTCACTTTCCCCAACTCCGCAAAATTTTAAATAGCAGGTCATACAGCGCTATGTATACTTGGCTGACAACCAGTTAAGAAGGACAACTTTGAATTCAAAACCGGTTGGGAATAGGCCTAACAACGACACTCTGTACAATGTACTTGTTACTGAAATTATAGCAAATTTACTGAAGGTGTTTTGGGTCTGGCTTGTTGACAAACAAGTCTACAGATTCAGTAAATAATATATGCAAATTTATCAATATTCATATAAGCACTTGAGTAAGTTAATTAATACACCAAAAATTCAAATTATCACGAAATCCACTTTGAATTTCATTTTTTTTTTAATTTAGTTAAAGCCAGTCGAACTCTCGGAAACTTAACATGACGCAGTAACAATTGCAGTTCAAGTAGAGCTTTAACGTTAAGATATATTTGTATTGTTTTGAATAGCAAACTACTAAAATAAAAATAAAAATTCAAACATTTACTTTCCCGATTTCAAGTTTCGCAGATGCAATCTGATCATAAGTGGATTAGATAATTCAATTACCTTTTAATAGATATTATTTTGTTTAAAATACTGTTATATATTAAGAAAAAGTTATATTTTATGTTAAATTTTTTATATATATATATATATATATATATAGAGAGAGAGAGAGAGAGAGAGAGATAAAGCAAATACATTGAATTTAGTCAGTTATGTGCCATACGTGATACATGATTAGGCGATCATGTATCTTTCGATACATGACTGACGAGGCAGATTTTTCACGCAGTAGGTTGTCATTTCTTTCTGCGGTAAACCAGTTGCCATCCAAGGCTACAGAACCCAGTCTGTCCTGCTATTTACCCATAGCTAGGGGAGAAGAAGAGGATTCATACCATTCCCAAGGGTATTAGCACGTAAGTGAATGTAATGGATATGACTGAAATTCGAACTCGGATCTCCGATTCCTCAATCCGAGCCGCTATCCATTATCCACCGTATTTCCTAATTTATATACAGAACTGAGTGGTTTACTAAGATGGCATCCGCTCATTTCTATTATATTAAGTGTTTGTTTCTCAATGCTAAACTTACATATCATCTTCAGGAGTGCAAGTAAATGAAAACTATATGTTTTTCATTAATATAAGTATTTATATTAATAAACTGTTTTTCTCACATTATAAAAAATTCTATAATGGATTAATTTTTTTTCACGTTCTAATGAACGCTCAGCACATTGTCAATCGTTTTGCATTTAAGGGCATAATGAAAAAATTACTGTAATGGATAACAATGCACAACTTTGTATAAATAGGAAAATAAAATAAATAGTAAACTATTAGGTTGGTGCAAAAATAATGTCGATTTCTCACATATGTTAGAACGTCAAAAAACGACATTATTTTTGCACCAACCTAATATTTACATTATTCGGACTATTGTCCTCATCTTTGTTGCCATATTTATATGAAGAAGACCGGAGCGTACAACGGTTGAAACGTTGTGATAAATATGGCAACAAAGATGAAGATAATAGTCCGAATAATGCAAATAGTGTATCAGCACTACTGTATTGAAAAGCTACATATATAGGATATATATAAGACGAGAAAATGTTCTGTCTTTTGCATGTGTGTCTGAGAACATGACCAGTTTTGCTTCCTTCCGGGGGTTCGAGATCATGTTCTGGCGCTAATATAACATGCCCTACCCGTGATATCCTATAGGGGCACTCCCTCTCTTTTCCCACATAATCTCTTATCTGTTTTCTGTTAGTGATAATTAGCCTTTTTTTGTGGGGGTGCTTTTGTTTAGCGGTATATCAACCATTTGCAGTTTATTTAATGCCGAAATCTAAATATTTTGTACACTATTTTATTATTTTTGGAAATAATAATTGTCTAGTGGTACGGATTTTACTAATTAACCCAACAGAAGGAGAATAGGTGTATTCATACTTTTGGTTTGCGTATTTGAGCTTTAGGGAATATAACGAACCCAACTGGAATTGAAACTCGGTTCTCCGATTAACAATTCGGAGCCTTTACACCACACGCACATCCAGACTTACAGCATCTGGTATTCCCAAGCGGTCACCCATCTAAGTAATGATGTTGCTTAACTTTGGTGATCACACGAGAACCGCTGTTTCAGCATGATGTGGCCGTAATCCCAGCCTGGTCAATTTACGACACCAGATAAAATATAGTCATATATTGATGCATTCTGACGACGCACATAATGTGTGCATATACATATATGCACACATGTGACAAGGTAACCCCCCCTTGTCTATTTTTGCATGTTTTATTATATCGATAATACTGTATTGCGAGTCTTGTATGAATCATTGAAGAAGACTTACAAGTGAAATAAGAAACAGAAAGGGTTAAATTGAAACGAACAAGAATAACAGGACAGAAAATGAAGAAGTAGAACAAGTCAGAAGATCCGGAAACGTCCTGAAAATTCTCTGGGGTCTCAGTAGTGAGCTGGCCGTCATATGTTTGGCGCAGCCCTGTTAAAGTCGCTGCCACTGTGTTTCACACAAGCGTTCAAGAAAATTGTTTTTTTTTTTAATTTATTTATACTATTTACATTGTTCGGACTGTTTTCCTCATCTTTGTTGTTATATTCACGACATTTCGGCCGTTGTACACTCCGTACTTCTTCAGGTGACTGGAATTTCACAACTCATTGGGTCATGTCACTGGATTACTTCAACCAATGCTTTTATCCATTGGGGCACTTGCTTTCTTTTATTTGTGGTGCTATATCTTTGTTGTAGCATACCTACGGACGATAATAGGTATGTTACTATTCACATAAATACAGTAGTAAATACTGTATGTTGGTCTGCAGTTGGAGATTCATTGTGGAATTCACGTGACTCACTTCTAGCAAATGATTACTTCTTCTATGCGCCGCTGGCGAATCTTATATGTGGTGTTCTTGTCCTAAGTATTATCGTTCATTACCAACCTCCCGTTTGATTATATCAGTAACCTAGGTTACAGCAATTTTAAAGCTGAACGGTTCCCTGAAATCTTTTTACGCATGTTTAGAGTAGTAAGATGGTTATTTTCATTTTATTAAAAAAAATAAATAAATTTGAAAGTGATTTCTATATTCAAATCTTACTGCTTTTTTTTATTCATATACCTGAGATATCATACTCAAACCTCCGTAATATTATTAGATTGCTTGGATCATTGAACTAAACATTTAAGTGATATGTTCATAAGTTATCCGGAAATAGATGCATTAAAATGCAGGCGTGACTTCAGTCTTGTCCCGATATAAATTTCACGAAAATGTCGACTTCTAAGGAGTCGACCTTTAATATCTTGTTTTTCACTTGGTTTCACCCTTATTACTTCTTTTTGAAATCTAATTTTGAAAAAAGCGTTTCCATAAATTGAATCAGTCAATTCGTCGGTCACATTAGAGTCTCTGATAGCGCTTTTTGTATGAAAGAACAGTTCGTAGTGTTTTTTTGAAAATCCCAAGAGAAATTAGATCCAATTTGTTAAATTTTCTCACTCTCTATGGTTCTAAAAATGGATGCGGAGACTACCATAGACGGAACAGAAAGATTTTACAGAAAATATGAACTACAAGGAAACTGGTAATCGCTGTCAAAACGAGACATCAGTAATTTCTGAGGAACATAATAGGGAAACAATTCTTGGGATTTCTTTTTTTATGTGCTGTATTATTTCAGAACATGGCTCTCCGCAATTTCCTTTACTTTTCATATTATTTACACAAGATCGTTAGGTACGTTATTCGACGTTTCTCTCTTTCTCTCGTGCCCTAAATATGTCCTGTGTCAGGTTCTCTCGTGTAATTTTATCGACCTCTTGTGCAATCTATGCTGCATTTCGCAGTGCTAGAGGGGAACATATACGACACTAAGCACCTTTCCAAAGATTTTTGACACGACATTGTGTGTGCATACATACATACATACATACATACATATATACATACATATATATATATATATATATATATATATATATATATATATATATATATATATATATGGGTGTAACAGCAAAATTGTCAAATTCGTGTAGCAGCATAATTATCCATTTTACAAAAAAATAAATAAATAAATAAAATAGACCAAATGAGTTTCTTCATTAAAGGTTTTCAGGTAAGACCTTTAGCTACCTTGAATCCATTTGTCGTAAGAATCACCGAGAAAAAAAACCTTTGAATTATTCATCTAGCAAGAGAATAGGTGAAAATCGTTTCGTGTCAACCCCACTGTATCTTCCCAATTGAGCAATGGTGAGAGGAAAATATCATTCACGCCATCAGTAATCGTACCAACATTCATATTCTGGCTTCCGTCTTCAAAGTCCATTCAAGAACACATCAAGAGAACGGTGAATAAATTTTAAAAAGAGGGAGCATTAATGAGGCAAACTGAATATCAACACCTCGTGGGTCATTTAATGCCGAAAGTTAATTTCATTGGAAGATTGTAGGTAATGCAAATTTGTTATTCTGCTTTCACAGTTGAATACATGGTAGATGATACTCAGCTTTCGAGCATGTACATGTTTGTGTGGACACGGTTACTAGTGACAGTGATAGCTGTATTTTATGTTGTATTTTTTGAAGTTATATTTTGGAATACAGTTTGATTTCTTTAAGAATTTGTAGAATATTATATGGATTAATGTCATAGAAGGATACTTTCATGTTGTTTGGTTGGCTGATTGATTTTGTTTAGTGGCATTGGGTTATTCAATGCCGAAATCTAAATATTTGGACGACAATTTCATTGTTCCAAATAAATATATTTTGAACACTATTGTATGCCTTCAACTACAGATAAAAAGTAGTCATTTTGCTTTAAAATTTATTGTTAGTAATTTTACTATAAATATATATTATTCGTAATATTTACCACTAGCTGGGACCCTAACATGTGCTACCACTTCAGGTCAGAGTGAACGTTGGATCAGCAGCAATTTAAAAAGTGGTTTCACGCTCCTCAAAAACTCCAATCTCTCGACCAGAGGCCTTAGAGCACATTGGGATGCGTTGAAAGGGGATATTCAAGTCATCAATGTGCAGCTGGCTAATCTAGAATAATTTTATCCTGCCGGAATAATACCATAAGCCCACATCTCAAAAGAGTACTTTCAGAATATCGTCGAATGTTAAGTTGAATTGACGCGGTTCAAAATGCAAAAGGGAATCTAACGCGGTTAAGAAGAGTATACATAATAATGTCAGTAGTGAGTATCTACAAAGATATTAACCAGTCCAGATAACGCCAAGTTTGAATTTAAAGGAACCTTAAACTAATGAAATTTAATAAATAATTTAATCTCTAAGCAATATTGAAAATGGAATTTACAGTTTCAAATTGAGTCTTCATCATGGTTCACGCGTTGGTGGTTACGAAGACAACAAAGCCATTATTTAGTTACTAGCTAATTCTTCCTCTTAAACACAAAATCTATTCTTCGGATGAATATTTCACTTTGAAAAAAAAAACGGTTATTCTTCACGTCAAATCTATCTTTTCCGAAAGAGGCCTAATAGAAAAAACTCACACAGTGAAAAGATTTTACACAGTTTCATGTCTTCGGGGATAAATTAATTATTGAAAATTATTTCCCATGAAGAACGGATGAAAAAAGAAACTCTTAAACAAAATGGTGGTCAAAATATATTGATATGTTCCAGATTGATTATCGATCTGATGCCGTCGGCAAGATTCACACGATAATGTTTCCGTGTATTTCATTGAGTTCTTGAAAATGTCTTCTTGTTTTTTTTTTTGTTTTTTTGTTTTTTTTACTTTTTCTCGCCTTCCATTTTCTAATTTTCTATACCCGTGCTGAGATAGGAGAGTAAAATCGAAGTCTTCCTCGGAATTTGCGAAGAAATTCTACGATATTTTCTAATATAAGTTTCTCTTGAATGAAAGCGATTTTGCATGCCTCATTTCGTGTATGTACAGTTTGATGACTTTCGAGTGTACGTTTGATAAGTTGATGAGGCGTTCTAAGTGTATAGGAAAACCGTTTTGGAAAATATTTGTTCTTGCAGTCATTAGGAGGGGGACATAATAGATTTTCCATCGAATTGCTCTATTTACAAAAGAACAGTGAAAATTGCACAAAGTTTTTTTTTGTTTTTTTTAACACGATTCTTTCATTTTCTGTCATGTTAAATACATATTATAATACTATTTACGCAGAAGGTCGGCGGTTGATTGAAAACTAAAGTTGCCTACCATATGACGCCAGTAATATGAAACGGGATCGGATACTAATATCCCTTATATAAGGTCGTGTAATCAATCAGCCAAGGTCGACTGCAGTTTCCTTAGCTGCATAGTATGTGCTTCGCCACGGCTACATACAATTTTGAATTCAGAGTTTTCCTTCACCTAAACCCATGGCTGAACAGTTCAGTCTGCCCTACTGTTTAATCCATAGCTAAGAGGTTCCCGAAAAGATGGATTGATAGCTTTCCAAAAGTTATTTGCGCATAAAAGAATGCAATGAACGAAACATTTTTTTGTTTTTAATCATTTCAACCCGATACCCTCAATGAATCCATCTCTTCTTCCCCAAAGTACGGGTTAAATAACAGAGAAGACCAGTCTACCGGAGAAAGCAACTGCAACCGGCTGCGGGGAAATCTTCCGTCTAGCCAGTCTTGAATCGAAAGAGAGATGATCGCTCAACAAACATGCATCACGCATGGCAGTTAACTGACTGACCCTCAAAATGAAAGAAAACGATCAGTGATTAGTCAGATCACCAAAAAGTTAAATTATCAAGGCCGTGGAAGAAATAAACTAGCAAACTCATCCTAAACAGGGACAGCGATAAAACTCTCTTCCTGTTCAATAACCATGAGAACAATACAGGCTGGGGGAACATATCTACTCCTATGGCATTTATAAAGACTGTAATTAGAACTCACCTCCCCTATTTTTTTAATCCGAGCCACAATCCTTCACATTACATGCACATTTGAATGTGCGGGTCTTATAATCAGATACAGTGTAACCCAGATATAAGAGAGTTGTCGGGACCGGAGAAGAAATCTCTTATATCCGGGTTTATCTTATATCAGGGTTTGGTCTATTATATATATATATTAACACAGGCTCTAATTTGGGACCAGATAAAATCTCTCTTATATCCGGGTTTCTTTTATATCCGGGTCTCTTATATCCGGGTTACACTGTATAATAAACCATTTTCTGGTTTTATTTCTTTGTCAGTTACAGCAGCACGACTGAAGAGAGATTTCATTGGAGACAAATGAATGAATGAATAAACAATGAGATTTCTTTTTCTTTTCTTTTTTTTGATTTGACAATAACTTTTCAGCACCGCCTTGCAGTGGAAAGCAAAATATGTTTGACCACGTATTCGATGGTATATAAAAACCTGTTTAAATGTGCATGGTTTCGCTGTGTTCCGTAACTTCGCTGTGTGGTGGTATTTAATATTAGCGCTCGTTCGGCATGATTACTAAATTCGAGTTGCGCATAACCCTTGCGACCAATTACTAAAGAATGTCGATCCAGTCGCAATTCGCAGACGTATGAAAGCACAATATGTAATAAACCGTCCCCAAAATAATACTGGAATGAAGAAGGTTTTTTTCTTTTATATGAAGAAAAGACGAGGTCTTAATCCTGTCAAAAAGTAGACAAAATAAAAAGAATACTTAGCTCTTCAGCACTTTCCGTCCAAGACCAATTAGACACCCACAGACTTATTTTTAAAAAAATACGTATCACCCCAGACAAGACAGTAAAGCCATTGAGACACAAGGGGCTACATGGTGTGGAAAAATTAGGAACGGAAAGATTAATAAGCGAAAAGAGGAAAGAGTAATCAGGAGGACAGTGGATAGTGATTGATATTGCATTCAAATTTTTACAGATTAAAGTTGGCTGGAAATCATGCAGTCGGAAGGGAGTTCCACAAGCGAGAAATGCGATAAAAGAAACTGTTAGTATCGAATTTACGGGTACATCTATCCAGCTCAAATTTAAATTAATGAGATATCGACGCCAGTCTAGTACCGTGTTTAAAGTAAAAAAGTCTAGGTGACATATGGAAAAGCTCATCCAAAAAATTACCATAAAAGTGCTTATAAAAAAAACAAAGACAGACAACGTTATGGCAGTGGAAAAGTGACTGAAGTCGAGCCGCCAGATCAAGACCGATCATATTGCTGATTTATTCTTTGGATGTTATCATGGAGCTCAAAGTAAATAGCAGGGGCACGGAACTATATGTGGCAGCAATATTCTAAGCATGGATGAATGTTTGTTCTCGTATTTTAAATGGGGTTTAAAAGCTCAATATATTTCATCCGAAAGATGAAGTTGTCGTTCCCAGTTGGATCATATGTAATCAAACAAATTTCTTAAGTGCTGAGAAGACGAAAAATTATAGAAGATTTAAGAATAATGCGTAACATGACTATTTGAAAAATCATCTTGACACTTCGATGTGTCATTTAGAAATAAAATATATGCATCCCTTTCTTATCATAGCTTGTAAGTTCGTTAAAGAAAGAAATTTACTTTGTTTTGATAACAGTTTCATTATTTCGCCTTGTCCAGAACTTGTTTTATAGCAATGGGGACCCCTCACTTACCAATCAATCTTTTCAAAACACAAATTAAAAAGAGGCATGTTCTAAGCTTTTAGAAATATTTCTACATTGACATTCGTCGCCGCCACCCATTCGTATCCGAGAATCGGGAACGTCATCATCTCTCCCTATTCCCTCTTCCCCACCCGCCCTTGTGGCGGTATTGGAGATGGTTTTGAATCAAATCGAGTTTGACGCGTCCATTCGCGTGAATTTGTTTTTGGTGGACAACTCTGCGCGACAGAGAAGTCCACACACTTGGCCAGAAGTTCCTCCATCGCGTCTCAAGGGGGACTGAGACAGGCGAGATCAGATAAACACCAGTTGTCGGATGCTTGGTCTGTCAACGTCCGCTTTGGTTAAGCCATCCCGACTGGCGCTGCTCTCTTCTGAGAGTTTAGTCGTGGAGATGGTGTAGATCTTTGCCTATACCGCCGTTGGGGTCTTCGGGTGCTAGTCGCGTTCAGTCTGGTCACTCCTCCTGGACCTTACTCCACATTGAGATTATTACTGCAATTTATGCATTTGTCCAGACCTAGCAGCAATGGCTGGCTACTCCTCCTCCAGAAAATAATTTGTTACTCTTTTAGTGTGCTTATTCTTATAATATAAACCCTTCATCATACACATTTTCAAGCGTTTCGTCCTAATGTATTTGCCATCTTACTTAGAGCCCAAGAAGTATACTTTATTGTAAATCAGGAATCCTTCCTATTTATTGATAATTCTTTTCTATCGGGGAATCAGTCCTTGTTACCATAAACTGAGTGTTAAAATTCTTATAAATTAATTAGCATAAATACCCTTTACTCTCGACACCCCAGACTTAACCATGTCCCCGCCAATTATTTTGGGAAAATGTTTCATTTTGAGACAGAATTTTACGGAAAAGAAACTACAAAATCTCCCACAGAAGGTGGCGATGGAGAGTACGAAGAATGTACGAAGCATAAAAAACAAGAAAACAGAATGCCTGGTCATGAGTAAAAGAATGAGCCCGAAATGCGATTTTCAGGTCGAGAACACTAGAATCAAGCAGACGCAGAAGTTTAAATATCTGGGAAGCGTTTTGACAGAGGACGTAAGTGCGACACCGAGATCTGTAGACGTATTGGGATGGCTAAGGAATCATTCCAAAAGCTGGGCAGAGTATTACGAGACAGGAGGATTTCTTTGGTAACAAAGAAAAGGATACTGAGCTGTTACGTGACATCTGTCCTTCTTTATGGCAACGGATGTTGAACGATTTCCTCAAGGATGAAGAGGAGACTCGAGACGACGGAGATGTGGTTCTAAATAAGGATGCTGAGGATTTCGTGAACCGAGCGTGTGGTTAACGTTGAGGTCTTAGAGAGGATGCAGAGAAGTGGGAGGATCATGCTTAACATCAGGAAGAGGCAGCTGCAATTTCTGGGACACAATGAGGAAGTAGGGTCTTGAGAATTTTATACTCACGGGTCGAATAGAGGGGGAGAGAGACAAAGGAAAGCAGCGCGTGACATTCCTGACGAGCTTGAGCAGGCGGATGAAAGAACGTGGTGTGGGGGAGGTAGAAGAGGGAAGGAATTGTTGAGAGCTGCAAAGGATAGAGGGAGGTGGAGAGCCATGATCAGTTACGTCCTGAAAGGACATGACACATAAGAACAAAGAAAGTACTATGAAACTGATTCACCTTGAAGTAGCCGAGCGGTGGTAAACACCTCTACCAGACGTATTATTTGACAATTGGACTTGTTTCAAGCTCAGAAGGGCATGAAAAGGAATCAAGATCGACGTAGAAACATATCAGTAACTGGTTTTCGAACGGTATGTTTAGGACGTGTGTATTCGTCCGTGTCTGAAAAGGACACGTTCGGTAAAAACGTATATATACGTCTATGCCAGGAGAGGGTTAAAGATTTGTGCCTCTCAACTGAAATATTCTGGCGACCGGTCTGAGTCTATCACTGTAAAAAAAAAAAAGATGTAATCTTTGTTTTCATTATTTTTTTTCCTTTTTGTCAACAAGACACTTGTAAATTTTAATTACTCTGAGATGTCTTTTTTAATCACTTTAAAAAATCTGTAACTCACCGACCAGCTGTTAGTGTTTTTTGTTTGTTGTTGTTGTTGTTTTTTCATTTAAATAGAGCGGAATAGATAACTGCATTAAGAACAAAATGTGTTATTAGGTTGGTGCAAAAATAATGTCGTTTTCTCACATGAAGTTGAACGTCAAAAAACGACATTATTTTTGCACCAACCTAATACAATCGTTATAGCATAGAATGGCAAAGGCAATATTAGCCGTTTCCTTATAAGGAAACATTTGTAATTCACTGACAGATCAGTCAGTACTGTATCCGGTTAAAATTTATAAAATCTTTCTCTTAAAACAAAATTTCAGGAAAATAGGTTTTTCAAATCTGGTAGCTGTTATCACCCTTTTCAGTATTGTTGGGGAGGGTCCTTCCTAACCTTTTATTTGAAATAGTGTAAAATGTCAACATCTTGATTATTTTCTCTTCGAGTTCCATGTGCCATCCATTTTAGTTGTTGCTGCTGTTGGTAGTCCTCAAGTGATTTGATTTCTGTTATTTGGTACAGTCCCTTGTGAATATGTAGCGCCAGTCCACAATGTTCAATGGAGGCTGACCTTTCCCAGGGCCCTCACGCTTAAATAGTAGAGAATTGTTAATAGCATTAATATTAATATTCATTAACTCTTGAAAGGCATCAAGCATATAAAATATTACTAGCATAGAAGTTAATATTTACACTGTAAAGTTTGACTCTACGGGGAAATAAAAATCGTGTAGCGGCATAGAGAAAGAACCTTTCGATATCAGATTCCTCACCAGTCACACGATAGTAGATGTGCGTTTTGACGGAGATATTCAGAACGAAAGTCAAATGAAGAAGGATCTGTGTTGGTGGAGATTTTTATTTGCCAGTTAGAATTTTAACTGCCGATTTTCATGGCTTTCTCTAACCGGAATATTGACATTCACTCTTACTGTTAGATTTCCGCGTTTTGGGCTTCATGAAAAACTAAGCTAGGTTTAGAAAATATAACGAAAATGGGAAGGCAAATTGAAAGAAAACAGACGAGCAGAGGGTATGGTTTCCAGGCATCGATGAAGGATTCAGTGGAATAATTTGACATTGGATGAGAGAGTAGAGAAAAGAAGGAAACAAACATTTGTAAAAATGAAGATAAACAGAGAGAAAGAAAGCGGGAAAGAGAAAAGAGAACAAAGAGAGAGAGAGAGAGAGAGAGAGAGGAAAAGGAACATAGGGAAGAGCGAGAAATAACAAACAAAGAGGAAGCGAAACAGAGAACAATGGGAGAGAAAGATAGGAAAAAGCCATAGAATGAGAGAGAAACGATAACATAAAGAAATGGATAAAGAGAGAGACACCCCCCACACATATAGTGGGGGAGGGAAAGTGAGAATATGAGGAGAAAAGAAACAAGAGCGGACAGGAGAGAAAGAAAGCGAGAGAGAACAAGAAAAAAGCTGGAAACAGGAGAGAGAACGAGAAAACTGAGAACAAAAAGAGGGGAAAAGATCGATAGATAGATAGATAGATAGATAGATAGATAGATAGATAGATAGATAGATAGATAGATAGAAGAGAGGCAAAAAGTAGGAAACGTATTGAGAATGGTTGTCGGGACAAAAGGAGAATAGAAAGCGAGAGAAAAAGAACAAACAGAACAGAAAAAAGAAAGAGAGAGAAAGCGATCGAGAGAGAAAGCGATCGAGAGAAAAAGAAAAGAGATAGATCAAAAGGAGAAAGGGGAGAAGTAAGAAGGGAGTGAGCGAGAGGAAGCACACGAGAGAACGAGATGAGAGAGAGACGTCATGAGTAGATAGAGAGGACAAAATGACCGAGAAAGTAGATCGGGGAAGAACTAAAGTGAGAAAGGAATCATGGTGAAAAAGAAAAATAAAGAATAAAAAAACCAGTGGCGGAAACGCTCTTCTCCTTGAATTTATTCGTAGAAAGAAACATGTGATTGGTATAGAAGATACCGACATCTAATCGAACTGAGATTAGCACGTGTTCTCTGTTTCAAGTAAAGATCAATATGCAAGATGTTTGAAAATTTTCCTCTTATCGGCTAAGTGATAATTGCAACGACACATTCTGCCTCTGTATCTGCCTTAACATTTGCATCGTAATCACTGTGTTGAATGGTTGGTTGTTAGTTTACAACGGGAAGTGTTAGCGTCGTTAAGGAAGAATTCAATACATTCAACAGCCGACTAGAGCTAAACACATCTGGTTGGATTGAAGTATCTGTACGTTTATCTCAGTGCGGATGAAAACTGATAATTTATACACGTATTTGTCTGTATGCTTCCTGTGGTATTTTTCTTAAGAATTACCACTAAGGATATCCGTCGTTTCCTTTTCTTTGTTAAGCAGGCATTTCTTTGGATATGAGATTTTAATGTGTTTTCAAATGGCCCCCTCCTCCTCCTCCTCCTTCTTCTTCTTCTTCTTCTTCTTCTTCTTCTTCTTCTTCTTCTTCTTCTTCTTCTTCTTCTTCTTCTTCTTCTTCTTCTTCTTCTTCTATGTTCCGTAAAACCATGGTCTTCTAGGCTGTGGTTCTCTTTACCCTTCTGTACGCTAACGAGACCTGGACTTTGTATCCTCGAGGCGTCAAACGTTGAGCGCGGTTCCAGCAAACGAAGCTCCGAAGAACACTTCGCATCGGTTGGGAGGACCGCACCACGAACAAAGACCTCCTCTCTTGGACATCTCTACCTAGCGATACCCACCATCCATCAACATAGCCTCCGTTGGGCGTGCCACGTGTCCAAAACGACGCTTCAAGGATAAGTTGAAAACATCCCTGACACAAGCCAACAAGGACACTGTGAACTGGGAAGCCGTTGCTGCAATTCGGCATTCGTGGCGTAGGACAATTCAATTGAGTCTAATAGTCAACATGAAGAGGATTTGCGACGTGCTGTCAGCAGGACCCGACTCGTCCAACTGTATCCACCACCCACACTCAACTGTGGCTCCGGTTCATGACTCTTCAGGGCTCGGTTGGGCCTTCATAGACATCTCAGTCACAGCCACCAGGGGGGAGAAAGGGAATAAAGAGAGAGGACTAAGGGCCGTGTCTCTTCAAGTCGTAGGTGATCATGGCTCTCCACAATCCCCTGTACTTAGTCGCTCTTAAAACATTTTGTTATAATTCCTAAAAATTGCCCCGCCATCCATTTACCCAAGCTTGCTACGCAGGTTATGCGTTGTTTACGTCATATCTTGAGCTGCCCTTTTTTTTACTGAAGGCCATATGTCCCTTCTTACGTTTAACAGTCCTTTCTTCTCGCTTTTCTTTATTGCCTTACCTGGGAGATGCTGCAGTTTTCCTTCAATGTCTACCATCAACACAACTTGCGTCAGAATCAGAAAAAGACATGTGAACGTCCTTGGAAACATAATGAGGAAGGACAGCTTGGAAAACTTAAACCTCACGTGAAATATTGAAAATAAGAGAAATGGGGCAAAGCAGCTTATTTGAAGAGCTTGGGTGAATGGATGGCAGAACGCGGTCGGAGTAGCAAAGGGAGAAAAATTGCTAAGAGCCACACGTGATAAAAAGTTGTGGAGAGCCATGATTGTCTATACCTTGAAGGGAAAAGGGACATAGGAAAAGATCTTAATGTTAGGATTGTTTCTGTCAATAATAAATCTTAGCAGAACTTCTAGTTCTCTTAGGATTTCCTTGTCTTCTTTCTGAATCTGCCATCAATCATTAGCCTTTTCTTCTTCTTCTTCTTCTTCTTCTTCTTCTTCTTCTTCTTCTTCTTCTTCTTCTTCTTCTTCATCATCATCTTCTATTTCCGCCACCCATTTACACAAGCCCGCTAGGTAGGTTTCTCTCTCGCTCTCTCTTGCCTTCATTCTCTCCTGTGAGTATAGAATTTTTCAAGTCTTCGTTCCTCATTATGGACCCTTGAAATTCCAACTGGCTTTTTCTAGTGTTAAGTTTTAGTTTCCTTTTTGTTTCAATTTTCTCTAAAGCTTCATCGTTGTACATATATTCGTTCAATGACATTCTCAATATCTTTCTGTAGAACCATATTTCACTTACTCCAAGTGTCTTCATCATCTTTGAGGGGATTTTCCAGCATTCACCACCATATAGGAGAACACATATTACATAAAAGTTCAGTATTCTTTTCTTTTTTTCCTAACGAGTTTTTTTTTTCTGTTTCTTAATACTTTGCTTAGCTTTTGGAAGGCATCTTTTGCTACACACAAACCAACATCTGGTATTTAAATTATTTTACTTGTTTGATTTTGGTATCTACAATTTGTAATTTGCATGTTGAATTGTTCCTTTCACTAACAATCATGCATTCTGTTTTCTTGCAATTCAAATGTAATCCTTCTTTCTGGCTTTCCTTTACTACTGTCTGTGGGATTTCGTGTAGTTTCCTTTTATTATCTGCTATGAAAATTGTGTCATTAGCGTATCTTATGTTGTTAAGATTGTGGCCGCCAATAATAAATCCTGGTGGGACTTCTAATTCTCTCAGAATCGCCTCAGTGTATAGGTTGAATAAGTCCGGTGAGAAGACACACCCTTGTCTTACAGTACATTCTATTTTTGTATATTTACCGAATTCATTGTTCATCAGTATGCAAACGGTTTACTGTTTATATAGGTAATGAAACACATTTCTTCTTTATTTGTCTATATTTCTGAGATGAGGTATTATGTACACTATTTACATTGTTCGGACTATCATCCTCATCTTTGTTGTCATATTTATCACAACGTTTCGGCCGATGTACGCTCCGGCCTTCTTCAGGTGGTTGTAATGTCGAACTGAACACTTTATTTCTCTCGCTGGGGTAGACTGTTTTAGTTCCACGTGCCATGTCTAATGGATGTCAAGGACACATGGCACAGTGGATAAAGGCGTTAGTTAGAGCCAATGACAGGACCCAGAGAGTGAGTTCAATATCTGGTCAAGGCGGTGGAGAACTTGGAGAGGGGAATTAACAGGAGATAACTGATAACTGGAAAGATGAGGATGATAGTCCGAACAATGTAAATAGTGTGCATTTCTTCTTTATATGCCGTGTTCCAGGACGTAGGCGATCATGGCTCTCCGCAACTTCCTGACACTTGCAGCTTTTAATAAACTTTGTCTTTATGTTATTTTTCTAAGCCCTGATCCGCCATCCATTTACTCAAGCTAACTAAATATACTATGCTGTTTTATTTTGTCTCTCTTGCCCTCTATCTGCCCTGTGAGTATCAGATTTTCCAAGCCCTCTTTCCTCATGGTGTGCCTCAGAAATCTCAAATGTCTCTTCCTGATGTTAAGTATTAGTTTCCTTTTTATTTCCATTTTCTCCCAAACTTCTTCGTTGCTCACATGTTCGGTAAACAGTATCCTAAGCAACCTTCTGTAGAACCACATTTCTCTTGCTTCAAGTTTCCTCTTCATCTTTGAGGAGATCGTCCAGAACTCACTGCCATACAGGAAGAGAGATCCTCACAGGACTAAAAACAAGACCCTGTCAGTGGAAAGATTAACCTTCTTGTATGTTTAACGGCCTTCTAGCACAATGGGGTAGACTTGACTTTATGGCTTTGTATGCCGTCAGTGCGGTGAAAACACGACATCGTTGGGCCGACGGCTTCCTACTTAAGTCAACGGCCAGAGTGGTGGGTTCCCCTGATGGGATAAGTTAGTTTTCAGTAGCATTTATCCGAATTAGGCTATAATTAGTATTTTTTCAAATTTTTAACAGGTAATTAGTTTTAACTAGTATTTTTTTTTCAAATTAGTTTTTAAATAATATTTCCCAACTTAGGTTTTAACTAGTATTTTTTTAAATTAATTTTGAACTAGTATATTACGAATTAGTTTTTAATTAGTATGTTTCCAACTTAGTTTTAACAAGTATTTTTTCAAATTAGTATTTAACTTAATATACGCGTTCAGGACATTTCATTACGGATAGAAGCTGCAACGAGGAACAATCGTTTATTTATTTCATTACAAGAATTTACAAATAGGAACAATTAATTAGCTTATCTTCATACTCTGCCTGGTGGCAAACGCTGCTGGTGGCGCCAGGGGTGGCAATCCCGCCATAGCCACCGAAACCGTGATATCACCCCTGGTCGGCGGCTGATGAAGACAGGGTATCGGACGTGTTAATACACGTTGTATGTTTAAAAAACAAAAAAATATTTACAAATTAGATTTTTACTAGTATTTTTTCAGACTGGTTTTTAACTACTATTTTTCGACATTAGTTTTTAACTAGTATTTTAAACTTTCACGGCATTCACTCTCATGAGCCTCTTCGGCACGCGCCCAACCTCCCAATTTTCGCAGTTGTTTAGTTTCATGGTAAGATATTACGTTCAGCAAATTGTAAAGCATCATGGCTAAAATTGTAGAGTTGTTGCCGTAAACAATGAAGTTGCACAATATAAATGTAATGGAAGTTCAAGATCCGCTTAGGTTTTAAACTCTATTTTCTAATCACGTTGTTTACTAATGGCCACAGATTGAGGGCTGGTGCAGTTTCGATGAACATCAACTAAAGATGAAATAAATACTGATAAAAAATTAAAAATCGTGGATCAATTCTTTTCAAACCCAAATGTGGTGCACATGAATGATCGAATTTGATAATTCTGCTAGGGAAAAATGTCTTCAAGGGATTTCGGAAATTTCGTATGAATGGTGATTTTCGTCGACACACTAGCGAAAGATTCGGACGATCGTTCTTATGATATCCACTAAGAAATCCCTTTGTCTTTGTTCATTTGTCAGGGGATTGTGCATTGTTAAATGAAGCGGATATATGGGATGCTAAATCAAACACGTTTCGCCATGTGCACCGCATAAATCCAAATGACTCATGCAAGGGAACAAAAGACTAGTGAGAAAAAGAAATTCACAAGCAAATGCACATATATATTCTCAATACATAAATACACACACAAATACACACACACACACACACACACATACATACATATATATATATATATATATATATATATATATATATATTATATTACATTATATATATGTGTGTCGGAATGTGTGCATGCATGCCTATTATATATATTTTATTTAGAAAATGTAATATGAATATATATATATTTATATATAGAGAGATAGATAGATAGATAGATAGAGTTGTATATGCATTCAAACAATATGTAAAAAGTAGGATACATTTTTATAAACGCGTACATTTATATAAATATGCTTACAACAACGCATGTGCAGATAATTAATCACATACATATATATATATGTATGTATATATATATATATATTTGTTTTATTTAATAATATCGACCACAATCATATGAACACAGAAAAACCGAAGTCTTTAAAAACGAATGTAGCAACATTTGAAAGGTACTTAAGAAAAATAAAAAAATAAAAAGCATCTTTGCCCATTATACAAAACAACTAATTCGGATATTTACAAAAAAATTAATAAAAATTAGATTGACATATGTTTTCGATGTTCAAATAAATTACATACATACATTCATATATATACATATATATACATATATATATATATATATATATATATATATATATATATATATATATATATATATATATATATATATATGTATGTATGTATGTATTTTATTTGAACATTTACATATACATTTATCTATTTAAGTGCATATATATATATATATATATATATATATATATATATATGCGTGTGTGTGCGCGCTCATGTGTGTATGTATATGTTTTTGTGTGTTTTGTGATAAAATTGGAAGGTTAGCCGCGTGCTGAAGAGGCACATGAGAGTGAATGACGTGAAAGTTTAAACCCTCCAAAAGTCTTTCCCGTTTCACATATGTAAAAATCTATGCTGGAACAAACTTGAAGAGATAGACTTTTTCTATAGAGTAGTAGCAGTTATCTATCTATCTATCTATCTATCTATCTATCTAGCTTTCAACTTCTGTTTTTGAAACATGAGAACACTTATGTATAATTATAATATATATATATATATGTGTGTGTGTGTGTGTGTGTGTGTCTGTGTGTGTGCCTGCGTGTGTGTGTGTTATTTCCAACGACATCAAGAAAATATAAATTTTGCACCTACATATTTATGTATAAATCTATGTATGTATGTGTCAACATTTCCTCTACGAATGGTTCAAAGAAATAGGATTCATAATAAACTTTCCAAAGATGTATCACTGATCCAGAATTGGAATGAAAGCAATGATAGCACATCCACTGAATTCATCATAAAAATCCTGGAAATATTATCAATCAAGCCATATAATACTTATCAATGTGCATTTATCTATATATTTCCTGTCGCATCTATAGTGGAACGGGAGGTAAATCAACATAATTTATGAGTGATTACATCCTTTAGTCGTTTTAATAATCTATATAAATAAAATATTTATCTGCATTTAAACAAAAATTGTTCCCGAGCAAAATGAACCGTTTAATTAACCAATTCCTTTACTTCTACGTTTCTTGGATTGCAGTCTTATTTATTCAAGCCTTTCATGTGAGGCACTCAGATACCTTTGTCTATTAAGTGATCTTGTTTCTTTTTCTTCCGAGAGATGTTTTCATTTATCTAATCTATCCGTGGTATACAAATGCTTTCTCAGACTGATTGTTAAATGTGGCTTCGAGCAAATGAAGTGTTATGTGTTCAATTCTCACAAGGTGCTCTTATTTTGTGGCCTTGTGACAGACTAAATTAACATTAAGAAATAATAATAGCACTCAAAATAGTTCCTTTTACAATTTGTCCGATTCTTGATGTGGAAAAAGTCCATTCTAACTTGGCGTATATATCAAAGTACTGGGGAAGGAGAAGCCATTAAGGCGAAGCGGGTGGGGATGGTTATTCGACGTAATGTGTTTAGGGTATGATTTTCTACAAAAAAAATCATATTGCTTAGCAGATTCTTTTGTAAAAGATGATAAGAATAATTGTTTACTGGCGCCTTTGAAATATTCTGTTTTCTTATTTTTGTCAGTTTTGGTCATTTTGTTTTCTCTTCTTTCCCGCGGGGTTTATTTCCCGCTTTATTCTCCCTAAAACTAACATTCACTTTTCTTTTATCTCTCATTCTTACAATTTCCATTACAGTTTTCGATCCAACTTTTCCTATATCTTTCTTTCTTTCTTTCTTTCTTTCTTTCTTTCTTTCTTTCTTTCTTTCTTTCTTTCTTTATTTCTTAACTTTTAATTTTCTCTCTATTGTTTTTCTCTTTCTCTCTTTTTTCGTTTCTTTCTTTCTTAATTTCTACTTTCTTTATTTTTTCTTAATTTTTTCTTTCTTTCTTTCTTATCTACTTTTCTCTTTTTTTGGTTTTCTCTTTCTTTCTTTCGTTTTTCTTTCTTTCTTTCTTTCTTTCTTAACTTTTAATTTTCTCTCTATTGTTTTTCTCTTTCTCTCTTTTTTCGTTTCTTTCTTTCTTAATTTCTACTTTTCTTTATTTTTTCTTAATTTTTTCTTTCTTTCTTTCTTATCTACTTTTCTCTCTTTTGTTTTTCTCTTTCTTTCTTTTTTCTTTCTTTCTTTCTTTCTTAACTTTGTTTTCTCTTTCTCTTTTTCTTTCTTTCTTTCTTTCTTTCGCTCTTTCTTTCTTAACTTCTACTTTTCTTACCTGTTTCTTATTTCTGCCCGTCTTCCAGTCTTCTTTCTTTCTTCTTTCCGTTTTTCTTACTTCCTTATTTTTATCTGTCTGTCAGTCTTCTTTCTTTATTTTAACTTCTATCTTTCTTTATTGCTTGTCTCCCTATCTTTCTGTGTTTTTCTTTTGTTCTTTCTTTCTTTCTTTCTTTCTTTCTTACTTTTAATCTATATCTCTAAATCTTTGTTTCTCTCTTTTTCTTTGTTTGGTTCCCGTTCCGTCTTCTCTTCTTTTTTTAAAATTTATATTTCAATACTTTCCTTCATTTTTGTTTAGCGCCCTTTCTTTCTTTCTTTCTTTCCTTCCAACCAATCGACGAATATACAATCTTCTGATAATGACAATAAACAAAGAAAAAACTGTCGATATCTTAAATGTTTTTAACGTCGAAGACAAAGTAAACAAAATTACGTCAGTACATTTTATATTCAACGTGAGAATCTAATAGTTTTCAGGGTGACAATCACACACTGACCAGAAAATATAAAAGACAAAAAGTAATTGATGTCAAAGAGAGAAATGGAAGACAGAAAACAAACCATAGAAAAGACGAAGAAGTTATGGACAATTTCTAAAAGAAAACAGATAAAAATAAAATACAAAACAAATATTTAAAAACAAACAAACATAGCACGTATGTAAATAAAGGCAATGAATAAGAGAGAGAAAGGGGGGGAAGAATGAAGAAAATATGTTATAAAGGAAGAAAAATAGAGAATAAAAATCGAATAGATTAAATTGCCAGAAAGAATGGAAATAATGGAGAAAGAAAGAAAGAAAGAAAGAAAGAAGAAATATGAAAATTATAAAAAAAAACTAGCAAGAAAGAAAAGGGTGAAAATGCGTTGCTTTCAAAATAGAGGACGAAAGAAAGGAAAAGAAGTGAAAGAAACAAAAACTGAAAGTGAGGAAAAAGAAAGAAAGAAAGAAAGTATAGGGTCTAATGAAATGGTAGCGTAAATTGAGAGAACGAAAGAAAATAAAAGAAAGAAAAAAGAAAGAAAAAAGAAAGAAAGAAAGAGGAAAGAAAAAGAAGAAACTTAAAGATAGGAAAATCAAGAAAGAAAAAGACTAATGAAATGGTAGCATGAATTGAGAGAAGGAAAGAAAAGAAAAGATAGAAAGAGAGGGAGAAACTGAAAGAGATGAAAAACAAGAAAGAAAGAATAGTGACTAATGAGATGATAGCGTTGAGATAACGAAAGAAAATAAAACAAAGAAGCAAAAGTAAAAGGAAGGAAGGAAGGAAGGAACGAAGGAAGGAAGGAAGGAAGGAAGGAAGGAAGGAAGGAAGGAAGGAAGGAAGGGAGGAAAGAAGGAAGGAAGGAACGGAGGAAGGAAGAGAAATTTAAAGAGAGTAAAAACAAGAAAGGTAAAATAGGAACTAATGCGGGCAAAGAAAGAAAGAAAGAAAGAAAGAAAGAAAGAAAGAAGTAAACTAGAAGAGAGGGAAACCAAGAAGGAAAGAAAACGAAGGAAGGAAACTTTATTGTGAAAAAAGAACGAAAGTAAAAAAGAAAAGAACGAAAGTAAAAAAGAAAAGCTATGGAAAGAGTGAAAAAAATCAAGCAAGGAATGAAAAATAAAAATATGAAGTAAGAAAAGTGAAAGGTAAAGGTAAAGGAAATATATGAAAGAGAAAAGCGGAAAAAGGAAAGGAATAAATGAATTACAATATGAATGAAAAGGAAAGAGAAGAAATAACTCAAAAGAAAAAAGAAAGAAAGAAAGGGAGAGTGAAAATAAACGAAGGAATATGCGAAGCAACTAAATAGAAATTAAGCAAATGTAAAAAAAAATAAAGAAATAATGAAAAATGAAGTAAAGAAATAAAAGCTTAAGAGGAAGCAAAGAAAATAAAGTTCCGGAAAGGAAAAGACATAATCCAAAACAACAACGACAAAAAAGACATTAACAAAATCTACAGATGTAAAATCGGATGCATCAAACAAATGTACTTTATACGCATGACATCGTTACAGCTTTTTATTTTTTATTTTTTTGTATTTCACAAGATGGCAGTCGACAAGTCGTGCTTGTCGAGGGAACCAGGCGTGTTAAATGGCTTTGGGCCATAGCATTCGATTGGATGATGTATGGAAACTGGGAGCCTCTTATAACCTTTCTACGATAAGGCTGTGCTGAAGCTGCACTACAAGGACACTGGATTGGTTGAATAATAGGAACAGGCACTGTTTCAGGATATACAACAAAGCTTGGCCAATGAAAAATCCTTTAGAGGATTGGTTAGTAAGAAATGATCGCCCAAAAGAAAATGGCTCCTTAGAGTTTTGGGTCTTGTGATACCTTAACATTTTCAAAATCCTTACGGCTCATTTATTATTCTTTTGAGCAAGAAAAATGAACAATATATAATGTTTGTATCTTTTACACACACACACATACACACACACACGCACGCACACACACACACGCGCATACACATATGTATATATACACAAATATATATATATATATATATATGCAGACACTCATACATATATATATATATACATATATATATATATATATATATATATATATATATATATTATTTTATTAATTCAAACGTTATTTTTTACTAGATATTTGCATAACATGCATTAAGGCAAAAAAAAAGGGTTGTCTGCGAAGCTCTCCGTAGCCGAGCGCTAAAAGCACACCACCTCAGAGGGCGGTTTCTCCTGCAAAAATAGACGAAGGTTCGTATCCTGACGTGGGGGGGGGGTTACATTTTATTCATTAAGTTTTCTCTAGTGCGCAAGTCGGTAGATGAAATAAATACTGTTTAAAAAATGAAACGTCTACTGAAATACGGATATACACTAAAAGAATAACGCATGACATAATATATATATATATATAGAGAGAGAGAGAGAGAGAGAGAGGGAGAGAGAGAGTGAAAGAAAGAGAGAGAGAGCGAGGAGAGAGAGTGAAGGAAGTATAACAGATGTAAATTATGAACATACATAAAATATCAACATGCATTAGGAGTATCAGTTGTACTCCCCAAGTGATCTTGAGAGACAAATTTTCATACATATAACAGGGTACAATGGGTAAATTGTCGACATTTATCATTTTTAATTCCGGGGATTCGTGTTGTGTTTTTTTTTTTACTTTGTCGAATGCACAGTGTTACTGGAGTCAGTTGGGCGCCATCTGTGAGAAAAAAAGTGCAACATGACGCAATTCACTCCACCAGAAATTTGGAAACGACATGCTGTACTGCTTGTCATTCGGGCCGAAAGTTCTAATACGAACATTTCAAAGTGCCTGGGTGTCAATCTGAGGACAGTACAGAGGATTCTGTGTCCCCAAAAGATGTACCGAGAGTGATGAAAACCAAATATCCAGTCGATATCTTGGTGTTTGGAGTGATCACTACTGATGGTGACGTGATGCCTCCAGTCATCTTTTAAAGTTAAAATAAAAATGCGAAGTCTGTTTCAAATACAAGTATCCCTACAATAACGTTTGAAATAATGCAAACGAAGGATTAATAAATTATCAATCTATTACTTCTTTATAAATTGCTTTACGTTTCCGATACGAAACTAAGCAGGTATGGGCTTTTGAAAAAATATCTTAGTGAGGAAAAGCTTTCCTGAAAATAGAGAGTTATTCGTTGGTAAAACTCGTTTGAATCCGAGTGGTGAAGCAGGCCATTTTAAACTGGGATTTAGCCTCCAAATTGGGACGCAGGTTCGAGACTTGCCGGAGAGCACGTTTTCTTTACTAAAATTTTTTGAATAGGCTGGACGATAGATATCCTCCAGACTATTTAAAAAAAATAAAAATGCTCGTATTTGAAATAGAACGTCTATTTTAAATACGAATATCTTCTATTATAATATTTGATGTAGTGTTCTGTCTCTTTCCCTTCTCCACATCCTTTCATTTCTCATTCCTATCTGCTCTCGCTCCGGATCTTTTTTGGCCCCCTTGCCTTGATCGACTCACTGTCTTTCTCTTTCTCCACATCCCCTCCCTTGCCACTCCTATCTGCTCTTCCTCCAACCCCCTCTTTAACCCCTTGCGTGATAGTGGCCTCCGCCCTTGCTTGGGGTGATATGATTAAAAAAAAAATATATATATATATATATATATATAAAGAGAGAGAGAGATAGCGTATTGTGTTTGGTTTAATACCACGATGATTTGAATATGTCCGTTTGAAGTTTTGATCGAGATGAAGCGTCAGTTTTCTTTTTTCGTTTTTTCTTTCTCTTTTCTCATTTTTGTTTTATTTCTCACTCTTTATCTTTTCCGTTTACTTTTTTCGTTCTCTCTTTTTGCTTTCTTTTTTCTATCAGAATTTCCCTCTCTTTGCGCTATCGTCTTTCTTTCCTTCTGTCTTCCTTTCTTGTTCAATTTCTTTCTCTATTTTATTTTTAATGTTTTTCTTTTACTTTTATTCGCTCCCGTTTTTGACGCCAAAATTTCAAATGCCTATTTTCTTTCTTTCTTGCGTGAAAAATGCTTTTCAGAATAAATTCTGATATAGCATACACATGGCCGAATGATTAAAACGTTAGCATTTTTCTGATCATGAAACCATGGTTCGAATCTCACCATAGTCGAATAAAGTTTGATAAAATCGACCTGGGGGTGACACTCATGCTGTCTGGCAACGTTGAAAAGAGCTTACAGTCTAGAAGTCATCAACGATTGCTTTAGCACAAAATTTAAAAAAAAACATAAAAACATCTTAACCGCGGGTTCAAGCCTTGTCCAAATTTTCATTACCACCAGATAATGCGCTCTCTTCCAGAAACTGTAACTAATGTCTGCATAGTTGCAGTATAAACTACAGACTGGCTCTGTGAGTGCTGAGGAAAGACAAAATGTGTCTGAGCAGAGGGTCGTTAAAGGGATGTGAACAAGTTACCTATATATATATAGGTAACTTATTCAAAACTTGTTATATATATATATATATATATATATATATATATATATATATATATATATATATATATATATATATAAGGTGTACTATATTTATGGGATAAAGTGGTCAATATCAGAGATAGAGCGTATTTAAATATAAATATAAACACTCAGAGGCGACAGGCTGTTTCATGCTAGATTCAATCGTCAGGCCTGACGATTGCGTCTAGCATGAAACAGTCTGTTATATTTTCAAAGTTCACTTTTATATATATATATATATATATATATATATATATATATATATAGATAGATAGATAGATAGATAGATAGATATAGGTAGATAGATATATACATATGTGTGACTGTGTTTGTGTGTGTGTGAGCAATGTTCACTTTTATATTTATATTTATATATATATGTGTGTGTATGTGAGAGAGAGAGAGAGAAAGAGAGAGAGTGCGTGTGTGTAATCTAAATTTATTTGAGATTTCCTCTCTGTTTCCCTATGTCTTTCATGTGGGTCGATATATATGTATATTAATAAATCCGTCGACTACTAATGAAATAATATACGGAGACTTTAAAATTGTTTAACGTAATCGCTTTTGTTTCCAATGACTTGGCGCAATTTTTCTTTCAATCAAATATATCCTATTTATACAATGTAGATTGTGAATGAAAACGGAGCTACAGATTTATGGCGGAACTTCGTAAATATCGTCATATATATTTTACCTTAGAAACCTTATAAAGAAATATCTCAATCTAGTCGACAAGAACAATAAAATGAAATTATCTACTGTAAAAACATTCAAACTGCTAACCTCATCGTCAACAACAATAACTCACCTGCAAGATCCACATTACAAAGAACAATAACTATTTATGAATTCAAATTTCCCTTAAGGAACTGTGTTCCTGACAAATCTAAATTCATAATTAATAATACTGGATATGAGACAATATGCCTAGCAAGAAGACACACGTTACGTGTTTCTGAATATAGCTGAATTAGGTCATTTAAATACACATGGAGATCTACCAAACTCCATTCGCAACATACTAGTTGATAATACAAACTTAATAGCATCATTCACATGTAAAAATTACTAAAAATAATAGAAGCATTATTATTTAAAAAAGAAAAAGCCAACACTCAATAATATCAACTAAGAACATGGACAAAATGTTCTGACCGTATTTGGAAAATAAAACATCCCTATAACTCGAGATACATACATAAAACAATACATACATACAGTTAAAAGTAAAAATAAAACCATCCTTGATAGTGGCTAAAAAAAAATAGCCGAAGGCGCTTAGTCATACAGAACATTCGGACATTTTCTACATAATTTATGACGAGAAATGATAAGAACACAAAAATATTAAATAAAAACTTAACCCCAGCACATTGTCAGTCGTTTTTAATGGAACTTGTATAAAAGCGTGTTGCTGTTCAAATACACAATTATACATATATATATATATATATATATATATATATATATATATATATATATATATATATATATCAACGCAAAAATAAAATTCTTTGATAAATAAATTTTGGCAAGGTAAAATATCATTGTACGAATTATTAATGTTCGAATTATACCCGGACAACCATAAAAAATTACATTCACAGCTGGACACGTTGAAAGAATAGTATCCTTATACCTTATATATATATATATATATATATATATATATATATATATATGTGTGTGTGTGTGTGTGTGTGTGTGTGTGTGTGTATTATTGAATATATTATTGAATTCTACACGTGATAATACTTGACGTAATTTTCAGTTGACAATATGAATACAATAGCGTTTTCTAAATTATTCTAGTTGCCAAGGACATTTTGTTGTTAATAGTTACTTTGTTTTAATAAATTCATTTCGTTTTTGCCTTGAAAAAGTCCACACTGGACGAAACGCGTCGGCTAATAATACAGTTTTCCTATTGTTTTTTACCTTTATAAATATATATTATTGTTACATGTAATTTATATAGACACAAATATTTAAGTAAATGCTCTGTATATAATAAACAATATTAAGAACATTTACCGGCCTGAATGTCCGAGAAATTTCATCGATTCTCCTTGGAAATGTTCGAAAATTATGTTTTATTACTTTGAAACATAATTTTTACTCAGCTTCTTTTTTCAGATTTTTTTTTAACCAGTCATTCTACTCACCTGGCAATTTTAATAACTATTACCCAAATAGTGGCCCCCTCCAAAATACCATCCTGTAATTCCATGCAATTAAACATTTAAACAGGGTCGGTTTCGAATGTAACTATTAACTGATACAACGAAAATTTAAAAATCGACAACGCTACCACCCCTTGTCTAGATGAATGGACTTCCCTGTATCCTTGGAAACACTCAATTATGAATCTTTGTCGTGCCTTTAAAACTGTAAATTTAAAAAAATAAGTTACTCTAAAATTCGCTTGACGAGGAAATGGAACTGTCTTTAATTTAATAACAAAATTAAATTCGATGATTTTAGCTTCCATTTTTGAAACATGGTCATCACTGTGTAGCAAGAAAAAACATATTTTAAATCAGTTAATTTATAATATTAATGCTCTGTAAATTTACATTGAGCACTATTGTGTAAAAATAAAAATATCTATAAGAACACCGGATTTTATATCTTACTGTTCTTTCTATTTGTTTATATATACATATCTATTTATGTGTGTGTGTGTGTGTGTGTGTGTGTGCGTGCGTGTGTGCGTGTGTGTGTGTGTTAATTCAAATTATTAAATAAGTGCTTCAGTGTGAAATCTCTGGAAATGTAAATTGTGATAACTTTTCAACTCAGAAATTCAGACAGAAAATATGAATATTAATTAATTTTCTTTTATCTTTCAGTGGCAAACATTTCTTTATTTCCCTTTAGAATTCACTCTTTTCAATTCAGGTTTTAAGTTAATAGGAATTTGATTTAAATTTGGCCCGAAATCCGACGTAATGGTAAGTATATAAAACAATTTGGAAAACTCGACATGTTCCGCTGATCAGAAAAAATGAGTTTTATTTCAACCTACTCCATATTAACAGATTCACGCCAGTCATATGAGCGCTGGATTTTGTTCTATTACATTAACTAACAGCATCTTTTTTTGTTGTTGTTTTTATTTTATTTATTTTTTTTATTAAATTGTAATAAATTCTCATCGGTTTATATTTATATATTAATTTGTTTTCAGATTTTAAAATAGTTTCAACACTAGTTTAGTAAGAAAATTTGATAGGATGAAGAAGCCCTGTCGTATACATCATAAATCATGACCCTTTCAATTATTATTCGTTTGAGTAAATTATGTTCAATTTTAATAAAACCGAATTCTCCAAGTCAAAGATTTCGATGTCAATGATTGAAATTATTATCTTCTGTTTTTGTAAAGGTATATTCAAATTCATGACCTTGTATCCCTACCAATATATATATATATATATATATATATATATATATATATATATATATAGATAGATAGATAGATAGATAGATAGATAGAGAGGGAGAGAGAGAATCGTATATATTTTTGACCAACCTTTTGTGCATATAATTATTCATTTCTAGCCAGTAGGATTTCTTCTAACGTGTACGCCCTTAAGTGCTCTGAAACAACGCATTCCTCCCTGTCTTTCATAAACACGGCTAATACATATTTGCATTCCTTTGCAATATATATGTATATATATATATATATGCATGTATGTATGTATATATATATATATGTATATATATGGATTTATATATATATATATATATATATGGATGTATATATATATATATATATATATATATATATATATACATGCACACATGAACACGTGCTGTGCTTTTGGGAAGAAATGAATACGGCATTATTTTTTTGCTTTGCAAAACACAAAGAAGTGGAGTAAAAACGCGAATGGAAGGCATAGTGCGGTAGAAGACCGAACGTTCGGACGCGGGATTGGCACTTGTATAGGGAAAGGCGAGGGATGCAATTATTTTGATAAAAATTAAGGAAAAAATTATACAACAAAAAGCAGTTTGGCGAAATTCGAAACTGAAAGAAATTCAACAATCAATAAAGACAGGCAAATTGAAGATAAGGAAAATAGCTATCTATTTAGCTAGCTTGCTTGCTTGATAGATAGATAGATAGATAGATAGATAGATAGATAGATAGATAGATAGATAGATAGATAGATAGATAGATAGATAGATATTTATTAGACTGAGATAGATAGATATTTATTAGACTGAGATAGATAGATAGACAGATAGATAGATAGATATTTATTAGACTGAGATAGATAGATAGATAGATAGATAGATAGATAGATAGATAGATAGATAGATAGATAGATAGATAGATATTTATTAGACTGAGATAGATAGATAGATAGATAGATAGATAGATAGATAGATAGATATTTATTAGACTGAGATAGATAGACAGACAGATAGATAGATAGATAGATAGATAGATAGATAGATAGATAGATAGATAGATATTTATTAGACTGAGATAGATAGATAGATAGATAGATAGATAGATAGATAGATAGATAGATAGATAGATAGATATTTATTAGACTGAGATAGATAGATAGATAGATAGATAGATAGATAGATAGATAGATAGATAGATATTTATTAAACTGAGATAGATAGATAGATAGATAGATAGATAGATAGATAGATAGATAGATAGAAAGATAGATATTTATTAGACTGAGATAGATAGATAGATAGATAGATAGATAGATAGAAAAATAGATATTTATTAGACTGAGATAGATAGAAAGATAGATAGATATTTATTAGACTGAGATAGATAGATAGATAGATAGATAGATAGATAGATAGATAGATAGATATTTATTAGACTGAGATAGATAGACAGACAGATAGATAGATAGATAGATAGATATTTATTAGACTGAGATAGATAGATAGATAGATAGATAGATAGATAGATAGATAGATAGATAGATAGATAGATAGATAGATATTTATTAGACTGAGATAGATAGATAGATAGATAGATAGATAGATATTTATTAAACTGAGATAGATAGATAGATAGATAGATAGATAGATAGATAGAAAGATAGATATTTATTAGACTGAGATAGATAGATAGATAGATAGATAGATAGATAGATAGATAGATAGATAGATAGATAGATATTTATTAGACTGAGATAGATATAAAGATAGATAGATATTTATTAGACTGAGATAGATAGATAGATAGATAGATAGATAGATAGATAGATAGATAATTATTAGACTGAGATAGATAGATAGATAGATAGATAGATAGATAGATAGATAGATAGATATTTATTAGACTGAGATAGATAGATAGATAGATAGATAGATAGATAGATAGATAGATAGATAGATAGATAGATAGATATTTATTAGACTGAGATAGATAGATAGGTAGATAGATATTTATTAGACTGAGATAGATAGATAGATAGATAGATAGATAGATAGATAGATAGATATTAGACTGAGATAGATACATAGATAGATAGACAGATGAGCATTTGAAAATAAATTTGATTCTTATTTACATCACAACAGTATCGTCAATCATTGTTTCAAATGTTGTTCTGTGTGATTCGGAGAATTTTTGTCATTTTCCCCTTCTAAAACAAAAAACGCTTTCTTTTCCCATTAACTCATGTATTTTATTAGTTAACAACACCATTTCTATTCACCCGCACGTTTCCCTATTTAATATGCGGTAACATGCATTCTGAAAGCGCCAGTCATATCGCAGTTGATATCTAGGCTCAACCTGAGCTTTGAGAAAACATCAACAATGTCTGCTTTTCTTCTGGGACCATTGATTCTCTTCCACCTCCTCGCAGCTTCGTTCAGCTCAGACCAAAATCGACATTTACTATTGTTCAGAATTTTATCCATGCAACAGTAGATAATACAAATTTGATAGAATTCTTAAAAACTCCTACTGTGATAACCTCGCGGGAATTTTATTACTGATAACGTTTAATTTAATCACTAAAACATATTCTTGAAGTTTTAATGCATAATAAAGAAAAAAAAAAGAGTTATGCGAAATAAAATAATCATAATAATAATGGAAACCAAGAAAAAAGAACTAACCATCATTTGTGTTGTTGGTTGATTTATTTACGGCTTATCAACCAGTTTTAGGCTATTTAACTCATTTCCCGCCAAATATTATTCATTTTCAGACGATTTTTTTTATTTGTCTTTAATATAGTAACTAAGAAACTGAGGCACTTTGAATTACCCGAGCGGTGGCTAACACCTCTCCCAGACGTTTGAGTTGACAATTAGACTCTTTTGAAGCTCAGAAGGGCATAAAAAGAATCAAGATCGACGTATAAACACGTCTGTAGCTGGTTTTTGAACGTTATGTTTTTGGATGCGTTTATTCATCCGTATCTGAAAAAGACATTTTCAGTATATACACGTCTTCGCCAAGGAAGGGGTTAAAGCCGAAATATATCTCAGATTATAGAAAGGTCATTTACAATACCCGGTATTTCCAAGCGGTTCCCCATCTAAGTACTGATTGGTTTCGACGCTGCTTAACTTCGCTGATCGAACGAGAACCGGCGTTTTCACCGTGATTTAACCATAAGCCGCCATCTGTCGTATGAAGACAGAATGTATATTTTTAGCAAGAAGACGGACTCTAGATGCCAGCTTACGTAACAACAGGACTATTTCGTTAAAAACAACGAATACGTTGCTGAATTGCTCTGTAATATCAATTCTCCTCTATAGCAATAAATACTGGACAATTTACTCACAGATGAAGAGAAGACTTGGAGTAGTAAAGATGTGTTTCAACAGAAGGCTGCTGATAATAACACGGATAGAACCTATGAGTAACGGGCAAGTTTTAAGGAAACAAAACAAAATTCAACACTAAGTGGGCACATCGACGTAGCGTAATGGTTAGCAAGATTGTCTCGCTAAATCAGTGACGTAGTAAGAGTAGTGAGTTTGATTCTCACTGAGTGCTTCACACTTTCAGACTTGTGTCAAATCTAAGCTACGCTACGCTTAGAAAATCATTTTTCGATCTTCACTGAGTGCGCCCTACTTTCGGCTTTGTCTCATGATGAGGTATAATGGCCAGCAAGCTTTCGCGCTAGATCAATTACGACTATGTAGTGAGTTCGATCCTCACCGGTGCCCACACTTTTGGCCTTGTGCCACATCTAAAACACGTTTAGAAAATCATTTCAATGGGCACCTCGATGTAATGGATAACAAGCTTGTTTTGTTAGAACAGTTATGACTAAGTAGTGCCCCATACTTTTGGCCTTGCGCCACATCTAAGCCATGCTTAGAAATCTACCAGAATATGTAATGAAGACAAGAATGAGCATGCAATAACAGTAACTCTCACATCTAAAAATATTTTGCAAATGGATGGTGGTACGGAGCCGGGAAGGATAGTAGAACCACAAACATTTCTAAGAGTTATTATTTCCAAAGTCATGAATCAAAGAATCATCTTACATTCGATACGACGCGTTTGTATAAACAGCGATTTACTAAGCGAACCTTAGATGTAGCACGGGACTTAAAGTATGTAGCCCTTAGTAAGGATGGAACTCACTACGCTGTGGAATTGATCTTTCGAGTCATACTGGTTAAACATGACATCACGTCATTTTGCCTCGCGTTTGTATAAATAGTGATTTACTATACGTAGATTAGATTGTCACAGGGTCATAAGTATGACCCCCTCTCGTGTCTTCAATTTGCTGTTACAAAATATTTTGTTGGTCTCTCGCTCACTCAGTCGTAATTGATCTACGAGACAAGCTTTCTAATCATTACACAACGTCGAAGGAACGCGAGTTTGTCTAAATGAAACTCAGATGTGGCACAAGGCTACACCTACGGAGCACTATGCATATCCGACTTACTATTCAGTCGTATGTGATCTGCGAGAGAAGCTTGTTAACCATTACACCACATCGAAGTGCCTCGTAATTACTTATAAATAGTGACTTCCTAGGCATAAGTGCGGCATAAAGCCGAAGGTATGGAGTACCCTATGAGGTTCGAACTCAATACTCAGTCGTAGTTGATCTACGCGACTATTATGGACTTTGGGTAAACAGTGATTACTATGCGTAGCTCAGATGCAACAAAGATGAAACTATAGAGCACCCAGTGAGTATCAAACTCACTACTCATTCGTAATTGATTTAACGAGACTAGCTTGCTAACTATAATACCACGACATGGAGTCCATCGGATTTGTATAAATAAAGATGATGACATTTCAGTGTCGGATAATATATTGTTAGATATGAGGAACTCCTGATATTGTGCACCGGAAACCGCTATGCAGGAACAGATGCAGGTTTACTGCGTTTAATTAAGAGCTCTTCTAAATGCGGAGTTAATTTAGAATACCAGTTAAAAAATATTCATGCCCATAATAGAATTTTTAGAGACTGACGTCATTGTTTTGTCTCTTGAAGCTAGCTGAAATATTTCAGTTGAATTCGTTCAGCCAAAGGACTTCTTTCTCCGCAATAAATTGATTCCCGCTTGTTCCCTCAAAGAATAAAATTCCACTGTCACTTTTGCTTGATGACCTTTTAGAGAAAGGCGTTGTGGAATGGATAATTTTGGAGAGGCTGGAAAGAGGAAAGAGTGCATTGGATAAAACGATTTACTTTCTCAATCAAAATTGCTTTATAGTAAATTAATCTTACTTTTCACCTTCCTTGTTTTCTTCTTTTTTTAACACCTATTTTTAAAATAAGATTTTTAATTAATTTAATTTTTTTTTGTTGCCAGGTCTTTTTTCTTTCTGTTTTTCACTTAGGACGTATCCTTCCGCTTTTTATTTCCTCTTACTTTGGCTGTAATGCGGTTTTTCAAAAACTCCATCAGCCTAGCGAAAAACTAACGACTTTATTCGATGCGCTAAACATTTCTAATTCAGTGCTTTTTTTTTTTGACATGTTCATGGCATTTTCACTTTCAGTTCTCTGTACATTATCGTTTTCATAGCTAATTCGTAAATCCAGTGCCTAATAACATGAACATAAAAATATTACTATTTAAATTTTATATTTTATTCGTATTTTATATCTAGCACACACACACACACACACACACACACATACACACACACACACACACACACACATATACATATATATATATATATACGATGGGTAAATTGTCGACATTTTATATTTTTAATTTCACGCATGCGCGTTGGATTGCACAATATAGTAGGGTCAGTTGGGTACCGTCTGTGAGAAAAGAAGAAAAGCAATGTTATTATAAAACTATCGATGGCGGGGGTTAATTGAAATGTACATTTTTTTTTTTTTATCCAGCCTCATATGTGATTAAGAAGAATTTCCTAATATGCAAAGACTCAAGACTTCGGATTTCTGGTTCAAAAGGTTCTTTTAGTTAAAGGCTCTACGTGTTATTTATACTTTATTTTATTTTTTCACGCGTGTATTTAGCACTGTTTAATACCACTGTTTATATATATATATATATTAGGTTGGTGCAAAAATAATGTCGTTTTTTGACGTTCTAACATATGTGAGAAAACGACATTATTTTTGCACCAACCTAATATATGTATGTATGTGTATATATATATATATATATATATATATATATATATATATATATATATATATATATATATATATAGTTGACTAGCTGTAACCGTACATTCTATGCTAACAGTTTCTTTCCTCGCACTTCTCTCTTGTGGAACTTCCTTCCGGCTCTATGGTTTCCAGCTAATTTTAATCTTCCAAAATGTAAATGCAATATTAATCACTCTCTACTATCCTACTTATTACTCTTCGTTTGTTCTCGTTCCTTAGTAATGTTTCTGTTTCTAATTCTTCCACGCCCAGAAATCCCTTGGGTCTTAGTGGCTTTACTGCCTTGCTTGGGGTGAACTCGATTGAAAAATACATATTTGAATGCATAAGTTATAAGAAGATGACTATTTTTCCAGCATCTTTAGTGGTCGAGTGTATGCATGAGTTCCACTTAACATCTAGTGTTAACCCGTAACATATCCTATTTCTCATACCCAAATCCTCTGATAGAATCTACTACATTATTTCCCAATTCGTATTTAGATCTTCTGCTATCATTTACTGTTCTATCTGAGTGCACCAAAGTTCGCACTCTGTCCTCATTTGCACCTGTCCTTTATTTTGTTGCTGGCCAATTCTTGCATCATGCTACACAACTCACTCTTCCTGTAACACCTGTAAAATATATGATATCGTACTAACAATTTGCAACAAACAAATGTCTAGTCAGATCTGAAATTTGGAGTATACACCCAGTTCCTTTAAGGTCATTCTCATCGATAATATAGACCCACTTCCTTTAAATCATCCTCATCGATAGTATAGACCCACTTCCTTTAAGTCATCCTCATCGATAGTATAGACCCACTTCCTTTAAGTCATCCTCATCGATAATATAGACCCACTTCCTTTAAGTCATCCTCATCGATAGTATAGACCCACTTCCTTTTCGAATCGCCGTCTAATAAGAAAGTGATCGCACACACTCGATCATGAAGTGCTTTAAGTATACAGTGCCTGACATGATGCACATTCCAGCCACTCCTGCTGTCTTAGTACAAAAGTGTGTCTGGTTATTTTTACGACTGATACGTAGCGGAGACCAGGTGATACTTTTCAGGCTTTTCCGGGTCCTAGTTTCTACCTTCCTAGTGTCGAAATTATAAAGATTGGGCAATGAGCAAAAAATCCTGAAAACAATAAATAGAATCAATACTTATGAATCTTACATTAGAAAGTGCTGAACTTCTCTATCCTTCTATTTGGCAATGAATTCTGAAGATTTCCACACAGATTGTGTGTAGATTTGTTCAGAATATAAAATATTCAATATCTGAGCCTTTATATTATGTTGTTACTTTACAAGTGTATTGATATCTTGTAACCTATCACTATCTGTCGCATGGTCGGTTCATCGGCGACTAAACCGATTCCTATAGCAGGTTTATTTTCTGTCGAGGTGTGTGCTTAGGCTCTCAGGGGAATTCAAAACAAGATCTGACTTTCAACCTAGATATGTAGAGAGAACTGTTTACGTGTTCAACTGCGCAGCGACCCTACGACCATATCTGCTTATTGAACTGATGATGATGCATTTGTAAGTACATATGATTATGCAAAGAAAAGAGTGTGCGATAGTGTAACTTCAGTGCGTGTTCACACTGGGAAAATCGCGCTTACGTATCAATATAAAGATGAAGCATTTCATTTATATATGAATTTTATTGTTTGATTTATTCGTTTTCTGCGGCTTATCAACCATTTGAAGGTTATTTAAAGTCAGAAAAATATTTTTAGACTGTAAGAATATTTTTTGATTTAGTGATACAATTCTTACTAATTAGCCCATAGATTGGGGAGAAGAGTTAGATTCATGCCTTTCCCACTGGTATCTGCACGTAAGGAAATATAACGAACCCAACTGGAATTGGAACTCAGTTCTCCGATTAACTATTCCGAGCCATTAACTGTTACACCACTCGCACATCCAAGATTACAGCACCTGGTATCCCTAAAGAGGCTCGATGTTGATTAACTTCGGCGATCATACGGGAACCGGTGTTTTGAACGTGGTATGGCCGTAAGCCATAGATGAATTGATTTTATTATGCATTTATATTTATATTAATAGTATTTATTGATTGGATTTATATTTATTGTTGTAACCTAGGGAAGGTTACGAATAGAATAATCAAACGAAGGCTGGTAATGAACGATAATACTTAGGACAAGAACAACACATATAAGATTTGCCAGCGGCGCGTAGAAGAAGTAGTCAACTGCTAGGAATGAGTCAAGTGAATTCTACAATGAATCTGCAACTGCAGGATATCGATCAACCGCCCCACGCGGTCAGATGTGGCACAAGGCCGAATTTAATGTGGAGTATCCTAGCCCGTAGGCTCGGTCAAAAATTCCCCGTAGACCCCGTATAAAATGGGGTCGGGTAGCTGTTTCGACATAGCCCCGTCTGGGGATAAACTCTGCCCGGAGGCGGAGAGTTGGAACAGCACAGCTGGAGACAAATCTCCAACTGCAGACCAACATACAGTATTTACTACTGTATTTATGCGAATGGGGACATACCCATTATCGTCCGTAGATATTCTACGGCATTTATTTAGTGTAACTACAAATAAATAAAGTCGTAATTGAGTAGTTTTCATTCAAATATCTAATACATACTTCAGGACGTACATGAAAATGAATGTACACGGTTTTCCTTTTAATTATTTTCTGTGAATTGTCACACGTTGTTGGAAAAGATAGTGGAATTTTTTCGGTTGCCTTCTCCACTGTCTTAATTCAGATCTGTTTCCGTCACTTAGACTGGTCACCTGTCAAGAGAAGAGAGAAGAGAGCCCTGTCGTCACTCAGCGAGGTGAAAAGACGCCACATGACTTTCCCAAGGGCATTTGTACAAAGGCGAATACAGAAGATTTATCTCGGAAATTTGAACTCGGAACGCCGAATCCATTTTCTGCACTGATATACGCTACACCACCCGCACATCTGCTTCGGAATAAAACTGAAAACTTACTTGTATGTTATGTTCGATAGCTGCGTAAGGCTAACGGCTGGTCAATAGCGAGTCAACACACACGCACGCTCATATACACACACAATGCTTGCACACGAGCTAACTAAATATTTTCTTTGACATTATTCACTGATGTTAGGTTCCATGTTAAAAATAGCAGTATCTCCTCAAGTTCTAATTTTCAAAGCAAATCATTTAAAAGATATTGCTTAACATAACCTACTTAATTCCAACATCCCCATCTATCGCTGTGTCAGATTAAGTTAATTTTCATCAATATTATGATCTATTTTCGTTTTTAATTTCCTATCTGTTTTGAAAATATAAACGTGTAACGTTTTTAGAATATATGGGTACTCTATCGGTTACCGGCTCGTAATGGAATCGTCAAACGGTGTTCAAGTCTCTTACGTCTAATTTAGACGAACGATCCTCACAACAACAAAAAAATCACGAATTAGTCTCTTCCCCTCCTTGATATGGTGATTTTCTAAACGCAGCTTAGATGTGACAAAAGGCCGAAAGTATGGAGCCCCCTAGCAACGCTTCAAACATGCTGCCCATTACACCCCGTCGAGGCGCCCCTTCTCCCTGCTAGCTATAAAGGAATATTTATCATCTCATATTTGAATAGGAGATTGTCTAGGAGAAGGACAACTCAAATGCAAATTCAAATCAACGTAGTTAAGTAGGCAGCAGAATACTATTCCACGATCTTTCCTAATAATTCATGGCGATTCAAAACTAATAAAAAAAGAAAAGGTATTTGTAGAGAGCTATCATCGCCTACGTCCTGATGAGCACCTAGCAAGTAGAAAAGATAACAGATACCGTAAAAGGTTAGCTGTTTTCTCTCCAATGTAGCACCCCTAGCGTAACAACAGACAGATGGAGAGTGGAGATAAACGCCCTACGTTTCCAGAGGAGATCACGGTCACTGGAGTTACAGAAAGATTTAAGAACAAATTTTTTCTTCTTGTAAACTAGTAATTCCTGTATTCCTTTGGATATTGTCGGTCCGGGCGGGAGGAGAGTCATGTAGTCTTGGCAGCGCACGGCGTCCACATTATATCGCCAGTCTAGGCGAAGGAAAACTCTGAATTCAAACTACCTACTACCTCTTTAACTTCTGAGAGGAGTGACGAGGCAGGCTGAACCTAACGGGGGGGGGCTAGATTTGAGTGCTGCTCTGTCGCTATTTCCATGGAAAGTTCTCAGACGAACTACATTTCTTTCTTCTACTATTTCTAACTTTTACGGATAAGACCCCCCCCCCATTGCCACGCACATTGTAGCCAACCACGCTCATTCCTGTCGTATTCCATTGATGAGATGTAAGTTCTGAAACCGACTCCCAAGAGTCACTGATCATTACAATCTTAACCTGTTCAAATCTATATAGTTATACCGTCATCTTCCCCCCACATGGACATGTGTCTCTTACTCAGTAACTCTCTACCGCGAGTGTCTCTTGGATCTCTTGTAATATCACATGAACTCATTTTCTCTACCAAAAGGTAATCCTTTTCTAATCATTTCATACCAAGCAAGGTGATAATTCTACTAAGATGCAAGGGGTTACTAGGAGTGAAAGAGAATATGAATTTAGTCAGGATAAAGGAGAATAAAAAGACAGGTTTCACGAAAACAGAAGATAGAGATTGGCGTTGCCTTTAATCTTTTGAAGATAGTAGGTGGAAGGAAAGCAAGAGTTTCACATGTGAGACGTGTGATAAAAGTAACTATTAGAATAGAACTTACAGTGGCATCTAGCTAAATCAACAGTAAAACGACGAGAACTGCCAATCTAGTAATACGTTTAAATTCATGCAGTCGAGGTACGAAAAAGGAAACCTCATCAGACCAATTGCCATGAAAATATCTGTAGATAAGAGTGAGGCAATCCACATCACGTCAGTGTGAAAATGATTGAAATCGAGATGACAGATCAGGGCCAATTGCATTAAAGACCCTTCTTCGGATTTTATCGAGATTCTCGAGATATATATTACAAAAACTCCGGACCAGATATGATAGTAATATTCAATATTCAATGTACGGACGATTGTTAAATTTAAATATTAAATATGTGTAAGATGGATTCTGACGAGAAAAATTGTCTGGTACGGCATAATGAACTAAATTTCTAGCAGTAGACTCAACAATTGATTCAGTACAATTACACCATTGCATGTCAGTGGAAAACGTGAAACCAAAATGGTGGAATCAGTTTTGCCCCTTGATGTTATATACGAAAAGTTAACAATTAATATAGACTGACTACTGTTGACTACAAATATAAATGCTTGATTAAAAAAAAGAACGAAAAAAAAATGAGACTTCTTCAAACAAATAAAAGATCTACTTTTAAGCGCCGTGTCTCTTCAGGACGTTGACGAGCATGGCTCTCCACAATTCCCGGTCTTTTATATCTCCTAATAAATTTTGCCGTTTATCGCTCCTAACAATTGTTCCCCCCACCCAGTTACTTAAGCTCGTATGCGTTGTTTTCCTCTGTCTCTCTTACCTTCAATTTGTCCTGTGAGTATCAAATTTTCCAATACCTCTTTCCTCGTTATGCGCCCTTGAATCTTACACTCTCTCTTTCTGATGTTAAGTATAAGTGACTTTGTTGTTTCTATTTTCTCTAAAACGTTGCTGTTGCTCACATGTTCGGTAAATGGTATTTTGAGAATCCTTCTGTAGAACCACATTTCGGTTCAGTACTCTTTTCCTGTTCCTTAATATTTGGCTTAGCTTTGGGAAGGCAACTTTCGCTATCTAGATATTTAAATTGATGATTATTTCATTCTGGTTTCTCCAATTTGTAATTTCCATGTTGGGATGTTCCTTTTGCTAGCAACCATGTATTCTGTCTTCTTGAAATTTATTTTTTTAGTTCTTTCTCGCTTTATTTCACTACCTTCTGTATGAGTTATTGCAGTTTCTTTTCTGCGTCTGCTATCAACACCATGTCTCCATGAAGCTCTGCAACTACGCCCGTATGTATTCGAACGTTTTGATTTGTGTATGCACAGTATCATCAAATGTCGTCCATTATAGACAGTGTCCCAGGAAATCAATATAATTGATTTTTTTTTATCAAAGCTAGAACCAGGTTTATTCGATATTAAAGTCAGACTTGTAAAGTATTTTATATACTAGGCTATCTGATGAGCAATCTGCTTCGCCCTAAGTTTTCTTTAGCATAATTTAAAGAAGACATAGGCAATCATTTCCAGTAGTGAGGCGCATAATCTATGTCTTATCACAAAGTGTGCCGTACTACCAAAAAGATTCCAGGTAATAGTGATTACTTCACTACAGAAGACCATATACGTAAACATATACCTTAGGAATGGTAGGAAAGTTTTATGTTTTAGAAAATATTTTTTTTTTTAAATTGAAGTATTGATGTATTATCACTGATGGCAGTCTGATTATCTCATGTCGCTACGTGTGAATTATTTCTAATTTATTCATTTGAAAATGAAAACATTTCTTCTTTAGAGAAAAAAATTCTTATGAACGTTTCCTGTTTCAAAAGCAGATGTTTGCACCTCTGATCTTCCTTAGTGAAAAACGCCAATGGATTAAAATACCAACAACGTTAGTTTCAAGGAAGGTTTACAAAATTCAAGAAAGATTTCATTTAATCATTGTTCATGTATGAGAGAGTGTGTGAGTGAATAAGTGAGAATGAAACAGACCAACATTTTAAGAAACGTTATTTTCCTTATGAAATTAAGCATGCCATTCAGAAAGAACGAACGAGCCACATGTGGACCGTGGGCCGCAGTTTGCCCATGGCTGATTTAAAGCATTGATACTTCGTCCTATTTCGCCTGTAAATGAATAACATACGCAAATGTCTCTATAAAATTGACAGATACACACGAACGGAATATGGGTGGTTATGCTGAGGGAGGTTAAATAAAAGAATATGTTACTTATTCCCACCCAAAACAGTCAGATAATATCAGGTTGGAAAGTCTTGTTGCATTTGAAAATGGAAAAGAAACAAACCCTTCTTTGGTCTAAATTGATATATTTTATATTTTTCTTTCTTTCTTTTTTCTTTCTTTCTTTCTTTCTTTCTTTCTTTCTTTTATTCCTTATTTAGTTCTCATTCTCTCTGTTTCTTCTTTTCTCTGTTTCATTTCTTTCACCGCCCTCTTTTTCATTGATTATTCCTGAATTTATTTATTTATTCTTATTAATTACTCTTTCTTTCTTTCTTTCTTTCTTTCTTTCTTTCTAATCCTCTCTTTTTTCATTATACCCTCTTTCTTGCTTTCTTTGTCCTTTGGTCTTTTTTCTTTCTTTCTTTCTTTTTTCCTCCATTGTCTCTTTTTGTTCCTTCCATGTGTTCGCTTTCTTTTTAATCCTTTTTTTTTCTCATTATACTTTCTTTGTCAATCTTTCTTTCCTTCTTTTTTTCCTTCTTTCTTTCTTTTTCCCCTTTTCCTTCCTTCCTTTATTATCTCTTTCTTTCTTCGTCCCTTTTAATTCCTTCCATTATTCTTTCTTTCTTTTTTCTTTCTTTCTCACCCTCCCTTTCTTCTGATTACCTCATCTTCCTTGCTTTCTATGTCCCTCTTATAAGTTTCCTCTTTTGCTTGTTTGTTTGTTTCTTTCCCTCTTTTCTTTCGTGGCTGTATTATTTCTTTCTGTCGTTCTCTTTCTCTAGTCATTTTTTAGTTTCTCCTTTCCTTTATTTCCCTTTTCACTCCGCTATTTCTTTTTCATTTTTCATGCAGCAATGAGTAAATAACTTTGATTTCCCGCTTCTTTTTTTTACTTTCCCGCCAATATGGCTATCATATATTTATTTTTCTGCTTCGCTACATTAAACGCTATGTGCAATCTTCACTCAATTTTTTCAGTAAACCTTTATTCATCTTTCCCTTTTAAATGGTACCACCTATCGAAGATATTGTCAATATTAACGTCCCTTTTTTCGGTCGATAATATGTGTTATTTACATTTAATTCTCATATTTTGTTGGGTTTGTTTTAGGTTCGCTCGGCCGATTTGAGTCAAGAATATGGTTTATAAGTAAACCATGAGGCGGGGGACTTGTGAGTGGCTAGATTTCTATCGCTTACTTTTTTCTTTCTGTTATCGTAAAAGTTGCAGGTATGGCGCAAGGGTAAGAGAATGAAATATAAGATAATTACTGAGCTGTTTCAATATCATTTCCTAATTCTAGGCTGTTTTATTAAGCATTTCAACTGAATTCAAGCAATAAAAGCCACTGTCACGCAAAGAGTTACTGAAATGGAAAGAAGCATAAAGGAGAAAATGTTATTGAGGAAAAAGGACAATGAACGAACAGGATTTAAGGAGACAGAAGATGGCGATTGACATTGTATTTAAAATTTTTATGTTCGCAATTTCCAGGAAAGTATGAAGCCGGAAGAGAATTTTACAAGCTAGAAGAAGAAACTATTAGCATAGAACTTACGGTTAAAACTAGCGATTTTAAAAGTAAAAGTATGAAACCTAACTACCAATTTGATTTGCGCTTAAATTCGGGAAGGCGATGTACTAAAGATGAAAGCTCGTCAGAAAAAATACAGTGAAAAGATACATGGAAGCTACGTTATGATGGTGTGAAAGTGACTGAAGTCGAGATGACTGGAATCCTCTCTTTTTTCATTATACCCTCTTTCTTGCTTTCTTTGTTCTTTTCTCTTTCTTTCTTTTTTTCATTCATTATCTTTTTCGTTCCTTCCATACGTTCTCTTTCTTCATAATCCTCTTTTTCTCCTTATACTTTCTTTGTCGCTCTTTCTCATTCTTTCTTTCTTTCTTTGTCCCTTTTCATTCCTTCCATTATTTTCTCTTTGTCTCTTTTCATTCTTTCTTTCTTTCTTTTTTTCTTTCTTTCTTTCTTTCTTTCTGATTGTTGTAGCATACCTACGGACGATAATGGGTATGTCCCCAGTCACATAAATACAGTAGTAAATACTGTATGTTGGTCGCAGTAGGAGATACGTCTCCAGCTGTGCTGGTCAAACTCTCTGCCCCCGTGAGTGATTGGTAGATATCCTGCAGTTGGAGATTCATTCTGGAATTCACTTGACTCACTTTTACTTGACTACTTCTACGCGCCGCTGGCGAATCTTATATCTTTTGTTCTTGTCCTAAGTATTATTGTACATTACCGACCTTCGTGTGATTATTCTATTCAGTAACCTTCCCTAGGTTACAACACTAATTCTGTCTTCTTTTTCTCATCATATCCGCTTTCTTACTTTCTTTGTCTCTCTCTTTCTTTATTTCTTCTTTCTTTCTTTGTCCTTTTTCATTCTTCCCATACGTTTTCTCTTTCTTTCTTTCTTTCTTTCTTTCTTTCGTTCTTTCTTTCTTTCTTATCCGCCCTTTCATCTAATTGTCCCATCTTCTTTGTTTAATGTGTTCCTTTTTCTTACTTTCTTTTGTTTTATTTTTCTTTCTTTCTTCGCTTGTTCATTTCTTTCTTTGCTTCTCTTGTTATTTTTTAAATTCCTTCTTTCCTTTATTTTCCATTTCCTTCTTTTACTTCTAATTTTAAATAAAGTGCCCAGTTCGAAATTCGCTGAAGGTTCAACAATGCCCTGAAGAATGCCGATTGGCACAATGGTTGAAACGTTGTGATTATACCAGAAAGACGAGGAAGATATTCCGAATTGTAAATAATATAAATAAGAAGGAAAAGTTTAAATGTTATTTTTCTGAATGCCACTTTAGCGTCTGACTCTTGAGCTTGTTACAAAAGTAAATATTTTCGTATAGCACGAAATTTTAAATATCATAACACCCCCAAAATATAATTGGATCTACGTACCATCATCGTCGATCAGTCTCAGAACTTGCACCAATCGTGATGAAGGGATGTTCCCTCAGGGAGACCCCGTGCCTTGATCGCCTATTAGGACTTAAACGCAACCCACATCTCAAGTGGCACTCCTACCTACGATCCATCGCTAAAGAAGATTACAAAAATTAGTCGGTTCTCTGTCCCTCTCCAGTAAATATCTGACTCACCCGGCTATCTTTTTCCCTTTATAAGAGCCAGATAATGCCACAAATGGATTACTGTTGCCATATACAGACAGGATATGCCAAGTCTTCACTTTCCTGTTTCGATAGAATCCAAATTCGTCTCTGCGTGACAAATTATCTTCTATTCCACAACCCCTTTCTTGTAGACGAAATATCGCCAGCCTCTGACTGCTATGCCAGTGTTTCCATGGAAAGTACTCGGACGAACTACATTCCCGATTTGCACCAGTTCTCACCTTCGTAGCTAAAACCCGCCATATTATACACATTGTCGCGAAACACCTTCATTCCTTTCGTATTTCATTGGTGAGATGTAACTTTCACTCGGGTAGCTTCTTCCCATGGACCGCTGCTTTGTGAAACCAACTCCCAACATGATGCTTTCCCGATCACTACAATATTAACCCGTTCAAATCTTGGATTAACCATTTTCTCCACATATCCGTATAAAATGTGCCTCTTACTCTGTTACACTCTACCTTGAGTGGCGCCCGAACCTTGTACAGTATGAGCATCATTGCAAAAGAAAAAAATAGATACATTTTATTGAATGTATTTATATGGGTTTTTATTGAAAATGTGGGTAGCTTCGTTGATCAGGAATTATAATGTCAGAAAAAAGAAACTGCTTTTATAATGCGATAGATATTAACAAACCAGGCCCTTATAATTGCAAGGGTAAAATAGTCATTTCCTAATAATTAAAAATTTGGTATTCATTGATCGAACAGCCAGTGCTACCGTCGTTTGAAGTTTATAAAATCTTTTTATTTAAAGATTTTTTCAGGAAAATGGGTTTCTCAAGTTGAGTGCCTGTTATCGCTCTTTCCAGTATTGTTGGGGGGGGGGCGTTCCTTAGCAACATTTTAATTGCAGTAATGGAACGTCAACATCTTGATTATACATATATATATACATTATATATATTATTTTATCTTTCATTTATATGTGCCCTCTATTTTAGTTATTGCTGCTGTTGAAAGTCTTCAAGAGATGTGGTTTCTGCTATTTGTTACAGTTCTTTGTACGTGATTCTGTAGTGCCATTACCAAAGTTTCGAAGATACCTGTGCCTCTCTAAGACATGATACTCGTACTTTGCTTATATTGAAACTTATTTTATGTTTTCACGTTTGTCTACTGTGAGTTCTGTTCCAATTTTAGTAATTCAAGCACATCAAACACATATTTATTATTAAAAATGGCTGTTTTACTCGTTTCATTGTCTTCGGGCGGGGGGGGGGGCTATGTTAACAATACAATTAATCTTGAACTGATTACAGGAAAATGAATTGATTATAGCATTTGATGAAAGAATTGGTTTTAGATCAATATTTTAGTCATAGCATCTGCCAGCCTTCTTCAGGTGTAATATCAGGTAGGTAACCTTCAGAGAATTTCAAATTGAACACTTTACAAAGATCTTTCTTTTGGACCTTTTATTTTTAATCAATACACCCCAATCAAGGCAATAATGCCACTAAGATGCCAGGGGGCTACTGGAAGTGGAAGGATAGAAAAAAATGGAAGGAACAGAAACCCAATCTTAAATAGGATAAACCCTTATTCCTGTTCAAAAGACCGGGAAGGAGTGTAAACCAGATGATAGGTGAAACTGTTTACTAGTGAGGAAAAAAACAAGTTTGAAATAGAAATTCAAAAGGACAATATTGTTTCCTCATCCTACTTTCACACAATTAGGACCTTTAAAACTTCATTGAGTTTGTCAGCTGTATTGAATTAACTAGAACTTCAGTTACTACTTTCTAAGCTGCCACCAGGTTTAATGGTATTTAAAATACATTTTACACAAAACAAGATGATCAAATCTTTAATATCAAAACAATGTTATTTATGTATTATTTACATTGTTTACAAGTGGGCTAATGTCCTCATTTTTGTTGTTTTAGATCACAATATTTTGGTCATGGTATCTGCCAGCCTTCTTCAGGTGTAATACCAGGTAGGTAACCTTCAGAGAATTTCAAATTGAACACTTTACTTAATCAACAGGACTAGATTGTTTTTATTCAGCTGTTCATGATAACTCATCTTGGTTAATTGTCCTTTAGTACTGTTTGGTTATTACTAATCCTGTTTCCATTGAATCTGAATATATCTGTACTACCTGGCCTAGGGATTAAACTCACAATTACTATGCCACGAAATTCCTAGAGAATTAAAGCATCACTTAGTGAATTTGGTAGCATAGTAATTGTGAGTTCAATCTCTTAGCCAAGTACTAATATACTCAGACTCAGTGAAAACAGGACTAGCAGTAACTGAGCAAAACTAAAAGGACAATTAACCAAGAATGAGAACAATTTACTTCCAGAGATTAAGTAAAAGCTTCAGTTCAAAATTCCCTTACGGTTACACAGTGTGACAGATAACTGAAGAAGGCTGGAGGGCATAACCGTCAAAATTTTATGATGGTAACAACAAAGATGAAGACATTAGATTGACTGTAAATAATAATTCCTAATCTAAAAAATTTGAACAGAAATGTGTAATTGATAGGAATACCTGTAATTAACTTTTTGCAGGTAATAACATTAGTTCTAGAGTTTTCTACACATTTAAAAAATTCTATCTCTGCCTTCAATAAGTCAAACATGCCATCTTTTAGATATAGAGATTGATAGAGACAGACAGAGAAAGAAAAGAAAATAGAAAAATAACCAGTGAACCAGACGCTATATTCAATGCCCAGCTGAAGTAGCAGGCAGTCTTGAAAGAATTACAAGTGAGACTCATAACAATGGTCATTTTTGGGAACTGGGCAATATGAAATGAAGTGTTTTTGACTAATTTTCTTCACTTAACTGGGATAAAAAAACAACAAAAACGAAGACAATGAGTCAAACATTAACACTTAAACTGATTCCATTTTAGAATTTCAAAACAAAACTGTTATTATTATTATTATTATTATTATATTGATGAATATTATTGTTTATACCCATTGGTCAAAATTTGGCAAAATCTCATCTACATCATAATTAATTTTCTTGATATTTTGTTACTGTTTTTTACATTTTAGGCTAATGTACTCTTCTGCCATTAACTTAAATGACAGTAAATCCAAATAAAGAATAACTCAAATTTGAGCTCATATTCCATATACTGGATGATGCCCCAGCCATTTCAGCCATATTAACATCTTGCTTTAGATAGGGTTATTATCTACAGCGTTCTGTCATTCCTTTCCTCATATTTTCTATGCTATATTGTTATATATCAAAATTCCCTTAAGGTTACACAGTGTGACAGATAATTGAAGAAGGCTGGAGCGTATAGCCGTCAAAATATTATGATGGTAACAACAAAGATGAGGAGATCACGACCGACTTTGAATAAGGATAAATCCCCATCCCGAAACCGATTGCTAGATTTTGCCCCAACTCGTTAAATTCTACGACACATTTTTTTTTAATGAAATCAATGACCGTAAATAAAGAACTGCTCTTCAACGTGCTTTTCTTTCGCTTATCTCCGGAGCCCATGTCACGCGGATATAAGTGGTGCCAATTTGGCGAAGGTGATTTTCGGAATCAACTCTACAGTCATATAACTAAATTTCTTTACACAAGATATATCATTACTAAGTGGTGCTAGCAATGATTTGAAATTGTTTAAACTTTCAAAGATGAAGTAGTTCCAATATTAATATTTAGCTATTATTCGGTTTTATGATTATTCCTTTTATCTTCTTCCTGCAAACATCCGGATAATTCCCATTATTCCCCATGTCTTACACACTTTGGCCGAGCCTCAGTTTTACAGAAGACATATAGAAAGTAGCATATATATATATATATATATATATATATATATATGGTAATTTTTAAGGAATTCATTTTACACCAAATCTGACATATTATCACTATATACGTTATATTTAATGGATAGGGTTAATGAGAGTTGTGCTTTCCTTCATAAGGATAATGATACTCTGTTTGCTGTAAATTACTTCGTGGCTGAATCATTCTTAATGCACACTGGGAATAAATATGGTGGACGCAGGTTCGAATATTGTCGAAGGACACATTTACTTTATTAAAGAATCTGCAAAAACTAGGGTCGGTATGCGAAAACATAAGTCATTGACGTCTACTCAAACACATTGTAACCATTAAATATAACATATAATTATGAGGAGAGTCGGTTAGAAACCTTGTGGCATGCTGTATTCGACCCTTTCGAAAAGTGTGGTCGGTTATACACAAGCTTTCACCACGATAATCATATCATATGTGCTGCTAGTCTTGCTGCTTGGTTCTGAGTTGCAGTGCCCGCATACATCAAAAACGACTCTTGACTCCGCCATAAATAAATATATATATATATATATATATATATATATATATATATATATATATATATATATATATATATATATATATATATATATATATATATTAGGATCATGGGTATCCTGTCTGATGAAAGGATACCCAAGATCCTAATGTACACCCAGTTAGATCAGGGCTACAGGAATGTAGGACGCCCATGGCTTAGATACTAAGACAAGCTGAAGAGCAATTTGTCAGCTGTCGATATACCTCATAACACCCTCGAGCGCCTAGCCTTGGAGCGGGTAGAATGGAGATCAACGTGTTTTAGTGAACTCAGCAGTTTGTAATCAGCTAGTCTGAATCGTCTTCAAGAAGCAAGAGCAAGATCTAAAAGGTCAGCCAATGTAACAGTGATATCCTCCCACAGTCCTCACTCTTGCTCCATATGCCGCGTCCTTTGTAAATCACTAGCGGGTCTGAAGTGACACTTTAGATTATTGCACACAATTTCAGAACTGAATCAATTGGTTAAGTTGTCAGGACTCTACGGGAGAGTCCATTATATATATATATATATATATATATATATATATATATATATATATATATGTATATATATATATATATATATATATATATATATATATATATATATATATATATATAATATAAAAGGCTGAAACACCAATATTCCACGGTTATAATTTATTACATTGTAATCATAATCACGATACAATTCACCAAACCTGCGTGTAGGTCTGATGAATTGGATCGTGATTACGATGACTATTACAGTGTAATAAATTATAACCATGGAATATTAGTATTTGAGTCTTTTATATTATATTCTTGCCCTGTCCTGGACACTGAGCTCTACCTGGACTCTATTCTCGTGGAAATTTGTATATATATATATATATATATATATATATATATATATATATATATATATATATATATATATATATATATGTATATATATTTGCCAATACAGAATCATAAACAAAGAACTGTACGCACAAACAAAGAACTGACTTTGCACACTACTTCTAATAAAAGGCTAGGAAGGAAACCCCCATAAATACTTAAAAGAGCGATAACAGCTATTGGATTTGAGAAACCTATTTTCCTGATCCTTTCTTTGAAAAGAAAAATTCTTATAAATTTCAACTGACGGTAGCACTGGCTGCTCGGTCAATGAATATCGAATGTTTCTTCATAAAGAAACGGCTAGATTGTTAATATCTCTCTCATTAGAAAAGCAGGTTCTTTTCTTTGACATTAGAAATTATAGATCATTATTAACGAAGAAGCATTTTCAATACAATAAAACCAGAAGAAAATAATGACATAAGAAAATAAAGACATAAACAAGATGTTGACTTTCCACACGACTTCAAATAAAAGTTTAGGAAGGAAATTCCCATCAATACTGGAAAGAGCGAAAACAGCTACTGTTCAATACCTGTATGGGTGAGAGCTTGAGGAAAAAATAAAAGAATAGAAATTTTAAAATTAGAAACTGCTTTATGATATGTAACATAATGTGTTGTAACCAAGTAAATGGTTAAGAAATAACAAAACAAGTGTTACAGATATATCATATATTAAACAGTAAGTACAACAGAAGACTAGTGAGTATGTGTCGGATGACCCAGCGTTCAATCTATTCTACTGTTCCTTTAAGGCCTTCTCTCCTACTAATCTTATAGTAGGCGGATGAGTCCGACATAGACTTTTTTTACACAACAAAATAAAGTTAATCAAAATAAAAATAAGCAGAGGAAAATTTCGTTCGAAACAAGGCAAAATTAGTGAACTGTTATGTAATAGCAGTCTTCTTATATGGTAGTGAATGCTGGACAATCTCTTCCCAGATGAAGATGAGATTTGAGGCAACCGAAATATGACTCTACAGAAGGATATTGAGAATCTCACGAAATGAACATGTGAGTAACGAGGAAGTTTTAGGAAAAATTGAAACACATTTAGAATCAAAAAGTGAAAGGTGGTTAGGAGAATCTGACGCTCAGCGGCCACATTGGATGCAAGAGGGACATATGAAAGTAGCGAATAACGTACCTAACGAGCTTGTATAAATGTTGTCCGATCAGGGATTAGGAGAGATAGTGAAACAAAGAAACATTACTAAGAGATACAAAGAACAGGAAAGTCATTATTGTCCAAGTCCTGAAGGGACATGGCAAGAAGAAGAAGAAGAAGAAGAAGAAGAAGAAGAAGAAGAAGAAGAAGAAGAAGAAGAAGAAGAAGAAGAAGGAAGAGGAAGAGAATAATAATAATAAAAATAATAATAATAATGTGTTGTGCAATAAATACTACAGCCGGTGATTATGCGAACTAATTCATAACTATAAATAAAGTGCTCTAGGTCAGAGGTAACGAAAAGAAGCCGTTTAGAGTCAGTCTTCAGACTAAGTAATACAGGCGTCACTGCAAGTTGCCGAAGCATTACTTATAAGCGCTACGATACACGGTATAACATAGTGTCAGTCGCTACGTTGTATATACACGTGTCTATGGTCTGAGTATATTACAGTCGCTGTTTTGAAGCTATTTGTTATACGCGAGTTCGACCGACCTTTTTCCAATTATAACAATCTTAGCATTGAAATAATAAGATTCGCAAGTTTTATATCATTGTGTTATGAAAGAGCCTCATCGATCACTGATCGAAATAGGGAATCAATAACAGTCAGACTGTTTCCTATAGTAGAAAGTTTCATGCGAATTATTCATAAAAAACATACTGAAAACTTCAAGAGAGAATTCAGTTTTGAGAGCGAGAGTCTCCCCCGAGTGTGAAACTATTTATGAGCCCTGACCATTTCCCGCGGAAAAAAAATAATTTTCTTATTGCTTTTAACCCTGAAACATAGTATAAGTTAGAAAAAAAAAGTCCGGCCATGAAAGCACGAATTGGAAAACATTTATGAAATATTGAGAGATCCTTTATGCCAGTAGAGTAAGAGACCAACAGTCTCACCATGCGTCTGATGTTTCCGGAAGAAATAACTTTATACGGAGTGGAGTTGCTAGCCTAACGGTCAACCGGTTTTGAATTAAGAGTTTTCCTTCTCACAGACTGGCTGCCAACCAAACTCAGAGAACTTACTCTACCTAGCTATTAATCCCTATATACCGAGTGTGGAGTGATGCCTTTTCTAGATATATTTTTGCGAAAATGAACGCAATGACCACGGCTGAAATATGAACCCCTTTGTGCCAATTCGAATTTTCGCGCCAATAACCAGTACCTTGCGCGCATTTACATGCACATTAAAATGACTTCTTTGTTTTTGAAATATTGGTTACATATTAAAGTTACTTCTAGAATAGACTAAGAACATTTCTTTCAATTTTTTAAATTTAAAAATTCAAAAAAAGAAAATATTTAAATGTAGTGTCAATCATTATCTTCTGTCTTCTTAATTCTTGTTCTTTTAGTGCCTTCTCTCCATAATAACAGTACTCTAACTCTAAGTAACCACTTGCGTCCTAGTGGCTTTGTTGCCTCGCTTGGAGGGAAATGATTAAAAATTTGTCTTTTTTTTCTAAATCTGATAGACGGAAATAGAGTCCTGTTAACATAATAGAAAGGCGAATTCAAATCTTTTGTTTTCAGTTTTAATGTCTAAGCTGAATACATTAAAGCACGTTGGGTTTTTTTTTTCACTTTTTTAGAAAATCAACTTTGCATTTGCTGCCAAAGCTGGGATTTGATGTAATAAGTACTGACACAAAAAATTAGATTCATGGCTTTTACCAATTGTTGTGCATTTACTTTTAAAATCGTCTAAAAGTGTACAGAAATACCTGATTTCCGCAGGTTTTTGCTTACAAACCGACTACGAAATTTTACTATTTCAAGAATAAATCCAAATAAAGTTGATATTTTTTGTTTTAGATAAACTTTGAATGGAAAATATATTCAAGTCAAAATTCTAATTATGAATCACCACAAGCAAAATAAATAATTTTTTTTACTGCGTTCGATAAATAAAAACCCTGTAAAAAATGTGAAAGATTACAAAAAGGCTATTCAATAAAGATTTTACACGATTTGTTAGGTCATAATTAATTAAAACAAAAAATAGATGAAAGGGCATAAATTATAAGACAAAGTCTTTTAAATTTGCATCGTTTATTGAAACTCACACTAAAACTACTGCACTGAATAACATATTGCATCATAATATAGCTAAATTTTCAATATAATTTCCCTTTGAATGTCTTATTTGATGGCACGATGATATAGTAATAATGCGCTTAATTCATGCATCTTATCGATATACAGTTTATAAAGATTCAGTAAATTATAAATTTTATATGACTGTACTGTAAGACTTTTACTGATTACCGGAATGAAATTCCAGCGCTACGATTTTAAAGCTAAACTTAATATTTAAACTCGTTTCATAACAAATGGTAACGATTTGAAAAAAAAAATTATTTTGTGTCATTATTTGTCATGTCAAAGTCCAACTTTCAAATTGATTGCAATAACATGGTTTCAAATTCGACCCGCCCCTGTATACACTCCCTTTCTCAGACCAATAGTTAAAAATGGCTTCCAGCGAATGTAAAATGTCGGTATCAGCGAGGACAATACTTCTTCAAAAGTTGGGCATTGGCGCTACTATGGATTAATTAGCAGGATTTGTATCAGTAAACCATTTTTATCTCAAAAACTTCTTACAATCTAAAACTATTTTCTGGTTTTAAATAATCTTCAAAAGATTGCTAAGCTGTAAAACTCAAATAACTCTAATATTTTGTTTACTTTTTGGATATTATTTTTGCTATTCCAATGTACCTTCGGATTTCGGTGTGGCATCTGTTAGAATTACTATTTGTTGTTTATGCACACTAGATTTCCTAAAGATGATACCCTGGTAATGATTCAAAATCTGATTGGAATCAGATCCCTCCCTAAGAGAACACACTAACATTCCAGTAGATAGTATTACGGAAATGTTAATGTTCTGAAGACCAACAACATTCTTCCAACTAGAGTTTGATATATACCAACAGGAGGAAGGCTTGGTTATGGGTTCACCGTTGTCATCAGTAATGGCGAAAATATAGAGAGAATACTCCGAGGAAATGGCTATAAGAACGGGATCATTAAAACCAACAGTATTCCTGAAATACGTAGATGACACCTGCCCTTCTCTGGCTGCACCTTGGAGCTGTTTGGTTTGATTTAGTTTGTTTCTCGGCGTGTCAACACCAATGGGTTATTTAATGCCAACAAGATATTTAGGCTAGATACCTATGAATAAAATATGCATTCTTTGTAAGACCCGGAAGCTACTGGGTCATATGAACTCAATAATACCTTCCATCCAGTTTACAATAATAAAATAATAATCAGCTAGTCTTCCTGGATGTACTAATAGCTCTCACAAAGAATGGGTTCAAGACATCCGTATATCAGAAATCAAACTTCACGGGACAATACATTATCCAGTGGAGAGAAAGGGATCATCCAATGCCTACAACACCGGAGCAAACTCATAAGTGACGACCCAGACGCAGACCATCAAGAAATGATCACCATCAAGCGCCCCTTTCAGAATAAAAACTACCCTGCAAGCATAACATCAGCGTGTGAAGCTGGAAGCAGAAGGTCAAGGAAGAGGACCAGAATATTGCCACCGCTTGTTTGCCTTACATCAAGAGCTCTTCGGAAAAGATTCAGATCTTCGGTCCATACTACAGCAATACAATATTCAGAAGCAACTCCACTCTACGGAAAAGTCACTGCCGAGCAAATCCTAACATGAGGGGAGAACACGACCAAGAATTACGTGTACTCGATTCCTTGCAGTTGTGACAAAGTATATAAAATGGACATAATTCTCACCCTAAATTAAGGTTGGATGGACCCAGTAATTCAGACAGAAATTATTGTTTATTTTTATATAAGGATGACTAATTAATGATTAAAACGAGTTAGTATGTCCGTGATAAGTCAAATGATTAATTTGAATTCTTAAGTGCCGTTCCTATAATCATTTCTTCGAAGTATTCTCTCTATATGTTCGCCATCACTGGTGACAACGGTGAACCCATAACAAAGCCTTCCTCCTGTTGCTATATGTCAAACTCTAGTTGGATGAAGGTTGTTGGTATACAGAACATCAATATTCTCATAATACTATGCACTGGAATGTTAGTGTGTTCTCTTATATCGTTAGTTGATTTTATTGGTGGCATATTAACCTCTCTGATTTATTTAATGCACAACTCTAAATATTTTGTACGTAATTTTATGCTTTCAGGTTAACGTATGTTTTATAGATATATAGTCTATTTCATGCGTTATGTGTTTTCGTATAAACCTATTTCTTTACGGTATTATGCTGACAGTTTCCGCATTTTCAAATAGTTTTCTCCTGTTTTGTTCTCGTAGTATTTCTGTCCTGCAGGTGTTAAGTGAGAACATTCGGTTAAAATGTGTTTCTCCGTGACTGTGACTTGTGATGTTGTACATGCGGGATGAATTTCATTCTTCACCAAATAAGAATGGGTGAAGTATGCGTGGCTTATGTGCAGTCGAACCAGCGTTACACCATTCTTTCTTTCTTTTCTAGACGCCTGCCTGCATTCATCCATCGCCGGTTTGATTGTGCAAAGCTTATTATTTGCATTTGCTTTCAAGCGCTTTTAAATGCTTTATGAATTATGCTATTTTTATTTTAATCGGTATCACCCCGTGCAAGGCAGTAAAGCCACTAAGACGCAAGGGGTTACAGGGTGGGGAAGAATTAGGAACAGAAATATTACTAATGAGCGGGAAGAGGAAAGAGTAATCAAGAGGACAATAGGTAGCGATTGATATTGCATTTAAATGTTTGCAGATTAAAGTTGGCTGGAAAGCATGGAGCCGGAAGGGAGTCCCACAAGCGAGAAGTGTGAGAAAAGAAACTGTTAGCATAGATTTTACGGTTGCATCTAACCAGCACAATTGTAAATTGATGAGATCTCGACGCCAGTCTAGTATTGCACTTAAATTCAAAAAGTCTAGGTACCATAGCGAAGTGATCATCCGAACAATTACCATGAAAGTATTTATAGAAAAGACACAGAGAGGCCACCTTACGGCGGTGGGAAAATGACTGAAGCCGAGTTGTTAAATCAGGACCAATAATATTGCTGATTCTTCTTTGGATTTTATTTAGGAGCACAAGGTAATGCTGTTAAATATATTAAAAAAAATGTCACGACCTTGCCTAACTTCGGTGATCGTATGGGAACTGATGTTTTAACGCGATATGGCAGTAAGACTTCAATATAGAACCGAAAATAGGAATTTATATGCTCTTTTTGAAGCCAAATTACTAGTCCAGAACAGTATGGAATGTTTCATTTTCTAACTTGAAATAATTGCATTTAAAGTTACGGATTAAAATGAACGAATTTGTCAGAATGCCAGCAAATGAAACCTAGATTTTTGCAGTAATCTAGACTGGATATTATAATCTTTGATTAAATTTTCGATCAGTATAGATTAGAATCAATTCTGCGATGGGAATTCTCTTCAAAAACTATTCCATTATATTCGATAATTTCCTCGTCTCAGTTGTAGTTTAATTGGATTTTTTCAGGAGAAACGATTGATATTGAAGATTTTTAGCAATCGATAAGAACGGAATCTTCAGAAATCACTTAACTCGATAGATAAATATAAATACGTATTAGATAAAGATGTTAACCAGCGATTCTTTAGAGAGTGTAGCAGGAAAATATTTTTTACGAACATGTGTCTGTTTATATGCTAGGTATGATCAAAAAGTATCGAGACTGTTGCTATGGTAATGCAGCTTAAGTCCGCAGAGTGAAGCCGCTTGGCAGAGAGTTACCTTGAAACTCTGCTGCACAAACACACTAACTTATAACTTTCTCCATCTGGGTACTTTGACGAGGTGTAATGGTTAAAAAGCTTGTCTCGCTACATCAATTACGACTGAGTAGTGAGTTCGATCATCACCTTGCGCTCAAAACTTTCACCCTTGTGCCACAACTAAGCTATGCTTGGAAAATCATTAGGGCACCTCGAGGCGGTGTAATGGTTAGCAAGCTTGTCTCGCTGGAACAGTAGTGAGTTCGATCCTCACTAGGTGTCTCCTACTTTGTGCTTTGTGCCACATCTAAGCTATGCTTGGAAAATCATTAGGGCACCTCGAGGCGGTGTAATGGTTAGCAAGCTTGTCTCGCTGGAACAGTAGTGAGTTCGATCCTCACTAGGTGTCTCCTACTTTGGGCTTTGGGCCACATCTAAGCTATGCTTGGAAAATCATTAGGGCACCTCGAGGCGGTGTAATGGTTAGCAAGCTTGTCTCGCTGGAACAGTAGTGAGTTCGATCCTCACTAGGTGTCTCCTACTTTGGGCTTTCGGCCACATCTAAGCTATGCTTGGAAAATCATTATAACCTTCTCGATCACTTCCGTTGTTTATAGCGCAGTGTTTTGAAGAAAGTGTGTAGAGTGTGGTCGTCTCACTACACTCCAGAAAACATTCCGAAAACGGTCATAACAGAAGACGATTGTTGGATCTATGATTATGACGCAAAAACCAAGGCTCAGTCTTCGCAATAGAATACCCACAACCTCCCCGAGACTGAAGAAACTACAAATGAACCGGAGCAGAGTGAAGACACTGTTGAGTGTTTTATTTTTTCCATGGACATTGTTTATCCTGAGTGTGCCTCACCTGGTCAGACATTAGACAAGGAGTACTACTGTAACATGTTACGTTGTTTGCGGGATGGTGTTTGCTGGAGGGGGACAGAATTGCATACGTCCGGTGACACCATAACAATGCACCTGTCACTTTAGCGTGACACTTCGGCATTGTTGCCCTGAAAAGATAAAAGCACATTAATTGCTTATCTCATAACTGCAGGGGCGCAATCAAATGTCCTCAAATATCATACGCACTCTGTATTTTACTACAGTAGCGTTCACCCTGTACAAGGCCCGGGGTCCACTCGTGGTAGAGGGTTAAGTGGCAGTTTATGCGAATAGAAAAGGAAGACAACGGTTAACCCTAGACAGGTTAAGATTGTAGTGATCAGGGAAACATCCGCTTGAATACTGGTTCGCAGAAAGATGCTGTTCGAGTGGGACCGGCTTCTCACTGATGAAAGACTGAATGTCGGTGGTTTGCTAAAATATAAGTGGCATGGTGGGTCCTATCCGTGAGGGTTGGACCTGGAGGAATGTAGTTCGTCCGACCACGTTCGATAGATAGGTAGTAGCGATAGAGTAGCGAGAGGCTCGCCACATCCCGCCTGTTTGGAAAATAATTCGTCACCCAAAAGGAATCAAAGACATATTGTTTATTGTTTATCAAAGTAGTGCAAACAAAATAACTTATGGCTGATCGGGTTAAAGGACATGTCTTATATTCGGTAACATGAGTAAAGGACACGTCGCATTGCGTTGATGGGGATTTGTCCAGAACGCACATAGAGACATCAAGGATTCGCACTCAGAAATTCTTCTTAGTCTTTTCACCTTTTTTTTTCTTTTATCTTTTGTTCTTTTAAGTGGCTTGCGCCTTCAGGACGTGAACGATCATGACTCTCCATATCTTCCTGCCTTTTGCGGCTCTAAGCAACATTTATCCTAAGGTTATCCACTTTTGCTTTTGCTTCGTTCAGTATGTCCCTAAGTGTGAAAATTTCAAAAGTTTTCCTCTTCATTTGTCCCCCAAATTTCAACACTTTTCCGATTGTTACTGTAAGGTCTCTTTCCCTCCGTTTTCCTTTAAACTTCCTACATTTTCCGCCTAGGGTATGCTCAGCATCGTTCTCTAGAACACACATCAATGTCGCTTCAACTGTCACCTTCATCGGTAAAAAAGTGCATGATTCAGTTCCATAGAGGAGTATAGATATTACATCGTAGCTCAGCACACATTTCTTTGTTTCTAACGACATTTTCCTGTTTCTTAATACTTTGCTTAATTTGTTTTATGGCCACAGTAATTTGAACACAACTCCCCTTACAATCACGGAAGTTAAGCAAAGTCGAGCCATGTTAGTACCTTCATGGGTGACCTCTTGGAAATACTAGATGCTCTAGGCTTGGATGTGCGGCTGGTGTAATAGCTAAGGACTGTAATTGTTAGTCGAAGAGCCAAGTTCTAATTCTAGATGGGTTCGTTATATGCACTTACGACAACTATGCGAATAGAATACGAACAAGTACACAAAAAATAAGAAGAGTCTTAAGGGAGACATGTTTCTCTTCGCCGGATTTATTCAGTCGAGGTAGCGAAACGACCAGAAGAGAACTAAAATGCCTAGCAGGATTATCGGCGGGCATACAGATGACAGGCCGGTAGCGAAAATTATACCGTTTAAAAACAAATTATGCCCACTAAATATGATATATATATATATATATATATATATATATATATATATATATATATATATAGATAGATAGATAGAAAAGTTAACTAAAATAACATTTCCGGACCCCAAAAAATATTGAATGAACGATCGGAAATTATGACCCGTTGTATATATAATAAAAAGTTATTTTTGAGTTCATATGAAGTGGAATGAAAATAAAGTACATATATGTAAACCCCTCATCGACAATGCCCGCCACCGATACATTCCCAGTGCACTTGTTTTTTCCCTTCCTCATCCTACTCAGATACGAAAACACCTCATGTCGTGCGTTCATTCATTTTTTTTTAAAGACAGCGTTTATAATTTTATTTTATTCGTTTTTTAATAAAGTGTTAAGGAATCAATTGATCAAAATCGCCAGAAGATAACGAAAAGCTTCAAACTAAGGAAGCGGAATCGGCTGATCTCCTAATTTTTTATACTTAAAAGATCTACATGTTAATTTTTTTATCTTTTTATAGGTGTATTGAGCACTTTGTAATACTAGTTCCCTAGTCTAATTGAACTCTGATCATTAACTTTTTTTAATTACATATATATATATATATATATATATATATATATATATATATATATATATATATATATATATACATATATATATATATATATATATATATATATATATATATATATATAAAAAGAACAGTAAGATATAAAATCCGGTGTTCTTATAGATATTTTTATTTTTATTTTTACACAATAGTGCTAAAAACCCATATTTTAAATCAATTAATTTATAATATATATATATATATATATATATATATATATATATATATATATATATATATATATATATATATGGCATGTCTGATTGAATAAATTACAAACATTTACTTATTTATTTTTATCATCATCCTATCCTATTCACGAATATCTTTCTTATATTACATTTATATATATATATATATATATATATATATATATATATATATATATATATATATATATATGTATATATACCGGGTGTAACAGGGAAAATTTTCCAAATCTTATAACAACATTGGATAATTTTCCATCACAGAAAATGTTTAATATCTAAACAACTAAACTAATTAAGATTCATTTTTCCAGGTTTTAGATAAGACGTTTAGCCAACATGACACCATTTGCCGTAAGAATTACTCAAAAATCTATGAATTATTCAGTTAGAAAGAGAACAGATCAAAATTATTTTGTGCCAGCACCATTATGTCTTCTCAACTGAGCAATGGAGAGACGAAAAAGATCTTTATTCAGCAACGGAACCAAAATTCTTACTCTGGCTTCCATCTTCAAAGTCCATTCAAGAACCATCAAGAGAACAGTGAATAAGTTTAAAAAAGAGGAAACAGTAGAGAGAAAAAACTGGATCAAGAGGTCAGAGCAGGAAGAGGGATCAACATTTCAAATTAGAGCTGAATACATTCTTGCTATTTAAAGTAGAGTCCAATAGTGTTATAAAATCTAGGAGAATTCCAGTAAGATATATTTAATCATTTCTAAGAAAAAATTTTCAAATCTCAGACAATTTTGCTGTTACACAATTTGGACAATGTTGCTGTTACATCCGATAAACACACACACACACATATATATATATATAGATATATATATAGATATATATTTAAGACACTTTTATATTTATACATACTTTTTATAGATACAAATATTTAAGTAAATGTTTTGTTTTATAATAAACAGTATTAAGCAAAATTTACCGGCCTGAATGTCCGACAAATTTTCATAGAAAATATTCGTCCACCGACAGAAATCGAACCTGTATCCTATACGGGAGCGTCGTATAGCCTGACGTGCCATTAACCGATTTGGCCACAGAGGATCGTTCGATTAGCAAGGTCGAATTTACTGCCTTTAAACTTATCCAAATGTAAACAAATGGCGGAGGACGAAAATATTCTATGAAAATTTCTCGGACATTCAGGCCGGTAAATGTTGTTTAATACTGTTTATTATAAAACAGAGGATTTACTTAAATATTTGTATCTATAAAAATTAATGTATAAACATAAAAATGTCTTAAAATAATTCTCGGACTTTGTCCATTTCATAATGTGTGACGTCATTTGTTTACATTTAGATACGCTTTGAGCAGATATGAATGTACGTGAGAGATTCATGGAAGATTGAAGTTTAAAGGCAGTAAATTTGACTTTGCTAACCGAACGCTCCTCTGTTGCCAAATCGGTTAATGGCACGTCAGGCTATATGACGGTTCCGTATAGGATACAGGTTCGATTCCTGTCGAAGGACGAATATTTTCTATGAAAATTTCTCGGACATTCAGGCCGGTAAATGTTGTTTAAATATGTTTATTATAAAACAGAGCATTTATTTAAATATTTGTTTCTATAAAAAGAATATATAAACATAAAAATGTGTTAAAATAATTGTCGGACTTTGTCCATTTCATATATATATATATATATATATATGAGATAACGATATATATCTTTAACAATATTGGGGGAAAATGTATTACAAAATGAAAAAGTTTTCTTGTGGCGATGAAGTTCTAAAGAAACGAAACGCCACAAGAAACGAAACGAGGCAGATTTTTTCCCGCAATACGTTACCATTTCTTTCTGCGGTAGACCAGTTTCCATCAAAGACTATAGAACCCGGTCAGTTCTGCTATTTTACCCATAGCTGGGGGGAGAAGAGAGGATTCATACCTTTCCCAAGGGTATTAGAACGTAAGTGAATGTAATGAATTCGACTGGAATTCGAACTCGCCTTTCCGATTCCTCAATCTGAGCCGCTATCCATTACTATGCGTGTATAAATGGTGTTATTTTGACGTCATAATTTCATCTTTCAAAATATTAGACCTCCAAAAATGTAAAACCAAAAACGAAATCTATTACAAAGGACATTGTTTTCTCATTAGGAAACGTATCTATTTTTATAACATTTTTTTTCAAAAGCCCTATTTTATCATTTAATGACGTCGTTATTCGCCAAACTGATTTTATATTCGATGGCGTTTTTCTTTCTCAGCAGAATCTCATTTCAACATTTTCGTCATTAAATTATTCCTTCATATTTTTCTGTATTTTTCTGCTCTTTCATTAAATTTATTTACCAGCATTTTTTTTTATTCCTTTTCAACTTTTCATTTTCATCAAACCATTTTCCTTCTTGTTGACTTGTATTCCTACAAATCTTTTTTTTATTATTTATTTTGCAAACAAGCGAGTTTTTTCAACTCCTTCATCCATGAAATACACGTCCTCCAGTTTTCGTCCATTTTTTATTTTTTTATTGAGACGCGTTTTTCTTTTTGAATATTTTTCTCTTCAAATACCTTTTCTCTTTTCTTCCATGTATTTTCCTCTTTTCTTTTCCATATCGATCTTTCTTCTTTCATTATTTTCATCGATTTCTGGCAATTGTGATCTGTTGTCAAATCCTCACGAATTCGAAAGTGACAGCTGCTGTAGATCGATATTCGATAACCTGTTGAGTACGACGTGTAGAGTCTCCACAATTTTCATTTGAAAAGCTGTGCCATTCACTTAAGTGTATTTTTTCAAATTGTTGTTTTCAGTCCCTACTACTAGTAGGAGGTGGTATTTAATAGTATTTTGTATTTACAGTGGTTAGCTTAGTGTGTCACAAGGTCAAAATGAGAAATAGAACTTTGAAAAGTGTGTGGCACCATTTTTACATCGAAGGGAAGAAAAGCCTTCTTTCAAAATCAGCATTCAAAATCTATTTTTCTACTCATTTGTTTAACATAGTTCACCGAATTAAAGTTACAAGAGCCACTCAAGGTAGAGGAATATTGTTAAAACGATTATGATAAATGAGATGTGGGATATGAATTAATTGGTTGATTGATTCGCTTTTTTACGACTTATTAACCCTTTGAAGTTTATCTAAAGCCAGAAAATATGTCTAGATTGTAAGATATTAAATGATTTTTTAAAATTAAAATGATTTAGTGATACAAGGTTTACTAATTAACCCATAGTTGGAGGGAGAAGCGGTGAATTCATACCTTTCCTAAAGGTATTTACGCGTAAGGGAATATAACGAATCCAATCGGAATTGGAACTCGGCTCTCCGAATACCAATTATGAGCCATTATCCATTACACCACCTGCACATCCAAGCTTACAGCACCTGGTATTCTCAAGCGATTACCCATCTAGGTACTGACCAGGTTCAACGTTGCTTAATTTTGAAGATCGTACGGCAATCGGTGTGTAATATGAATTAAAAAGAACGTGGTAGAAGCTCAAGATTATGATGGGTAGATAACGATTGAACTTTGAGCTGAAGAGGTTATTATTGTAGTTTTAGGGAAGGTTCTTCTAGGGAGCTACTTCCTCAAAGTATTAGTTCATGAGAGAAAGCTGTACTGAGTGGAATTTCTTTATACATTTAAAACATAATTTCATTTTAAGGCGCGAGAGCCACTCGAGATAGAGATTAATATTGGAAATCATAATGGTGAATAAGGTGTATGCTATAAATGAGAAAGAGGGTGATAGAAAGTAGTACGAGCCTGCTGTAGCATACCTACGGACGATAATGGGTATGTCCCCATTCACATAAATACAGTAGTAAATACTGTATGTTGGTCTGCAGTTGGAGATTAGTCTCCAGCTGTGCTGGTCAAACTCTCTGCCTCCGGGCAGAGAGGATCCCCAGGGCAAAGTCTCGAAGTGTCGAAGGGCAGAGTCTCGTCTCGGTAAACAGCTACCTGACCACATTTTATACGGGGAATTTTTGTCCGAGCCTACGAGCCCAGATTCCCCACATTAAACTCGTCCTTGTGCCACATCTGACCCGTGAGGCGGTTGGTAGATATCCTGCATTTGGGGATTCGCCTCTAGCTGTGCTGGTCATAGTCTCTGTCTCCTGCCAGAGAGAAACCCCAAATGCGGCTATGTCGAAGGGCAGAGTTTCGTTTCGGGAAACAGCTACCCGACCCCGTTTTATACGGGGTCTACGGGGAATTTTTGGTCGAGCCAACCGGTCCGGATACCCTACATTAAATTTTCCTTGTGCCACATCTGACCGCGTGGGACGGTTGTAGATATCCTTATGCATATTCCTTTGGAGATTCCTTATTCCTTATTGACTCACTTCTAACAGTTGACTAGTTGGCGAATCTTATATGTATTGTTTTGGTCGTAAGTATTATCGTTCATTATCAACCTTCGTATGATTTATTCTATTCAGTAACCTTCCCTAGGTTACAACAGAGGATAAGGAGGATAGATAACGGTTGACCTTTGACCTGAACAGGTTAAAGATTGTAGTGTTATGGGAACCATCCATTCAGAAGTCTGTTGCAGAAAAATAATAGTTCTGGGAAGAAGCTGTCTGATCGGACCTTCCTTTTAACCAATAGAATATGAAGGGAATGTGGCTGATTCGACTCTGTGTACGCGACATGGCAGGCCCTAGATGTGAATATCTGAACTGGTGGAACTAATGAATGTAGCTTGACTGATTGAGAAGAGTTAGTTCGCTACACGCAGTAAAAGACCCTCTTGTTGAAAGCAGCTGTTAGTTGGCAAAAACTGGTGGAACTTTCTGACATTTAAAATAAGGAAGAAATAGGAATGATTCGATTCCTTGGGGTTAGTACAACATGTCTTAGTTGTAATTAACTGTATTCGTGAAACTAAAGAACGGAGGTGATCTGAACAATTGTCATGTAAACAGTGATAGAGAAGCAACAGGCTTGAAATGTTGCGTCTGTGAGAAAGAGGCTGCAGAATTTTTCTTTTAACTCTTTGAGCTCTGACCACCGCTTTACAGAGAAAAATGACGTAATGCCCAGTCACCGGTTTAACAGTGGTAGACAAAAAAAAATAGACTTAATTCCGATTGAACAGTGGGTAAACTGTTAAATACCGATTGAACAGTGGGTAAACACTTGTAACTATTTTTATATCTACCGTGAAACATTCCATACCATTATTTGCGAATTTGACTCAGGAGATCAGACAGAAAGGCTAAAATTGTTCAGGAACGCAAGGCCTAAAGGGTTAATCAATTTCACCCCAAACAAGGTAGTAAAGCTACTAAGACACAGGGGATTACTGGTCGTGTAAGAATTAGAAAACAGAAAACATTATTAATGATCGGGTGCAATAGAAGAGTAATCATAAAGACAGTAGATAACGATTGGATTTGCATTTAAATCTTTGAAAATCAAATGTGACCGGAAAGCACAGGAAGAGAGTTCCACACGTGAGAAGTACTAGAAAAGAAACTGTTAATATAGTTCTTACCATTATATCTTGACAATTCAACTTTAAACTGATGAGACCACGTTGACAATCAAGTAATGTGCTTAAAATCATAAAGTCGAGATACAATTGAGAAGACCTCATCAGAACAAATATCATGAACTTATTTATAGAAAAGGCACAGGGAAGCAACATTACGGCTGTTGGAAAGTGACAGAAGCCGAGTCGCCAGGTCAGGGTGAATAATATTGCTGATTCTCCTTTGGATTTTATCAAGGAGCTCTAGGTAAATAGCAGGAAATCCGGATGAAATGTTGCAGCAATATTCTAAGCATGGGCGAATGGTACGCATATATATATATATATATATATATATATATATATATATATATATATATATATATATGTATATATATATATAAGATAGATTCTGGAGAGAAAAAAATGTCTAGCACGACACGGTGAATGGAAAACAAGTATTCCAGAACAAGACCGCGCAAACGATTTTGAAGTCTATCAAGGACGGAAAGTGAGGGTTGATGAACTTTAATCCGAGTCCAACAGCAATACGCCATTTTTTTGGTCTACTCTGACTTGTGACAATGTTCTAATTCGTCATTAGATCTACTGCAAAATACTATCTAAGCGAGAAAATAGTTTACAGTCCACAATAGGCACCATCTATAGCTTTTGCTATTCTTTATAATTCTTGTATTTGAGTGTTCACACCAGATTCTCATGATCAGCGCTGAAGTGACAATAGGTCTGTTCAAATCTCCAACATCATTTATTTTTACAGTGCAGGTCATCCTTTACAAGGCCCGGGGGTCACTCAAGGTAGAGGGTTGCGTTAGGAGACCGTTTGTGTGTGTATGTGAGGGAGATAACGATTAACCCTATCCATGATGACTGTATTGATCGGGTAAACATCCTGTTTGCAGTCGGTTCCACCGAGTAGTGGTTCGCATGAAGAAGCTGCTCAGCGATGGAATAGGGAATGTAGTTCATTCGAGCACTTTCCATGGAATTAGAAGTAGAGCAGCGAGAGGCTTGCCACATTCCGCCTGTGGGAGAGAGGTTGAAGAGTGGAGAAGAATTCCTCACCCACAAGAGCTTGGAGACGCTTTTGTCAAGGTTGGAGATTGAGGTCTTGGCAGCACCCGCTCAAATACGACTACAGAACTCCATTTTGGGCCTGATTTGGCTCTTGAAAGGACAGAGGCTAGCAGGTGGAGTCAGTTACTTACTGAAGCGGCACAGAGAACTGATAATTTTACCTGCATCCTTAGCGAAGGATCTTCTTGGAGTCGGTTCCACAAAGCTTACATATCCGTTAAACCTCGACTTCTCTATAGCCTCGACTCTTCCTGGAATTATCCAATTTATTTTAAACTCGCTATTGTCATGGCAATGGTAATCCTAATGTTTCCTTTATTTTACGGCTTGTCAAAGTTTTGCAGGTTATTTAAAGCCAGAAAATATTTTTTGTTTGTAACAATGTTTTGGAGATAATAATGGTTTAGATACATTTCCTACTAATTAACCCATAGCTGAGGGAAGGAGTCGTTTATTCTTTCCCTTTTCTTGGTTATTTGTGCGTAAGTGAATATAAAGAACTCGGCCCACTGATTTTCAATTCAGTTCCAAACTGTTATCGATTGCACCATCCTAGCCGAGGGGTTAGAGTGAAATAAACTGTTATTGAGTAGAGAGGACGATAAAAGAACAGATTCAAGGAGACATAAAATGATGATTGATGGTGTATTTAAACTTTTGAAGGTCACAGTTTACAGGAACGCAAGTTAAAGTTCCACAAGCGAGAAGTGCGATAAAAGAAACTATTAGAATAGATCCTCTATTTACATTATTCGGACTATTGTCCTCATCTTTGTTGCTATATTTAACACAACTTTTCGGCCATTGAACGCTCCGGCCTTCTTCAGGTGGTTGGAATGTCGAACTGAACCCTTTATTTCGCTCTCTGGGATAGACTGTTCTAGTTCCACGTGCTGAGTAAGACCCCCATAGGGGAGAACATGACTAAAGACTGTGTATACGCTATCCTGTGAAGCTGCGGAAAGAAATATAAAGAGGAGACAAGGTAAGGCTTCAAGAACACCAAAAAACTGTGGAAGTGGAAAAATCAGGCGTGGCTGAACACATATGGAGAGAAAATGGAGATTTACCGTCCTCTGTGGGATCAGGTTCAAATTATAGACAAAGAACATCATTGGAAAATTCGTAAACTTAAGGAATCAGCACATATGCTAGGCCACAAAACTCTCCTGAGCCGACCAAGTATAGAAGTAAATACAATATGGGAACCAGTAATAGGGAATGCCAGAGAAAAGGAATAATAACAACGAAAATTGCAATATGAGCTCTAGTAATGGTTAACCCTAGGCTTGAACTGGGTAAGATTGTAATGATCAGGGAAGCATCTTTTTGGGAGTCGGTTCCACAAAGCTTCGTGAGAATAGTCTGTTCAAGTGTAACTTACATCTCGCCACTGGAATGCAAAGAGAATAAGAGAGATTCGCTACCTTGAGCGTGGAATGTCGGGTCTTAGCCGTGAAGGTTAGAACTGGCGGAACTAAAGAATGTAGTTCGTTTGAACACTTTCCATGGAAAATAGCGATGCAGTAACAAGAGACTTGCAATTTCAACAGTAAAATGATGAGACCTAGCTGCCTCATTGATTGAATATATATAGGAATTCGAGTAAAAATTAAGACGAATCAGTTTTGAAATTTGCGTCGATATTGGAAATCTAACAACCGATGATGACAACTGGTGTGAAGAACTTTTGTAGATATTAGATTAAACTAGCAGCGAACATGAAACATCCCCTCGCAACAGGGTCACGTCCTTGGTTACTGGCACCGAATAATGTAACACCTTTCGGCGCCGCCTATACCTGGTGGTGTAACTACGTTTAGTGATCCGGTCTTCAGGGTCTCAGTTTTCATTAAACATTAGTGTCCATAATCTTATTCATCCAACAATCAAAAGCTTTCCTAATTAAATAATGTCTCAGCTTTATCGCAATTCTTTTTCCTTATGTCCTCATTTCCCGGTATATGATGCTTGCTTTGATGAGTGGTGAAAGAGAAAAAATACTAATGCTTTAAAATGCCTAAAATTACTTTATTTATATACGGAATTAATCTCTTATTTTTAATTTGGATTAACTCTAGCTAAACCATCATCTTCCAAATAAATCGATCTTTAAGTTCAAATGCATTTAAAATACTTAATAATATTGTTATTCATCGTATTGGCTTCACTAATCTGACTTTTCTCGTCCCATCAGCAGGCGATAACTCCATCTCTATTGAAGACTGTCTCCCTCCCCTTCTCCTCAGCAGATGTTAACTTCCTCTCTTGAAGCTTGTCTCTCCCATTCTCTCTCACTGCTTTTAGCAATTACAACTATGATTTCTCGTCTCATGTCGCCTAGGTCATTGTCATATTCACTTGGGCGTAATTCGTCTTGGGGAATCCCTTAGTTTATGTATCTTGGTTGGTGGGGGGGTTCCATTCAGGAATGAAGTAACCTTCTCCCCACCCATCTATCTGCATACATGCACTGTCTGTGCCCAGGCTTCAAGGATCATTCATTTAACTGTTTCTCTCCCTCCTCTAGAGGTTTCGGACTAGAAGCCTGGACTTCAACTTCTGAGCCCTCCTCTACGACAGGGAACATCCTCCCCTCACTCTGGCTGCCATATTCCTGATTGCAAACCCAAATCTCCCCTTTTCTCATCTTCCCCAAAACTTTCTCACTGTCTTTCGACATACCTATGGCCACTGACAACCTGGCTGGTGTCATTTTAATTATTTCTGATGTGCTCGTTCTACAGCGAATCAACAAAGAAATCCGCCAACTGGACCTGAATGGCGGCATTTCCTCTTACTTCCTCAGATGCTATTATCTCTTCTTCTTTTACTCCTACCCACTTTTATCTTCCCCCAATTCTCCAGTGATCTCATCCCAACTTATCTAATCATCCAACAAAGGAAAAGGGTGACAATCCCACAAAATCTAGCTACAAACAATGTTTTTTTTTCTATTGGTGAGATTCAATAAGGGAGAAAAATAGAGGGAAACTAAAAAGTGTCCTACCTGTCACTTGAAATGTGGCAGCGTCAACTTATATAATAATAAGAAATAATAAGATCACATTCACAGGATACGGAGGGGTGGCAGCAGAAATTTTATCTGACCAGCTTGTGTGAATGGATAATGGAACGGGATGGAGGGATGCCAAAAAGACAAAGAGCTACAAAGGATGAAATGTTGTGGAGAGACATTATAACATTACCTGTCAACAGGGTCATATCTTTGGTAACGGTCACCAATACATAAAGAAATCAACACGCGAGAAAAAAATACAGGGAAGCCAAAAACTGTCCTACCTGTCACTTGACTTGTGAGTGGCCTCGGCTTGATAAAACAGGAAAACACGCTCATGCCGTTTCAGAACCTTATAATCAATAGAGTAAAATCCGTTGGTTCTTACTCCCGTAAGAAATTGTCTTCTTTCTACTCTTTCTTTATCTTCTCTTCTTCCGAGCTTGGCTAAAATGGACATTTGGTCAGACACCAATTAATATAACAACAGCACCCAGGGTCAGATCGTTTGGTCACGGACATCAGATAATGCAACACCCACTTCCAACAGGGTCGCATCCTTTCTCACTGGCACCAAATAACGTAACACCTTTCTCCGTCGCCGCCTACATCTACACCTGGTCGTGTAACCACGTTTAGTGGTCGGTCCTCAGGACGACGCTTTAACCAAAGACTAACTCTGAGCTGGTGAATGGTTGATGCTAGTTCAAGCTGTCTGTTGATCGCTGGCCGATTCGATCCTCATTATCTCTGCCCACGGTCCTGTTCTTTTGATCTCAGGACATTAAAAGAAGAGCGAATGTTGTCGTAGTTAGTGTCGTGGTGGTAATAAAACCCCATGTAATATAACAGAGAAAAGGGCACACTTAGCTGAAACGGTTTCGGTTTTTTTATGCAAGTTGTTTTAGGAATATATCAACCAAAACATTGCGTTAGCAGCAGCAAATATATTAAAAATACTTTTTTTTCGAGCTATGTCGGATAGTACCTGGTTTTGTTCTTGTGCATAATCTGTTTAACATTCATGATTTTCTTGTGTTTTTGACAAACATGTTCGACTGTATGGTCTTTATCAAGAAAATGTCAGTACCATAGAGTAGGGACGAGACACCATTACCCATGGACAACCAAAAGGGAACAAGCTGCACGCGATAAGTTCCACTCGAGCTGCTAATTGGCCCTGATCTGTCATCTCGTCTGCTGTCGCTCTCTCACAGACGAGACGTTGCCTCGCTCTCTATCTTTTTTACAAATACTTTCACGGTAATTGCTCCGAGGAGCTGCTTTCGCTGGTTCCTAGGCCTCATGAATTTCAACGTCCTACGAGGCTGGCATCCCGTTCCCACCCCTTCACCGTTGAAACTGTTAGATGTAGACGTCTCTTCTACTCCAATACCTTCATGTCTCGCACATCTAGCCTGTGGAACTCCCTTCCTTATTCATGTTTTCCCTGACAAATATAATCTCCAACTATTTAAGTGTGACGTCAATCGACATCTCCAGTTGCCTTGATCTATCCACTTCCCTTCTCCGCATCCTTTCACCTTTCATTCCTATCTGCTCTCGCTCCAAATCTTCTGTAACCCCCTTGTCTTGATAGATCTACTATCTTTCTCCACATCCTCTCCTTTACCACTCCTACCTGCTCTTCCTCCAAACCTTCTGTAACCCCTTGCGTGCTAGTGGCTTCCAGCCTTGCTTGGGGTGATAAGCTTTAAAAAAACCGATGCTTTGTGGGACCGACTCCCAAGAGTATGAGTCCCTTCTCACTACAATTTTAACATGTTCAAGTCTAGGGTCAAGCATTATCTTCCCCCCGTATCCCCATAAACTGTACCTCGTACTCTGTAACTCTCTACCTCGTGCGTCTTTGGGGTCTTGTACAGTGTGAACATCATTATGAAAAAAAAAACTTCACGGGAATTTCGAACTGAACCCTTGATGTAGATTGTTCACTGTACATGATTAATGATGACTCCGCTCTTCCTTTCTTTATGATACTGAAATGCTCTTAACGACCATACATTCGAATATAATCGTTAATAACAGATCAAAATAATGAACATTAAACAGATTACGCACAAGAACCAGACAAGATACTCCCAGACATAATCAGCGCCACGTGAAATCTCTTTGTATATTTCCTTCTGTTATCACAATGTTTTAGTTTATACATTTTCTCAGCCATCTTCTTACATAAAATAATATGAAACCCTTTTAACTAATTTTGCCTTTTTGTTATGAGTTACAAGTGACAATGGCCGAAGAATGGAACTGACGAAAAGTTACGCTCAGAACTTCAAATACACAACGAAGATATTTGAGTGTCCGAACGATATTGACTAAAATTCTTCTTCAAATTATAGACATCAGACAATTACATGCTTTGCCTGCAAAACTCAACCTCCAACTTGCAAACTGTATATTAAAGCTAAAAAGACAGTTTAAAAAACTCCTATTCTCAATATGTCATTATCGAACTAACGAAATAGTCACATATTCTATCTTGAGATGAAGAAAAAATGTTTTGATCCAGTTTTGACGTCATCATTAGTCTTTTCGACACAGAAATAAAACACGAATAAAATTTAAAGAAAAAAAATGAATGAAAATTCAAAGCTTAGCTAAAGGTCATCAAGTGACTAAAAGAAATGTTTTTAGCCGATCGTACAATATTTTTTTAAAGTGACTTTTATAAATGACGACATTGGAAATGATTTGCACCTGACATGAGTCAACTGTTCTTTTTCCTAAGTCTAGGATTATCTGTTTTATTAAAACTGTCACCATGTCTACCAATTGGTGTATTAGGCAAGATGAAATATCAGAGATGGCGCATGCATACAAAGTGAGCGAGAGAGAGAGGAGGATAGATAGATAGATAGATAGATAGATAGATAGATAGATAGATAGATAGATAGATAGATAGATAAACAGACAGACATGAATATAGAATACAGATAGATATCTATAGAGAGATAGATTAATATACAGAAATAGATATGAATATAGATAGATAAACTGAAATATATATGAATAAAGATACACATGAATATAAAATACAGATAGATAGATAGATAGATAGATAGATAGATAGATAGATAGATAGATAGATAGATAGATATGGATATAGGTAGATAAACTAAAGTATATGTGAATACAAATATATATATATATATATATATATATATATATATATATATATAGATAGATAGATAGATAGATAGATAGATAGATAGATAGATAGATAGAAAGAAAGAAATGAATTTACTGAGAATCAAAGAAAGAATTCAACATCTAGATAGATAGATAGATAGATAGATAGATAGATAGATTAGATAGATAGGAAGGAATATATTTTTCTGGTGTCTGTTTTTTTTCTCTCCCAAGTCATGGTGATTTATCGGTATTTTCATTTTGGCCGGATGAGCATTGCTTCCTCGCCATGTGGTTGGTTGTTATGTGGCTAGTATGTCTACATCAACTACCTTCCTTGTAAGATTTTGAACTTGCCGACGGAATACACGATGACTATTTTAACCCAAAAATAAGAACATTTGCCGAGTATGCGACGCTTGCGTGAAAACGCATGCAACTTTTACATGAGGTCGGTCACTGTTCCCCAAGAATATATATATATACTGGGTGTAAGCAGCAAAACTGACCAAATCGTATAAGAGTATAATTGTACGTCCCACAAAATGTTCAATATCTAAACAACCACTAAACTGAGTTATTTCCAGGTTTTCAGATAAGACGTTTAACCAATTTGACGCTATTTTCATTATGAATCACTGAAAAAAAACTTTATTTCGCTAAAAAGAGAACAGTTTAAAGTAGTTTTCCATCAGCTCCGTTATGTCTTCCCAACTGAGCAATGGTGAGAGAAAAAAGATCATCCAGGCCTTCAGTAAGGTACCATTATTCATACAACGGCTTCCCTCTTCAAAGTCCATTCAAGAACCATCAAGAGAACGGTGAATAAATTTAAAAAAGAGGGAACAGTATAGAGAAAAACTGGATCAGAAGAGGGATCATCATTTCAACTTAGAACTGAAGTGATCAATTAGAAAAGATCCTACTCAATCCATAAGACGTTTGGCACGTGAGAGAGAAGTCTACAGTCAAAAGAGTATTGAAAAAAGACTTGCAAATGAATTGTACGTGAAACCTTGTTACTCCAGGATAGAAAGTTATAAGGTTGGAGAGGACAAGGATCATCTTGAATAAGTAGGAAAATGATCTTGGAATATTACATATATATATATATATATATATATATATATATATATATATATATATATATATATATATATATATATATAAAATCAATATATATATATATATATATATATATATATATATATATATATATATATATATATATATATATATATATATGGATTTTGTTTCAACCCTTCATGAGCTGCTTCCGATCCTCGGGTATGATTAATTAATGAACATATCCTTTTCGCTTATGATCGATTTCATCCCGATTTATCTGTTAAGCTTAAAGGGTAATTATACATTCTTATTGGTCAAAGTAGTGACCAATAGTGTTATAAAAACCTAGAAGTATTCCAGTAAGCTAACTTTAATCATATCTAAGATACAACTATTCAAATATTAATCTAACAATTGAACAAATTTGATTTTACACGATTTGGACACTTTTGCTGTTACATCAAGTATATATAATTTAAAAGGTATATTTTAATTTTTTTTTACATGTCTTCAAACATATATATATATATATATATATAGTTTAAAAGCTGTATTTATGAAATGTATACTATTTCGATCATATTTATATTATTTAGATACATTGTTATATATAATAACAGAGCTATATTTGTGAGATGTCTTGTAATTAACTAGAATACACATATACACACCCACCTATATATATATATATGTGTGTGTGTGTGTGTGTGTGTGTGTGTGTGTGTGTGTGTGAGAGAGAGAGAGAGGAGCTAATTTGTTACTGAGTAGAAACGCGTGAACGCAAGCATTTTTATTGAACATATGGCAACAAAATTTTCCGCTTCTGTGTCAGCGAACTTTGTATCGTTCATGCTGTCAAGACTCCATTAACTTTCGTCTCCGTTCTTCGTTACTCGGTCTAACGAGACAAAGGAGAATAATTAATGTTGTTAATCTTTTGAGCGAGTGAAGCTTGCAACTCTTATCCTGAAGTCGTCGTTCTGTGTTCGCCATCAGTAACCTTTATGTCAACGGAGTTGGTTTGAATTAGAACTTACAACTTTGGCCAGATAATGTTACTATGACACAAGGGGTGACATCTCGTTCGTATTATACATACGAACGAGAAATCTTTAGCGAAGCGAAGTGAGTAGAAAAGACGATAAAGGAACAGGATTCAGGAAAACAGAAAATGACTATTGGCATTGCATTTAACATTTTGTAGAATGTAGGTTGTTGTTCATGATGACGGTAGTCTTTGAGTATAGAATCCAGAGGTTGGCAGTGAATATTTCGAAGACAGTAGGGAAGCGTAGTTCAGGTTGGCAGTGGATATCCCGTTAACGTAGTAGAGCGTATTTCAGTCGTTTTCCCTTCTGTTCATTCGCTTGACAGGTTGGCATTGGACATTCGGAGAGAGTAAACAAAATGGCCGCCTTTATACACGACGGATTGAATATTTTACGTCTCCTGATTGGTTAACCTTCTATTGGGGAACTATAAAGTGAGTCAAGTCATTTGGGATGGCTCACTAGTTACATAAGGGTACACAAAAATTGTAACATAGTTAGCAGGGAAGTAAGCACTCGAAAGGGTGTTCCGCAGACGAGAAAATAAACTACGGAAATAGAACGGTTGCATCTAGGTACTTCAACAGTAAAAATGTGAGACCTAATTACCAATCCAGTATCACCCTTACATTCATAATTAACAACCCGGACAGTAATATAAACCATAAAATAATTTCAGAATGTTGAGAGATTTCAGTTTACAGACATTAAATGCCATATAACAAGAACGATCTGGTGTCATTTGCTTGTAAAAATACCGCGGGAATTAGAGAAAGTAACTCATGTATGTTTTTTCTTCTATGTGCCGTGTCTCTTCAGGACGTGGATGATCATGGCTCCCCACAACATCCTATCCCTTGTAGCACTTAAAAGTATCCTTTATTTTTACTATCCCTCCTAACCCCTGTCCTATCAACCATTTACACGAGCTCCTTAGGTAGTTTACTCGCTGTTTTTCTATCTTCTTCTTGCCTACAGTACGTCTTGTGAGTATCAAGTTTTCCTAACCTACCTTCATCTTTACGCGTCCTAGAAATTTCAACTCTCTCTTTTTGATTCTGAGAATAAGTAACCTTTTTTGTTTCTATTTTCCTTAAAACTTGCCTGTTGTTCACATGTCCCATCCAAGGTATTCTCAGCATCCGTCGATAGAATTACATCTCTGCAACCTCAAGTCTCCTCTTCATCAGAGAGGAAACTCTCCAACACTCACTGCTATATAAGAAAATTTATATTACATAGCATTTAAGCACAGTTTTATACGTTTTTAACGCATTTCCCCTGTTTCTTAATACTTTGTTTAGCTTTTGCAAAGCATCTTTAATTATTCTAATGTGGCTTCAGATTTAGCTAGTGTTAAATTGATAAGATCATTCATATCCTGAATTCGAAACAAGTCTACGGAGGTCTTGTTTCATTGAACACTTGATAACAATACAATACAAACCAATAATAATGACAATAATAATAATAATAATAATAATAATAATAATAATAATAATAATACACCGGTTACCGAGATAGCACCTGTAACAGTTTTATGGGACTACACAATATACACAGACAGAACAATCAAAGCTAACCGCCCAAACATTGTGTTTAGAGACCGCAAACAAAAAAAGTGCCTCCTTATTGATATGGCAGTCCCTGCAGACTGCAATGTATCATTGAAGATCTTCAAAAAGCTATTAAAGTACAAGGACCTTAAAATCAAAATCTCAGAAATGTAGCACATGAGAACATCAACAATCCCTGTTGTACTTGGAGCCCGCGGATTGATTGGAAAAGATTCCAGTAAACTCACTGAAGGGATTCCTAGAAACCTATGCCTTAAAGAAATACAAAAAAAAAAAATTCTCACGTGTACAGCCCACACCTTACGAAGGGCTTTATCTATATAAAATATGTGTGTATGAGTTTGTTTTTTTTGGTGGGGGGTTGCTTTTTTTAATTGATGAGTAGAAAATGTCATGATGCCATTTCTAACCTTAGGTCTCTTGGTGGGACCCGGAAAGAAATGTGAACACACCAGAAATCAAAGGAAATAAAATAATAATAATAATAATAATAATAATAATAATAATAATAATAATAATAATAACAGAGGTTAACAGTAACATTAAAAAAAGGTTTTAAATACAGATTTATTTGGCAGGCAGGCTCCTCCCACTTGGATAGTTCTGGGTATGACGATAAACTACATCCGGCAGCGAGGCCTCCGATTGGGAAATTGAAGGTTTTGAGGATCGCGGAACCACCTCTTAATTACTGTTGTTCCCAGGTCCACTTTGACCCGGTGTTGTAGGACCGGTTAGGCCTCCAGCTATGGGCAAATAGTGAATCCTCAAACAAAGCTCTATGAAAGTGTAAAAATACATTTTTATAGTAACAATACCTGCACATTTTCATATAAAACATTACCAACAAATAACACCAACTTACTAACAAGTTATAGTAAAATGACCAAGCATATATATTGATAGTAAAATTACCAACAATACACCTTTATCGTAAATGACTACATATTTATAGTCAAATTACCAACAATGCAATTTTAAAGCAAAATGACCCGTAATACATTTTATAGTAGAATTGCCAACAATAAATTTTATCTGTAGTTGAAGGTGTACAATTGCGTTCAAAATATATTTATCTGAAGTCATGAAGTTGTGTTCATAATATATAGATTAAACAACACATAGAAGTTGATATGCCGCTAAACAAAATTAACCATTCAACAACGAATGCACCTATATAAAAAATGCGTGTTGTGACCGCCTCGAGGTGGTGTAATGGCGAGCAAGCTTGTCTCGCTAAAAGAAATATGACTGAGCAGTGTGTTTGATCCTCACTAAGAGCCCCCCTACTTTCAGCTTTGTGCCACATCTAAGCACTGGTTGGAAGATCACTATAAAAATTGTTATATAGATTTATTTTAAAATTGCAATATACAGATTTATTGAAAATACTTATATTTGAATTTCACAAGATTTTCCTGTATTTTTTAATTCTATATCAAAATGGTTTACAACTGCGTATTCAGTCGAGATAGACATGCATGTGACGTAATGGTTTTCTGTACAGGAAATGGAATCAATGAAACGTGTTCGAACATCCAAGTCTGTGAAATAAGAGGATAAGCAGAACTTTCTAGCATTGGTTACAGCGAGTCTAAGAGAAAAAAAAACTTCGGTGAATTCTCCACCGCCTCTAAGTCAGCAACTGTACCATGTTTCCTAAGAATTAACAAGTATGGTAATACAGAGTTGATAGACATGAAAAGAAAATCAAGTGATAGAAAGCAATGTTTACTTACACTACATTTCAAGCCACCCCCAGAATTAGCTTGGGATGAACATATTAGAATAAGATTCACACCTAATTATCAGATTTTTAGCTAGGGTTTTGAAGGGCGGGTGAAGATGGTACACGACTCCTAAAACCAGCCGTGCTAATTTTTTCGGATTCATAACGTCTTTTGTTTTCCCTTTTCTGTTCTACCCCTAAAAAACAAATGTTTAGGGGTAGGCCCGATTTTTCCCCACATATGGGGTAAAATCTAACCCCCAAATCCTGCAACATTTAGTTTCTCGAAATCATGGAGAAAACTTCTAAAGAAACATGGTTGAAGAAAATGGCTAAGAATATGAAGCAGCGAGCAATCGCTAAGAAAATGTCAACGAACGGCATTTCAGAAATCCTCTTGTTGTCTCAAAATACTGTTTTGAATCGGCCAAATTATGATCGTCTTCGAAAGTTGCGGCATACGATAGCACGCAGGCTGTTAGGACAGCAGAAATGTTCAATGAAAGAAGGCTGATAGACAAGTGATGAATCAGCGTGACTTCTTCGTTTTTGTGTCAGTAGATAGCACTAAATGTAACATTCAAAAATATGGACCGAAGAGGAGCATTTCACAAAAAAATAAACAGCATTAAATATGTCGCGCCGGGTCTTTCCTTTTATTTCGTCCCCTTAAATTAAAGTTACTTATCGCAAATATTAATTCACCCTAAGAAATTATTAATTTTGAATCAAAGTTTGTTTTTTAATTAAATTTTTGGCACTCTTTTGAAATTATAAATTTTAAATCAAAATTTATTTAGCTTGCCTTGAAATATCTTCAACCCACAGAATGAAAGATTACCAAAAATCTGGGAGTTATTCGCTTTTCGTAAGTGCTGAGGATATTCGACGTACTTACAAGAATTTTTTTACAATTTAAAAAAAGAAAAAAGGCTTGTTTATCAGGGTGAGTGCGAAGGTAGACCACACACTTAGAAGTAGCGCAGCTGAATCAACCATATTTTGGACGACCGTAAAGGTCAACCCAACCGGAGTGCAATGGAAGGGGCCTCGCTCTGGAAGAATTTAGTGTGAATTTTAGTATATATATATATATATATATATATATATGTGTGTGTGTGTGTGTGTGTTTTTATATATATATATATGTGTGTTTATATATATATATATGTTTATATATATATATATATATGTTTATATATATATATATATATGTTTATATATATATATATATACATATATATATATATATATATATATATATATATATATATATATATTGGGGTGACTTAATATTTTGAAGTGATTTAACAGAGAAGAACCATTTCGTCAAAGGTGACACCATTTTAAACTGTGTATAAGATATATAAATTGCGTATAAAATAAATGATACTCATAAAATATCTATATTTTTCCGGCGTTGTCATGCTCTATCGACCGTTTTACGTATGACGTTTCTCATACGATATACACGTATACATAAATTTCAAATAGAAACTTCAGGAAATGTCAGAATTTGATTAACACAATATTGTCAACGACGCTGAAAACATTCACTTCTTGATAATGACTGAAACGATTGAAGCCTGGAATTCGTGAGAAGATACTATTAACATAAAACTTACGGTTACAACTAGCAATTTGTGAAACAAAAGCAGAAAAAAGCATGAACTTTCGACAGTTAAAACCACAGTTATCAGACGGAACTACAACATTTTATTTGATAACAGGAAAGCACAACAAAAAATTACACATTGAAACCATTCGTTGTGCAGCAATTTATCAGTTTTTCTCCTCCTAAGTTGCGTCATCTGCGTCCATGATTACCGATCATTTTACTATCTTGCTCATTTCTAATTTTGGCATTTAGGTCCGCCATGATTATACTAATTTCTTGTGACATTTTCAAACATTTACAGACGAAGAAGACACTTGAGGCAATAGAAGACACTTGAGGCAATATAAATGTAATTTAACAAAAGAACACTGAGAATAACTTGGACAGAAAACATGTGAGGAATGAACATGTTTCAGGGAAATAGCAATGAAAAGGTTACTTTTGTTTAGGATCAGAAAGAGACAGTATCTATCTATCTATCTATCTATCTATCTATCTATCTATCTATCTATCTCAGCTTTTATATTATCTATCTATCTATTTTCTATCTATCTATTTTCTTTTCTTTTTAAATCATTCCAAGTCAATAAAAGCACTAGGACGCAAGAGGTTACTGAGTGCTACTACTATTAAGGAGAGAGGACAATAAAAGAATAAGAAGTAGACAGAAGATAGCGATTGATATTGCATTTAAATTTTTGAAGATCAAACTTGACTGGGAAACCGGAATAGAGTTTCACAAGCGAAGTGAGTAAAGAAACTGTTAGCATAGAACTTACGGTTAAATCTAGCCAACTCAGGTGTAAACTGATGAGACCTTGCCGCCAATTTAGTACTGCGCTAAAATTCACAAAGTTTAGGTACCATAGAGGAAAGTCCATCAGAACAATTACCATGAAAGTATATATATATATATATATATATATATATATATATATATATCTTTCTCTCTCTATCTAACTATCTATCTATTTCGTATTTTCTAATATGTTGCCACATTTATCTATTTGGTACATATGCATTAGTTTATCATTTCACCACGAGCACGGCAATAAATCGCTAAACGCTTAGGTTACTGTGAATGAAAGAAATAAGGAGCTCAATAAAAGAACATGATTCAAGGCGACAGAAGACGAGGATTGACAGTGTTTTTAAGATTTTCAAATCCCTGTCCCTTGCAGGCCGATTTCTGGCAGAGGCATTATCTTTCTGTTGTAGAACATGTCAATCTAGGTAGCTTCTTCATTAATTTCACTTTTTAAGAAAATAAAAAATACATGAATAACAACTCAGAATTACTGATTTAAAAATCTATGAAACATAACAAAACAAAAGTCATTGAAACAAAGCAAGTTCAGTCGAACATTGATGACAATTCCAGAACAACGTAACTATAAACAATTTTTTTCTATCCTCTGCCAGCCGCAATGATGGAGAAAGCATTACCTCGAACCATCGCCAGTGAGACTGTAATACATGTTTAATGTAGTTTGAATGTAGCAATCCGACGTAGGAAGTAATTTGTTCAATGTAACAGCAACAATGTCTAGTAGCAGCTATTCAGGAATTCATAAGGTCTTCCATATCAGAGGTTGGCAGTGGATATTCGGAGAGAGTAGGAAAACGTAGTTCTGCGGGTCTTTTCATCTTACTTTGTTATTACACCTATGCGATCCTATGTTCAATTTCCTTAACTTCCGTATTAAATTGTTTATAAGTGGTTCCTGCACCGAAGTATCTGAAGTGTTGAGAATTCATGAATTTCATCGCAATTCTGAGAGTATAGGAAACAAAATCGAAAAAACCATGACGATTCTATAATTTTGAAAACTCACAGAATTTTGTCTCCAAGTCAAGAAAAACAGGAATTAGACGAATATTAGATATAGATAAGAATAAGTGTAATTTTTATGTACTGGGGATTGCCAGATAAAGTTCTTCTGGAAAAATTGGATTGAAAACCGTTTAATATGACCATCATATTTGTAAGCAATCTTGTGAACTGACAGCAAGATGTGGATTTTTTTCATTTTAAAGCCTCTAAAATGAAAGGGCTGTAGTTTGAATGTAACAATCCGACGTAGGAAATAATTTGTTCAATGTAACAGCAACAATGTCTAGTAGCAGCTATTCAGGAATTCTTAAGGTCTTCCATATCAGAGGTTGGCAGTGGATATTCGGAGAGAGTAGGAAAACCTAGTTCTGTAGGTCTTTTCATCTGACAGTTTAGCAGTGGATATTCCGACAAGAAAAAACAAAATGGCCGCCTTTATACACATCGGATCGAATATTTCAAGTCTTCTGATTGGTTAACCTTCTCGTGGTAAACTATAAAATGAGTCAGCTCATTTTAGTTTGCTCACTAGTACATTACGTACACAAAATAACTTATCAGAGACACGCTGCAAGAACCACTCCGTTTCGCGAGTCTCGTTCCTTAATCGAGACGCAATCGGGCTAATCCTACGAAGGAACGCCAATAACCCCTGAAGTCTCCACTGCCACAGGAGTAAAAAAAAATCTATCAGCAAGAGAAGAATATTTAACTATTTTTTTCATCTCTGCGTCTCGGGCGACGGACCCCGGCTCAACCGCAGACCTGATCAAATTACCGGCCAAAATGTATCCGCACAGGCCGCATCCCAAAGCAACGACTTACC
>OZ038496.1:52259459-52284459 GCA_964036315.1 Acanthosepion esculentum
GAGAGAGAGAGAGAGAAATAAATAGATACATAGAGAGTGAGATGGAGTGGCCGGAAATATATATTTAGGTAGTATTTGTTAAGTCAAACGAAGTGTTTCGAATTCATTTTTCATAGTATATTTCTAATTTTCAAATAAATTGTTGTTTCATCAGAATTGTGGACATACTGTTCAAAGTTCATAAAATATCTAAACTCTCCAAAGTACAAGAACAAGAGAATGAACTTTGGGCAGTTTAGCAAAAAAAAAAGAAAAAAGATAAGCAGACAAAAGCAGAACGTTTCTTTAGCAACCTGCTTTGTTCACTGATAAACTTCATCATGGCAAATGTGGAGATTTCATTTACAAATTACGAAATAAAATCTACACATTTTTCTTGAATATTTATATATTCCTCAGAGGAAGAAACGCGTTGTTAAAGAGAAGTTTTCCTTTTGCATTTTTATTTATATTGGATGTTTTATTTATATCTGAATTTTACACACATACACACATACACACACACACACACACACACACATACATATTTGTCTCTCTTTCTCTGTGTCACACTCTCTCTCTCACACACACACACACACACACATATATATATATATATATATATATATATATATATATAGATATAGTTAATTTTATAGAATGGCGAAATCACTTCGGTAACTAAATTTTAAAATGCATTAACCCACTAATCACTCGATGAATGATTAATTTAAATATATATATATATATATATATATATATATATATATATATATATATATTTATTTAGTTCTGTGTGTGTGTGTGTGTGTGTGTGTGTGTGTGTGTGTGTGTGTGTGTGTGTGTGCACGCTTATCAGTCCTGACATGACACCTCGTTTGCAGTCATTTTTACGCCACCATGAAATAGCTTTTCTGCGGCTTTTCTTGTAAATGTTCTGCTCCGTTATCCTCTTTGGGAACACGATTTCATGAAGTTTCATAATTTACTCATTGAACATCCTAGTTGTAACCGTAAGCTCTATGCCACTGTATGCTATACATTCCTCTCAACTACGATCTTCAAAACATTAAATGCAATGTCAATCGTTATCATCTCTCCTTAAACACTGATTTTTTAGTGTCCTCTCTGATTCTTTTTTCTCATTAGCCCCTTGCTTTGTATTGGCTTTCATTGATTTGTTTTTGATGGCATGACTAACACATACGAACACACACACACACACACACACACACACACACACACACACACACACACATATATATATATATATATATATATATATATATAAGTGGACATTGAAGTCAACACCCAGAGGCGACAGTCTGTTTCATGCTTAAATGATTGCGTTTTCTTAACATAAGCTTTTATATTGACATAAGCTTTTATATTTACATACACCCTGTCCTTGATATTGAGCACTTTAATCCATAAATATATCATAGCTTAAAACTACATCTTATCATATATATATATATATATATATATATATATATATATATATCCTGGTAGGACGAGAACGAACTGAGTACACTTCCAACGTTCGTAACATTTAATTTTTAAAGAGGGCTCAATACATAGTAGAGCAATATATTATGAATCATTTTTTGAGTTAATCTCCAGCTGCAGTTAGATGTCAAATATTTGCTGTGACACATTATTAAGATAATAATTTCTATTTTTTTCTTTTTCGCTTAGTTTGAATTTAACGTAGGTCATATTCGATTGGTTGCTCAGGGTAGAGCCCACAAGGTTCACTCAACTGTAATTTATAATCTCCTGAGGAGGCGCATCGTTACGTGTTGAAACACGACTGCAATGGTGTAGCGATCTTTGCATCCTAATATATATATATATATATATATATATATATATATATATATATATATATATATATATATATATATATAATCTTTACACACACCACACACACACACACACACACATATATATATATATATATATATATATATATATATATATATATATATATATATATATATATATATATATTCAAAATTTGAATTTTTTCCGTTTTAAGAAATCTGGCGTATCTTGTGTGAATGGATGGCGGATCAGGATATGCGAGAGATAGAAAAAAGATAATAGTTATTACGAGCTACAAAGTACAGGAAATTGTGGAGAACCATGATCGCCAACGCCCTGAAAGGACACGGTACATAAAAGAAGAATGAACAGATTCAAGAAAATATTCGTCGTATTATTTTACAGAATATATCACATAAGTACAAAACTTATAAAGTGCTGCAAGCGACAGGGAAATGTGGAGAGCCATGATCGCCAACGTCCTGAAACGACACGGCACGTAGAAGAAGGATGAAAAGATTCAAAGAAAAATTCGTCATATTACTTTACAGGATATATCATATAAGTATACATTATCGTAGACTACATGTCGCTCTTATAATGTAACACAAGTTTTTCGAATGTTTTAAATTGTGAGATAAAACACAGAAGATGCGTAAATTTTAAAAAGACAAATATTTTCAACAAAATTTTGAAAACAGTCTCATTGTAAAGACAGCAAATTTATGAGAGTCAACTTTAATGTTAAATGCATTCTCAATGTCCTGAAACTAGATTTCAGTCGTTCATCCAGTGATTTTCTGCGCAGTTTTTCGTTGGACGAAACAGAACAGAATAGCATTGTGAAATTCACGTTGGCCAACGTAAATCCCCTTCTTCCAAATTCTTCCAAAAGATTTCGATTTGTTTAAGGTCGGGCGAACACGACAGCCACTTCACAAATCGAGTGTCTTTGAAGCCCGTTATATTCAGATATTGATTATATTTCTTCGCCGAATGTGTAGGAGTTTTTGTCATGCATTAAAAACCGTCTTTCTGAAAGCGTTTAACGTCTTGAAACATGGCTCCACGCGAGCCTTCAGAGGTTAATGTATTATGTCTGACTTGTTATCTTAACACCGTCTTGACCTTGCCCATAGCATCCTGGTTCGCCATCTGTAATCACTATGCATGTATGTCGATCCGTGTAACCTTCGGGTAATTTTGAACTGAGCACTTTATTTAATCAACAGATGTAAATTGTTTTCATTTTTTTGTCAATGTCTTGTTCTTTTTTTTCTTTTTATTCTAGTACTGATTAGTTATTTCTCGTCCAGTTTACAATGGTTCAGAATCAGTACTACTCGGTCCGGGGATTGAACTCATAATTATGCAGCCACTAGACGTACGACCTAACGTTTGCAGAATTTCAAACCTGTGAACAGTGTGTTCGTCAATAAACTTCACAGTTTTACTCCACGTGTCTGGTCTAACGAATGTTAGGACGACATTCTTCAGTGAAAATTACGGTTAGATAATCGGTGTTCATTTATTCTTTTAATCAATTCATTCGATTTACTTTGTAGATATCTATCAAAGATGCACGAGTAATTAGTACCATATCTTTTTTTCTACTTGAATTAGACCTAACCAAAACATTAGTCTGAGAGTCTGTTATATTCTTAAATAGCCTCGTCAGATCGAGACTTTAATAAGGATGCCATTCATGGCACCATACCTGTTCAGAAATATCTAAACTCTCGGCTGTATTCAACCGCTTTCTAAGATCAATGGTTAAAAATACCTTTGTTCGGAAATTGATATGGTAGCTCAATTACAGACGGAAATAAACAAATCGCAAGTCCAAGCTCGAAGATTCAGGGGCAGGAAGAAATGTCGAAATCACGAATCGCAAGCCCCCGTGTCAAAAATTCCAATACACGTAACCGGTCAGAAATCCAAAGCACATGGCAACAGTCACTCGCAAAAAACTACTTCTCAATTCGAAAACACTAATCGTTTTTATCGACTGAACAATTTTTTTTTTTCATTGGTTGGAGAGGACAAACAATATTAGCATATATTCGAGATGCATTTATGGCAACAACTGCCACAGACTGATTTCTATTTTTGGTTATTTTGTTTTCGGCATATCGTACAGAACGCACGTGCCCTTTTTCTCTGTAAGTGACTTTCTCTTTCTCCACAACCTTTGAGCGAGTGAAGCCTATATGTGATGATGAAGACCACACTTCTTGGAACATTCTGGACTGGCGCTACAGAATCACAAACAAAGAACTGTACCAAATAACAGAAAACAACATTACGTGAAGACTTTCAACAGCAGCAGTGGCTAAAATGGATAACTTGAAGAGAAAATAATGACATAATCAAGATGTTGACATTCCACACTACTTCAAATAAAAGATTAGGGAGGAAACACCGAATACTGGAAAAGGCGATAACAGCTTCTGGACTTATGAAACTTATTTTCATTAAAAAATTTTAAGAAAAAATGTATTATAAATTTCATCCTCTGACAGTAGAACAAGCTCTTCGGTCTGTTAATGCACAACTTTGTATTTGATCAAATTTCCTCCATATATCTGGATTGAAAGTCGGGGATCTATTTATTAGCGTGAGATTAATGCATAGAAGATTTAACAGCATTACTTCTTCATAGTCAGCCTATGAACTTTTTAGAACACGCCCGTATTCTTGCATTTGAGGAGCGTGGAACCACCTCTTAATTGCTGGTGTTCCCAGGTCCACCCTGACCCGGGGTGGTAGCCCCTGTTAGGGTTCCAACTATGGGCAAATATTTAAACCCCAAACTGAGGTCGAACACTATGAAAGTGTAAAAATAGGTTGTAATACCAGTAATCATTTTTTGTTAAAAAGTTATTACCAGCAATACATTTTAGAAGATATAAATCTTGCCAGCAATATATTTTTTGAAAAATATTAGCAGCAATAAAATTGTTGTCGGCAGTGAATATCCACTGAGAATACCGTAGAACAAAACAAACCAAACCAAACCAATTGCCTTGTTTCTGATAAATTACAAACGTTAAATTACATTGGCCTTTACATGAAAGCCAAGTTTACAATTTTAAGCTAATTTTTGAACGCCCAGACAACGAAATAAAACTACCTTACTGGTTAACTCGACATTTTGCCTCGAGGAACTTGTGTATTTAAGAAAAATGTCTATTGATATCCAAATGTCTAATAATTTTCAAATACTGAACGTTTCCTGCAAAAATCCGTAATCGTTACTGGATTGCTGCTTGCTCAAACACCGTTTTTATATAATGATAATTCAAGTTGAAAATGACAGTGTAATTGTGTTGCTGTAAGTGATGTATGTAAATAATGCATGACGATTGGTGTATTATCAAAGTCCTTGCTATGACTACCAATTAATCGTAATATTCCGATAAGAAAGCACAAAAGTTTTAATGACTAAGAAGTATTTTAACAGAAAGTGCGACTCCGAAATCCGAAGTCACATTGGAATAAGGAAAAATACCTCCCAAAGGTTTATCAAAATATTATGATCCAGGAAAATTTTTATAGAAACAAATAATAGGCTATTGAACTGTTATGTAATATCAATCTTCCTATATGGCAGTGAATGCTGGATATTCTCCCCCCTGATGAAGAAGACACTTGAGGCAACGCGAATGTTGTTTTACAGAAGGATACTGAGAATACCATGAATTGAACATGTGAGCAACGACGAAGTTCTACAGACAATGGAAACAAAAAGGATACTTATTATTAACATGAGAAACAAACAGTTGAAATTTCTAGGGCACTTTATGAAGAAAGAAGGTTTGGAAAATTTGATACTCATTGAAAAGCATCCGGGACAGAGAAAAACGGTGTACAATCAATTAGAAGAGAGAACAAAGAGGCAAACTTTACTAACAGCTACAAATGACAGGAACTTGTGGAGAGCCACAATTGCCCACGTCCTGAAGGGAAGTGATAAATACATGTAGAAGAAAACTCAATCATTGTCTTTTATTTTTTCGTATTTCAAAAGTTATGTTTTATTTCCTATGAAGATTGTGTTTCAGCTTCAGATGAACATCATTTTTTTCTCTACATTTACAGTGAACTCAAACATGACAAATTTATGAAGGATATGGTATTCTGAAGCAGGAAAACTACATTTAATGGTAGAAAATTGATGTTACTTTTCTCCAAAATAGTTCAGAATTCACCTAAATACCCCATACCCCATTTTCTCCGAATATCCACCCCACCAAAAAAAAAAAAAAAAACTCTAAACCTAAGTTATTTTTGAATTTGATTGTTTCATCATTTGACAAATTATATTTGCTAAATTTGACCATTTTTTTTCCTAATTAGGAATCGGTTTTAGGTTGGGTAATTTTGGGGGGTTTTGGCAAATTTATTTCTAATAGATATTTTTATCTGTAAAATTATTCAAATACCACAAATTTTTTATTTTTTTCTATTTTCAAGAAATGTAAAACCAAAAAATTTAGCTTCTGTTCGGACACCTTTTTTCTTTAAGTTTGCAACAGGATAGAGTAGTGGCCAATTTTTTTCACGTTTGATACTACCTCCGCTGAGCAGTGGTTCTTGAACTTTTTATTGCCCAAGGCACCTTTTTCACCATAAGTTAGAATTTCATTCCCCACTTTCCAATCGTGTCCGACTCAAAAGATGCATTCCAAATAATATGCATAGATTGTTGAAAATCTTCATTTTTCCCTAGTACAGTGTAACCCGGATATAAGAGACCCGGATATAAGATAAACCCGGATATAAGAGAGGTTTTCTCTGGTCCCAAATTAGAGCCTGTGTTAATAAAACAAAATAGACCAAACCAGGATATAAGAGAAACCCGGATATAAGAGACTTCTTCTCCGGTCCCGACAACTCTCTTATATCCGGGTTACACTGTAATACGTATACATTTACATGGATTATTTATATAGAGGAGTTTTACAAATTTAATAGCAAAAGAAAATTTTGATGAATTTTTAAACTTGAATACATGTACGGCAAGTTGTTTTAATTCATAACTAATTATTAAATAAATAAACTGAAGCATACTTCAATAAACAAAAAGGTTCAATAGAATGCCAGGTTATTGTAATTTAATAAACAAAATTATGTAAAGAAAAAGTAAATGATTTCTCTCCCCTGAAACACTGAAATCCCCCACTAGGATTATTCATACCTGGTTAAGAACCGCTGCTCTAAAGAGTGTAGTTTTAATAAGGCTTTACGTTTGAGAGGGTGTTTTGTGCTGCCAAAAATTTCTTGCGTTGAGTTGAGTTAGTCAGAAAAAATACACAATAAAAAAATGCACTTAATAAGATAGAAATTAGCATACTATCGAGATTCTTTAGTATGGAAAGTGTTCTGGATAATTCTTGGAATACTAAACTTGTTGAGTGAGTGAGTGAATTAGTGAGTGAGTCAGTAAATCAGCAACAGAGTAAATCAGAAATGATAGTGTCTAAGTTATGCATTGCGTTCTTGGAGCGCGGAAATTCGCGTCCTTCCGTTTTTGCGATGATGACCGAAAAAGAGCTGGTCTCTCGAAATTAATGCTACACATGTTTCAGATTTTTTTCTTTGTTTGCTTTTGTGCTTTTTGTTTTGTTTATACATGTCGATAAAGCTAAAAAGGGTGGTAACAGCGGTTTGAACACAAGCGCGTCTGTACTGAGCAGCTGCTATAAGAGGAAAGAATTTTCTCATTTTTTCATGGCGTAATAATAATAAAGAAGCCGAAAGTATTTGCGATTATTCATTGACCAACATTCACAGGATTGCTTAACAGAAGGAAGAAAAAAGGTTCAAAACTAGGATAGGTGAAAAAAAAAAAGATCGTTAATTCAAAGTTCCCTGGAGCTCCATCGAAAATACTTTCTGCTGACAATTAGCCAGTCACCTCTTTGCTTAGTACAGTGTAACCCGGATATAAGAGAGTTGTCGGGACCGGAGAAGAAGTCTCTTATATCTGGGTTTCTCTTGTATCCTGGTTTAGTCTATTTTGTTTTATTAACACAAGCTCTAATTTGGGACCAGAGAAAATCTATCTTATAGCAGGGTTTCTCTTATATCCGGGTCTCTTATATCCGGGTTACACTGTAATTTAATTTCCTGTGTCTGATAAAGACATAGACTTCAAGAATTTCCAAAAAAGTTCCTAGAAGAAAGTCTGAACAAAGGAGATACGGTTCTTTATTTTATTTACCAATTCCTTTCAGGGCGTCGCAGATCATGGCTCTCCAAAATAAATTGATTTTGTCGCTCGTATGCGGGGTGTCCCCCCACAATTGTCATCATTTAAAATGTAAAATAACTACAGGGTGCGATGGATAAATTGTCGTCTAAATTACGCAAAAACGAAAATGACACTGACATCTCATTTTAACAAATATATTTACCAAAATTGCACAAAAATATCTTGAAATACTAAATTTATTCAATAAAATCACCATTGGCTTCAACCACGGCCTCCAGGCGACTTCGGAATATCCTGCAACTCTTCTGGACTTTCTCCTTGCATAAATTGGTGAATGCTGCCATAAACCTTGCCTTCAATTCATCTTTGTTATTACAAGAAGCAACCGCCCCCCACACATAATAATCAAGGGGACTGCTATCTGACGAGTTAGGTGGCCAGATGTAAGGGGTGATGTGGTCGCAGAAATTGTCTGACAATCATGATTAGGTTCTCCTGCTTGTGTGGCATGGTGCTGTTGCCAGATATGGGGTCTTCCAGCAGCCATCCTCTTGACGTAGGGCAGCACTACCTCCTCAAAGCACCTGATGTAGGCCTCTGTGTTGTCTGAGACCCAATTAGAAGACGAATGGAGGCATAACTGCGTCATCACTAGTGATCACTCCAAACACCTTCGTAATCACCATCAGATTCATCCGAATCTTTCCGAATCCTCTGCAGTGTCCTCAGATTGACACCCAAACACTCGGAAATGTTTGTATTGGAGCTTCCGGCGCGAATGCCAAGCAGCACATCATGCCGTTTCTAAATACCTGGGTGAGTGAATCGCGTCATGGTGCTCTTTTTTCACACAGATGTTGCCCAACTGACTTTACTATACTTTACAGTCGAAAAAATAAAACAAACAACGCGCATGCGCGAAATTAAAAATCTAAACATATGCTTCATGTTGAACCATAAAATATTTATTTATCAAAGTCAGAACAAGATATCCAAAGGGATGTAGATTTTATAACCGATTTCACAAAGCTTCACAAATGTTCAATATGCGCACCACCTGTGGAACGACACACATCAAATCGCTAGTACAGCTTCTGTGAAGCACGCAGTAGCATGTCTTGCGTAACATTCTCCAGCACCTCTGCCTAATATTCTCTAGGCTTATGGGAAGAGGTGGGATATAGGCCTGTCCTTTCATATATCCCCAAAGAAAAAATCACAAGATGTCTAGTCAGGTGAACGTGATGGCCATTTCAACAGCACTCTGTCATTATCGCTGGCACACACGATTCATCTTCCTGGTAGATTATCAGTGGGATAAGTCGGCGCAGTCAACTTAATTTTAGGGCATTTTGTTAAAATTTGAGATCATTTGAGTGAGAATAGGCTATGTTATTAGACTACAAAATTATGTCAATTTTTTTTGGGGGGGTAGGGCTGGCAAGGGGGGATTAAAATTTGTTATTTTCGCTTCGTGATTCTATAAACATCATTGAAAATGTCTAAAGAAGGGGCCGGAAAGATTTCGGACAATGGAAAATATGTCATATTTACGAAAAATGCTTTGAAAGTTTGCTTGCCAAATATATATAAACACACACACACACACACACACACACACACACACACACACACACACACACATATATATATATATATATATATATATATATTGGATATACACTGTATTGCTTAAATAAAAATTGTCACTTCGTTTATTCAGCAGCTAGAATACTGAGTTTCGCAGACAAACCTTATTCAGTAAACTCGTCAGGAGGCTTCAGGAATTCACTGCCGTTATTTTTCAATATCTTTATACTAAGTTTGGTGTAATTAATCATGGAAGAATCACACACACACACACACACACACACACACACACATATATATATATATATATATATATATATATATATATATATATATATATATATATATATATATATAGTTAAATTTCCCAGAATAATTCTGTGGATAAGACAAAATGGTATAAAAATGACAATTGGAAAAAACTTTTTCCCGGTGCGTTTCGTCTTCCGACTTTTTCAAAGAAAACATTGAGAGCGAACTGTTTTGTTGTTATACTTACATTAAATACGAAAAATTTTAAAAGAGAGACGCTCCTGCTAAGCCTCTTTCTGGATAATGGTAACTTCCTTTATACTAAGTGTTTATTTCCGAGAACTATCTATCTATCTATCTATCTATCTATATATATATATATATATATATATATATATATATATATATATATATATATATATATATATATGTAATTTAAATTATAGTATATCAGATAATCACAATTTTGGGTTTAGTTATATATTATACACGGATTATAGTTTCTTTTTTTTAATTTTAAAATTATATTCGGCAATTAAAATAAGCGGGATTCACATATGTATGAAAAAAAGAAAATTATTATTATATATTTAAGTGGTGAATATACATATTTTTTTTTTAATTAAGGGGAGATTACTGGTTCTTATATAGCACATGTATTTAATTGTAATATATTAAAAAGCGGCCAGGGATAATACATATATTTATTAATTAATTAATTACATATATATATATATATATATATATATATATATATATATATATATATATATATATATGATAACTAATATTATCAAATTATCTATCTATCTATCTATCTATCTATCTATCTATCTATCTATCTATCTATATATATATATATATATATATATATATCAAATATGTGGTGCAGTTCAATTTATATTACATGAATCATTCATACAAAAAGTAGATTAGTAATGTTAATGATATAAATGGCGAAAAACATATTCGCAAACAAATTTATTAAAGATGTATTAACCTTCGAATCACTCGATGAATGTTATGATGCTTATTTTTAATAGCTTCAAGTTGTATAAGGTCTTTTGTTTATTCTGCTAGTACTTTCGGCTGTACATTCAGCCATCCTCAGGAATGCAAATTATTTAACTTAATAAAATTAACTTTAATAAATTTGCTTGCGAAGATGTTTTTCGCCATTTATATCATTAACTTTACTAATCTACATTTTGTATGAATGATTCATGTAATATATATATATATATATATATATATATATATATATATATATATATATATATATATATATATATATATATATATATATATATATATATATATAGTTAGTTAGTTAGTTAGTTAGTTAGTTAGACGGGAGCTCCCATCATGCATAAAATGAGATTTACTTTTCAATCACCCAGTATGTCGGCTCGGATTGAGGAATTGGAGAGCTGAGTTCGAATTCCAGTCGAGTCCATTATATTCACTTATGTGCTAATACTGTTTGGAAAGGTATGAATCCATCTCTACTCCCCCAGCTATGGGAAAATAACAGGACAGAATGGGTCCTATAGCCCTGGGTGGTGAATGATATAGGAGAAGGAAAACTCAGAATTCAAAACATACGGTGCATCGTTTGTTGGATCTTGTGTGATACTGTACACCAGTTTTCACTAATCGGCTATCCAGAAAGTGTGGTTGATTCTGCACAGGTCGTCTGGCTGTTGATTCTAAGAACTGAACTGCTTGATCCTCATGCGTTGAAAACGATGGGAGAGTCCAGTATATATATATATATATATATATATATATGTTGCTATTGTAAACAATAAGCTATATCTTGTGCCCGACGAATTGGTTAACCATCAAAACTTACGTTGCACATTAAACGTATGTGTATATTCATATCTCTCTCTCTCTCTCTCTCTCTCTATATATATATATATATATATATATATATATATATATATATATATATATCATTATCTTCTTTTTAAAAATATGATTCCATCGCGACGTAGAAATTTCTATTTTTCAAAACTGAAACTAAAGTTGTAAATTTAATTATAAAATTAAACTTAAAATCCAGAGTTTCGTTCCATTGTCAAGCTATGTTAGGAATAACTTTCTAAGAAATTTACTTAATTAATAAGCGCAGATAATCTTATTATTTTGAGTTGTTATGGTTAAGGAAAATTCAATCTATTTTGATTAGAGGTGGTTCTTTTTTTCCTTTCCCTAGACAACTTATGTATCAAATATATGTTATTTACAAAGTCAGGATAAGTTTAGCTGGAGTGTGGGGTACCTGCTCACAAGCATAAACATCCGTTATTCAGCGTGTCGTTTGAGTTTTCAATGACCAAAATAATTTTGGCATTTTTATTTATCCACTTAATTCATATTTTTATAGAAAAAGATTGTCTAAGTGGGTCAGTTAAATATGGGTAACCATATTTTTAATATTTAAATGTTATTCCTACAGATTTAAAGTACCATTCATCCTTCTAATAACTAATAGACCATACGGTATTTTTAAAAATAAATATATTAGAATTTAATTATTAATTAATAATCAAGTATAAATGTGTATGTTTCATCTCTCTTCTTTTTTATTTTTTTCCAAAATTAATTACTATTTAAGGAAAATATTTGAAAGTGCCTACAAAAATATCTATTTCATTTCTTTGATTTAGTAAATTTTTATTTTTCAGAAACTTAATAATGTATAATTTTTCATGTGTGCACAAAGGACATGGGTCATTTATTATGCTCTACTGTTTTTATCGAGCACTGTTTTTATTTTTTTAAATAAAAATAATTGCTAAGAACACCAGATTATAAATCTTACTGTTCTTTCTTATTATTTTAATATACATACATACATATATATATATATATATATATATGCGTGTGTGTGTGTGTGTGTGTTTGTGTGTGTTGTTTGTGTGTGTATTTGTGCGTGTATGTGCGTGTGTGTGTGTGTGCATATAGTATTTCTCTTTATTACATTCATATATGCGTATATGTTATCTAATAATTTGTCTATACCCGTATTCCATTTAAAGCCATTTTTACTGAAAAAGTACAAACCAATTTCTATTTTCATAATTATTTTGCTAATTCCATCTTGTTTGCATAAAAGATAACAGATGTTTAGTTTCTGGGTGCGTATGAGTTTTTTATATACATATATGTTGGACTGCTTTCATACATCATTAGTAATTTCAAGAACAGACATTTTATTATAGATTTGAAATTCAGTAAGTCTTTGAAGTATTTTTTTCCTATTATGGACGCAAGCATCAGTCAACAGTGCCATTAAATCTCATGTTAATGTATCACACAATGCTAACATTAAACAAACCTTATTGTTTGTGGAGAATAAAATAATATTATACAATACAAATTGCAAAGACGACAAACAGTTGGAGCCATAATCATAAAATCCGAAAAGCCAACATTAAATAAAACTTTCAGCTTATGAAGTGGTGTGTTAAACATATTCATTAATTCATAAATACATAGTGATTTGATCTACATAATACTGCAAGCAGCTTTGCATTTACTTTAAGCAGGCTGTTAATGACGTCATCTACATTATCGAAGGAAGATTTAAATTTATAACGTTCAAAACACCAAAGTCATTATAGAAAATAAATAAATAAATAAATAAATAGATCACATTGTCCTTGAATATTGAAGACATAATACAGTTGTGATTTGAAAAGGATCAATTATGGATGAAAGCGCTCAAGCATATACGTACGGCCAATTTATAAGTAGAAAAGAACCAACGATCCATTACCTTCTTTGAAAACAAGAGATTTTATTCTTTTTTAAACGTTATCAAAAGACGTACTCGCTATGTTGTCCAAATGAACTTCTTTGACATACATTTGCAAGTATATTTGGGCAGCATATCTTCATTCAAACGCTTCATTAAATAATTTAGACATATTACGTCTGTCTACTTTTATAATAATCCTTTCTAGTTCTTTAATCATTTTCTTGATGTTAAGATGAAATTCATCAAGAAAGGCGCCATCATTTTTTCCTACCCAGATACTTGCGATCTCCTCAGGAGTGAATTACAAAGACAAACTTATTGTAAATGTGATCATTATGATGGTGATTTTTAAAAATCATGTGTGAATGCCATCTTTTATAATTATTTTAATTTTTTTCATTTATCTGTTGTAGCTATGGGAATTTTTTTGCAAAATAAGTGTCCCAATATAAGGGGCTAACCAGAAATTGGCAGAAATGCAAAATTGCAATAAATGTTTGTTAAATGCACTTCAACACATTGCTGCTACGCTCATAATAAATTTTGTTGAGTGCTGATTGGTTGAAATGCCGTATTCTATGTATGATGATCAAGCAGCTCAGTTCCTAGGAACCGACAGCCAGGCACCAGCACATATGATTTGATTACAGTGGTGAAGGATTTGTGCCGAATACAGAGATCTGGTTTTTGTTTATTCTTTTCAGTTTTTGATTTTTAAGTAACGTAGTAAAATGTTTTAGCTCAGATCGTTTATTTAGTAAAGAATTTACTAAATAAACGATCTGAGCTCATCTCAAAATGCAGACATGAAAACAAATTTTTGAGATAAGTTCAGATCGTTTATTTAGTAAATTATTTACTAAATAAACGATCCCAGCTCATATCAAAATGCAGACACGAAAACAAATTTTTACTGCGTTACTTAAAAATCGAAAAGTGAAAACAATAAACAAAAATAAACAAAATAATTTTAAAAAACAAGTAAAATAAATTAACCCAAGCAAATAATAAACAAATTAACAAACCACTCCCGTTAGAATAGACGAAATAGAACAAATAATAATAAAAAATAAATACATAAAATACATGTAAAAATAATCAATCCAAATAAATAAAGTAAACAATAAACAAATTAACAAACCAATAACAGTTAGAATAGACTACAGCAATCAATCCAAAAATTGGACGGGAAAATAGCTATAACTGCTATATAATGATAAAATATTGAAAACCAAATAGAGTAAATAAAATATACAAAATAAAAGCAAATAAATAAGAAAAAAAATCCTAATATATAAATAAATTAACAAATCGCGCCCGCTAAAATAACCGTTAGAGCTAATACAAATAAACATAAATAAGCAAAAACAAGTAAAAAGAAATCAATCCAAATAAATAAATAAAATAATAAACAAATTAAAACTGTCACACGCCAAAATAGCAGAATATAATACGGCAATCAATTCAAAAATTGGGCGAATAAATAGTTTTAACTTCCCAGATCCAAACAAAATATTAAATAAGCGACTTAAACAAATCCCCCCAATTTTTACTACGTTAATAAAACATCGAAAACCAAAAAGAATAAATAAATATAAAATAAAAATGAAAATAAAAACAAGTAAAACAAATTAACCCAAATAAATAAATAAATAAACAAGCCACACCGACAAACTAACCGCCAGAATGGATTACCCACAATGCACAACTGACCCATATATATAAATAGTTGTGAAAAATCCAACACTCGCGACCTGACGATTGCGTCTAGCATGAAACAGCCTGTCGCCTCTGAGTGTTGACTTCAATGTTCACTTATATATATATATATATATATATATATATATATATATATATATATATATATATATAATGGACTCTCCCTTCGGTTTCAACGTATGAGGATCTGACAACTTAACCAACTGATTCAGTTATGAAGTTTTTTACAATAATCTTAAGTGGCACTTAAGACCCGCTAGTGATTTACAAAGGAAGCCGCATATGGAGCAACAGTGAGGATTGTGGGATGAGATCTCTGTTAGATTAGCTTACCTTTCAGATCGCTCTCGCTTCTTGAAGACGATTCAGACTAGCAGATTGAAAACTGCTGTGTTCACTAAAACATGTTGATCTCCATTAAATATATATATATATATATATATATATATATGTAAGCAAATGTGTGGATGTAGATCCGACGGTATGATGAAAATGTGGAAAAGACAAAGCAAAATCCGAATATGTGAGTTTAATGTTTTTTTATTTTGTTTTTAATAACAAAAACAAAATAAAAAAACAGTAAACTCACATATTGGGATTTTGTTTTATCTTTTCCACATTTTCATCATATATATATATATATATATATATATATATATATATAGCTTAGAATATTGCTGCCACATATGGTCCAGTGTTCCTGCTATTTACCTTGAGCTCTTTAATAAAATCCGAAAAAGAATCAGCAATATTATTGGTTCGGATCTGACGGCTCGGATTCAGTCATTTCCAACTGCCGTAAGATTGCCTCCCTGTGTCTTTTCTTTCACGGTAATTGTTCGGATGAGCATTTCGCTATAGACTTTTTGAATTTAGGCAGAGTACTAGACTTGCGTCGAGATCTCATCAATTTACAGTTAAGCTAGCTAGATTTATGCTAACAATTACTTTTCTCGCACATCTCGCTTGTGGAACTCCTTTCCGCCTCCATGCTTTCCGGCCAACATTAATCAGAAAATCGCTATCGACTGTCATCCTGATAATTCTTTCTTCTTCCCGCTCATTATTAATATTTCTGTTCCACACATTGTAACCCCTATGTCTTAGTGGCTTTACTGCCCTGCACGTGGTGAAACCGAATAAAAATATACATATATTCATATATATATATATATATATATATATATATATATATATAGAGAGAGAGAGAGAGAGAGAGAGAGAGAGAGAGAGAGAGAGGGAGAGAGAGAAGGAAGGAGAGAGAGAAGATGACTGAGCAAAAAAGAAAGCGAGATTTTTATTCCTACCTGTACAACTTAGATGTGACGGTCATAGAATGTTTCATAATGCATGTCTAATTAAAATTTGCCATTATTTTATAAGTTTTATTTCAAGAAATAAATTTATTTTTACTTACCGATTTTTGATACATACGACATGTACGTATGTCGTTGTAATATTCACTGCCTCACACATACACACTCAGTAAACACAAATACATATATATATATATTTATATATATATATGTGTGTGTGTGTGTGCGTGTGTGTGTGTGTATTCGTATATGTATGTATGTAATGTATTCGAATTGAAATATTTAATTGATTCAAGTTTCATTAATGACAAACGAAAGTCCTTTGGTAAGGATTGTTTAAGGTAACTCTATATATGGAACATATAACCAACACTAAATAATGTTAGTTATGAGTATAGCAATAATGTTTTACAATGCCTATAATAGCAATGTTTTTAAAATGCTGTAATTATTTAAAAAATTATATAAATTTAAGTTCCCTCCCTTAGATAAAAAAACATGAATAAACATTTAAGCTTTAACAGAAATTTTTATATTAATTATAACAGCGTGTTCACGAGTATTTTAAATAATTATAACAGAGCGCGTTTCGTGAGGATTTACAAAAAAATCACAACTATCACTTCTTACATTAATTTTTTGTCTTTGCAATTCATCCCTGAAGATGATGTTAGATGTGATTGAAAGTACTTGGGAAAATAAAAGGAATGAAATAAAATTACGGCGCCTTACTTAATAATTTTATTTTTTTCCGATCTTTCATCCAGTGGATTTTTGGTGTCTAAATATGTTATTATTGTTAACTTTTCTTCCTGCCACAATTTGTAGATATCTTTACTGAATGAAAGATTGGAAATAATGACACGATGCATACACACTAAAAAGTACTTTTTGAGTTACTACGAACCAGGATGGAAGTATGTACAATTTATTTACCCACCCCCAGTACAATTTCTCCTACCCTTCTATTACACTTCACGTTGTGCGTCTATATATAAATAATAAAGTGTAAGGAAATCATTTGGCCTTTATCGCCTGAAGATGCCGAAAGGTTGAAACCAAGGTAGCGTGATTAGCTGATCTCCAATTTTTTTTTAATTTAAGGCTCTGCATCTTATATTTTTATTTTCTTTATATGTGTATTGAGCACTTTTAATTCAAATGTTTCCTTGTCTAATTCAACTCTGACCAATAAATGTTTTATATATATATATATATATATATATATATATATATATATATATATATATATATTTATTTATTATAATTTTATCATATAGACAAAACCATTTCACTCACAACAAAGATGCAACTTGGTTTCAGTGCATTTTAACTGCACATCTACGGGTGAGATGTGCAGTTAAAATGCACTGAAACCAAGTTGCATCTTTGTAGTGAGTAAAATGGTTTTGTCTATATGATAAAATTATAATAAATAAATAATTATCGCTCTACTACCTGTATCGAGCTCTTTTTTGAATGAATGCTGCGAACGGTAGAATTTATATATTACTTTCGTTCTCATCGCATCGGATATATATATATATATATATATATATATATATATATATATATATATATATATATATATATATATAACTGTTTTGCCTCATACAATCTTTCGGCTTACTCTCACGTCACATTATCTCTCTAGTTTTTCTCTTTGCTTTTCTCCTTTTATTTTTTCTTTCTTTCTCTCTCTCCCGTCTCTCTCTCTCTCTCTCTCTCTCTCTCTCTCTCTCTGTTTCAATCATTTGTTCAGCGCCTCCTATTTCTTCCCTGCCTCCATTCCCGACCCGGCGATTGACTAAGCTAGTAGGTCAATCATGATTTACGTAGGAAGCCTGGCTGTAGTCGGGCATATAGGTCATATCTGAAAAAGCACTGACGGATTAGAGAAACTGAATGAAACAAGGGAAAGTAGTTAAAGGTTGAATTTAGCCGATGTTGCCACGTAGGAATTCGGTGGTTGGCCTTTTAAATATGATTTCGCTGTTGGCACCTCGCAGAAAAATACGAACATAGAAATGATAATCGTAAAACGTTGAAATTGATGCGGGCATGCGCAACCTTTCACTGTCGGTTAATGTCGATTTTAGGCTGTTTATATTTACCTCTATTCATGTCTCCATCTATCTCTGCTCATATCTATCTATCTATCTATCTATCTATTTATCTATCTATCTATCTATCTATCTATATCTCTCTATATATATATATGCGTGTGTGTGTGTGTGTGTGCGTGTGTATGTATGAAATATATATATATATATTTACATATATCTAGCTAACTCGGTCTATTCATAACTATCTATCTATCTCATTCTGGCCATATCTATCTATCTATCTATATATATATATATATATATATATATATATATACAGTACCCGGATATAAGAGAAACCCGGATATAAGAGAGATTTTATCTGGTCCCAAATTAGAGCCTGTGTTAATGTATATATAATAGACTAAACCCGGACATAAGAGACTTCTTCTCCGGTCCCGACAACTCTCTTATATCCGGGTTACACAGTATATATATATATATATATATATATATATATATATATATACAGTGTAACCCGGATATAAGAGACCCTGATATAAGAGAGATTTTATCTGGTTCCAAATTAGAGCCTGTGTTAATGTATATATAATAGACCAAACCCGGATATAAGAGAAACCCGGATATAAGATACTTCTTCTCCGGTCCCGACAACTCCCTTATATCCGGCTTACACTGTATATATATATATATATAGCTAACAACGGTCTATTCAGATCTATCTATCTATATATCTATCACAGTCTATTCATATATATATGCCTAATTCAGTCTATTCATATCTCTCTCTATTTGTATTTATCTATCTATCTTCGCATCTACCTATTTCTATTCATATCTCCCAATGTATCCACGTATGTATCTGTCAAGCTATACTGGGTGAGATGGATACCTTTCGTCTAAATTACGCAATAATGAAAATAGCACTGACATCACATTTTAACAGATATATTTACCAAAATTTCACAAAAATATCTTGAATTACTAGAGAAGAAATTTATTCAATAAAGCGCAACATTGGCTTCAATCACGGCATCCAGACGACTTGAGAATCTCCTGCAACTCTTCTGGACGGTCTCCTTGCTTAATTTGGTGAATGCTGCCATAATCCTTGCCTTCACTTCATCTTTGGTGTTAAAAGGAGTTTTGTTGGTCCCTCTCTCAACTCCCTCCCCTCATATAATAATCAAGGGCGTTTCAAGTCTGGGGAGTTAGGTAGCCATATGTAAGGGGTGATGTGGTCGCAGATATTGTCTAACAGCCATGACTGGGTTCTCCTGCTTGACCCCAGAGCAGAACTTACACCTCAACGCAACTTGATGTAGGTCTTCGTATTGAGTTTGAAACCCTGAAGGCATAAAGTCGTCATCACTAGTGATCACTCCAAACACCATTATGTAACGGGATATATCATACAACTCTTTCTGAGTCCTCTTCACTGTCACTAGATTAATAATCAAACACTCTGAAATGTTCGTATTGGAGCTTCCGGTGCGAATGCCAAACAGTATAGCATGCTGTTTCCAAATTTCTGGTGGAGTGAATTGCGTCAAGGTGGGCTTTTTCTCACAGACAGTGCCAAACTGATCCTACTATACTGCGCAGACGACGAAATCAAAAACAATGCGCATGCACGAAATTAAAAATATGTAATGGCGACATTTTACCCAGAACCCTATATATATATATATATATATATATATATATATATATATATATAATATTTTTTGTTTTAAAAATATGATTCCTTCGCTACATAAGAGTTCTCATGTTTCAAAAGCGATTGGGATTCCCAAATTCTCGCTTGACCATAACTCAACATAATAGCGAAGGAATCATATTTTTAAAACAAAAATATTATAACATAAGCTCTACTTCTGTATGGAGCACTGTCTTTTTGAAAATAAAAGCAAAATACTAAGGAACACCGGATTATTTACCTAACGTGTTCTTTCCTATTTTTCTGCATACCTGCACGTATATATATATATATATATATATATATATATATATATATATATATATATATATATATATATATATATATATATATATATATATCTACCTATCTATCACAATCAATTCATATATTTTTGTCTACCTATTTGTGTTCCTTAAGATAGATAAATAAATAGATAGATGATATTTAATTAGAATGTTCTCATATCTCTAGATCAGACTTGCACAAAAGCCTGTTTTCAATAGAGATATATATTCGGCGACTGGCCGCGTACGAAAACATCAGTTTTGTGGAATTATGACTTTATTTAACCAATATTCCACATGCTATGAATCTAATTAATTCTTTTTTATATCTTCGTAGATAAACAAAAAGAAAGAATTTTCTCGCGTATCCTAGCTCCATATCGGTTTCTCACCATCCCTCTCTCTATATTTGCTTCTCACCATCCCTCTCTCTATATTTGCTTCTCACCATCCCCCTCTCTATATTTCCTTATCACCATCCCTCTCTCTATATTTGCTTCTCACCATCCCTCTCTCTATATTTGCTTCTCACCATCCCCCTCTCTATATTTCCTTATCACCATCCCTCTCTCTATATTTGCTTCTCACCATCCCTCTCTCTATATTTGCTTCTCACCATCCCTCTCTCTATATTTGCTTCTCACCATCCCTCTCTCTATATTTCCTTATCACCATCCCTCTCTCTATATTTGCTTCTCACCATCCCCCTCTCTATATTTGCTTCTCACCATCCCCCTCTATATATTTCCTTATCACCATCCCTCTCTCTATATTTGCTTCTCACCATCCCTCTCTCTATATTTGCTTCTCACCATCCCCCTCTCTATATTTCCTTATCACCATCCCTCTCTCTATATTTCCTTATCACCATCCCTCTCTCTATATTTCCTTATCACCATCCCTCTCTCTATATTTCCTTATCACCATCCCTCTCTCTATATTTGCTTCTCACCATCCCTCTCTCTATATTTGCTTCTCACCATCCCTCTCTCTATATTTGCTTCTCACCATCCCTCTCTCTATATTTGCTTCTCACCATCCCTCTCTCTATATTTGCTTCTCACCATCCCTCTCTCTATATTTCCTTATCACCATCCCTCTCTCTATATTTGCTTCTCACCATCCCCCTCTCTATATTTCCTTATCACCATCCCTCTCTCTATATTTGCTTCTCACCATCCCTCTCTCTATATTTGCTTCTCACCATCCCCCTCTCTATATTTGCTTCTCACCATCCCCCTCTCTATATTTGCTTCTCACCATCCCCCTCTCTATATTTGCTTCTCACCATCCCTCTCTCTATATTTCCTAATCACCATCCCTCTCTCTATATTTCCTTATCACCATCCCTCTCTCTATATTTGCTTCTCACCATCCCTCTCTCTATATTTGCTTCTCACCATCCCCCTCTCTATATTTCCTTATCACCATCCCTCTCACTATATTTCCTTATCACCATCCCTCTCTCTATATTTGCTTCTCACCATCCCTCTCTCTATATTTGCTTCTCACCATCCCTCTCTCTATATTTCCTTATCACCATCCCTCTCTCTATATTTGCTTCTCACCATCCCTCTCTCTATATTTGCTTCTCACCATCCCTCTCTCTATATTTGCTTCTCACCATCCCTCTCTCTATATTTCCTTATCACCATCCCTCTCTCTATATTTGCTACTATCTCACTTGTACTCACTAATTTACTCTAAATCTTAAATCTTGCGGATTGTATCTAACTTTCTCTGACCAATATGGCCCTTCACACATTTTAATTGTGCAGGCCTGCTTTAAATAGATAAATAGATAATATGTACGCAGTAACTTCTCATGTGAATCACTAGATAGATAGATAGATAGATAGATAGATAGATAGATAGATAGATAGATAGATAAATAGGTAGGTAATTACTTTCATGGTAATTGTTCTGATGAGCTTTTCTCTACGGTACCTAAACTTTATGAATTTTAGCTCAGTACTAGATTGGCGGCAAGGTCTCATCAGTTTAGAGATAAGATGGCTAGATGTAGCCGCAAGTTCTATGCTAACAGTTTCTTTACTCACACTTCTCACTTGTGGAATGCTCTTCCGGCTTCTTGCTTCCCAGTCAGCTTTGATCTTCAAAGATTTAAATTCAATATCATTAGTTATCTTCTTTCTTCATGTTCTTTTATTGTCCTTTCTCCTTAATAGTATCAACACTCAGTAACCTCCTGCGTTCTAGTAACTTTATTGCCTTGCTTGGAGTAAAATGATTTTTTTAAAAAGAAAATAGATAGATAGATAATAAAAAAGCTAAGGTAAATAGATAGATATTTAATTAACTGAGATAGATAGATAGATAGATAGATAGATAGATAGATAGATAGATAGATACTGTCTCTTTCTGATCTTAAGCAAAAAGTTACCTTTTCCTTGCCATTTTCCTTAAAAATTTTCATTGCTCACATGTTTTCTGTCCAAGTTATTCTCAGTGTTCTTTTGTTAAATTACATTTCTATTGCCTCAAGTGTCTTCTATTGGCTCAAGTGTTTTCTTCGTCTCTAAGAACGAAATTTTCCTTTTTAATATTTTGTTTAGTTTTTAGAAAGCATATTTCCCTATTACAATCGGGATTCGGCACGAAGAGGAACAAAGAAAAATTTAGGAAGGAAACTTCCCTCAATACTATAAAGTGTGATAACAGTGAAAGCGAGGAGACTAGTTTCCTGAAAATCTTTTTTAAGACAAACATTTTATGAATTTCAACCGGCAGTTTGGTACAATGAATGCCGAATGTTTCCTTTATGGAAAAGGCTAATCATAATATCGAGTCTTACGACCATATCACATTGAAATACTGAAGTTAAGCAACGTCGATCCTGGTCAGTACCAAAATGGGTAACCGCTTGAGAATTCTACTTTATGTAAGCTTAGATGCGCTAGTGATATAATGGATACTACCTAGGAATTGTTGATCAGAAAAAAAGGTTTCAATTCCAGTTGAAATTTGGGTTCGTTATATTCACTTACGCGCATATCAGTCAGTTATGTGCCATGTGTGATACACGCTTAGGCGATCATGTATCTTTCGATACATAACTGACAGATTTTTCCCTCAGTAGGTTGCCATTTCTTTCTGCCATTCAAAGCTAATAAATCCGGCCGGTCCTGCTATTTACCCATAGTGGGGGAATAAGAAGAGGATTCATACTTTTCAAAGTGGTATTAGCACGTAAGTGAATGTAATGGTCCCGACTGGATTCCTCAATCTGAGCCGCTATCCATTACCCCACCGAGCCCCCTTACTCTGTCGTGCCTCCTCCTATGCACATATACCTTTCAGAAAATTATTAATCTACCCTTCTCCGCTAACTATAGGTAAATTAGTAAGACTTGTATCACTAAATCATTATTATCGTAAAATAATTATTACAATCTAAATATATTTTCTGACTTTAAATAACCTGCAAAGGGTTGATGAGCCGTAAGAAACGAACAAATCAATCAATAATCATATTACTATTAGAATTCCGTTTTTTCCTCTTAACACAGTAGTCTTCAAATTCTTTTCAAATTTTCTTGACTAAAAAACTGATCTTTATCCAACTGCAAATTAGCTTTGGAATTTCGGATTTAGCTATTTAATGACGGTAGGTAATAAAACACAGTTGTCTCACAGTTCATTATTACAATAATGAATTCAATTCCATTACGAGCTCCTACACTTTGGGTCTTTTACCGTCCTACCTGATCCACAGTAGGCGCCATAATAAAATCATGAACTCTCTAATCCTGTTCACAGCCGTATAGTATGTGCTTCGACAGGGAAACATGGTTTGGAATTCAAAGTTCTCTTTCTTGATTGGTTTGCCAACCACGGTATTTCACCTACAATTGGTTGGGGAAGTGCTGGATTAATACCATCTCAAGGGCATTTGGGCAAGATTAAACGAATTCGACCACAGTTCGAACTAGGCTCGTCCCTTACTTGTTCCGAGCCGCTAACAATGATATTAACCATCTAACCATACCTGAGCGAAACTAGGTTAATAAATATCGATAAAAATGTCGAAAGAATTGGGAAGAAAGCTGCGACTGGAATTCGGTGAAGAAAGAAATGAGAGACAGTGAGAGAAAAATACTAATTGTAATTTGAAATGAGCTTCAGAGATGAATAATTGATACAATATCCGTCTGCAAGCTGTGCTTTTAAAATGCGTAAAAATCGTGTTTGAAAAGCTTCGTATGAAATGAAACAGGTGCTAAATTTGGTCATCGAGAGAAGAGCAAGTTATTTTCCT
>OZ038496.1:52286959-52299459 GCA_964036315.1 Acanthosepion esculentum
CATTTTACTCAAAACAAATTAAAAAAAACACACAAATATATCAGACTGCTAGCGATTATTGAGGCGAATCTCGTTTGATACAGATGCTTTCAGCTACGTCCGCGATTTTCCCTTATATATGCTATAAGAACCCGAACAGTAGACACCAACAGAAAACGGAGACTGCACGCACGCACGGCTAACTCCCCGTCCGACCATTAGGCTTCGTAAACGACCTACTGTAAACACAGTAAATGAACGAGCCCTACCAACGCAACAAGTACAAAGCGATAACTGCCAAGTAGTCATCGGGGGTTAAGCATACTCCTTTTTCACGCTCTCACTTCACACCTAGTACACATCACATTCAACCCTCTACAGTATAACATTTGACTGAGATATTTTCATAACTTGTATATAAAAATAAATCTAAATAATTTCGTTTCTCCTACTCCAACCAACGCCCAACCACGAAACTTCGAGATCAAAATTGGTGACCCCGCAAACGAACAGGTTCACTAGAGACACTGGCACAATGAATGCTATATATGGTGACCCCCAAAAAATGTGAATTTTTTAAGTGCGTATTGCCAGACATGAGCAAGTGGCAACACTGCGAGACAGTGACCTTGAGCAAGTAAACATTTTGCCACTTTAGTAACGAGAATGAAATTCACAGTATCCCAGCTGAGATGTTGCAGCAGACAATGAGGAATCTCAACAGCAGATTTCAAGAATGCTTTCGTACAGGAGGACGCCATCTACAGGACGTAATTTTAAAAAAAAAATGAAAATTCCATCATTGTTTCTTAAATGGCATGTTTTATGGTTTCAATTACTATGAATTAAATATTTTTTCTTTCATCACTCTTCGTTTTACTGGATTGTTAAAAAGTTCCCGTTTTTTGGGGGGGTCACCCTGTATTTAGGTTCAGAATAATATAAAAAATAGCAATACAAATGCAAAAGGATGTATACCTAGTTTTATAGAAAGCGTTTGACTAAGTGCGTCACACATGACAAGATAACATAACAATTATTAGAATAATCCGAAACATATACTGGCATCAAACTACCGGCATACGAACAGGAAATGAGTTCCGTAAATATACAAAAATAAACTAGACATTCAGCCCATCATCATCATCATCAACATCATCATCATCGTCGTCGTCTTTTGTAATTGTAGGGCGGATGCGAATGCAGAAACCACACTCTTTTCCACAACGGTCTGTCAAAGGCAAACACCTGCAATTCTGGTACAGTCATACCTGTAACATTTTTTTGACATTGTCCCACGAGTTTTTTGCGTTGGCCTCCTCTCTTCTGTCCACCTTCAACGGTGCTTTGCGTGATGGTCTTGCACAAGCTGTCGTCCCTTTCAATGTGTCCAAACCACACCATTTTTCTCCATTTGACAGTGGTGAGAAGAGGTTCCTGGTGTCCCACAAAACTTTCAACCCTTTTCCACACGCTCATTGGGTTTTTCCAATAGAAAATACCTAGGAGTTTTCTCATGCATTTGTTGTCAAACGCTTGGATCCTTCTCTCTGTATCTGCCAACGGTGTCCGCGTTACACATCCATATAGGAAAATGGAGAATATATGGATTCAACCTATACGGTAAGGTAATTCTGAGAGAATTAGAAGTCCTACCAGGATTCATTATCGATGGCCACAATCTTAACAACCTCAGATATGCATATGACACAGTGTTGATTACAGACATAGAAAGTAAACTACAATAAATCCTACAGAAGCTAGTGAAGGAAAGCCAGAAGAAAGGACTAAGCATCAATTGCAAGAAGACTGAATGGGAGCTTGTTAGCAAATGGGACTGTCCAAAATGCAAATTACAAATTAGCTCAAAGAATTCATGGATAAGCTTACATACATGAGAAGGCATAGTGTTGTGCATAAAATTGTTTGAAAATGCGACACTAGGACTTGTACCAATCACAACATTACCCCCTACTCGCTGCCTTCCTTTGACCACAGGCATGTCTGAATTGGATAAAATCCATCTTTTGGTCCATCCATCAAGTCCCTTAAATGTCACCCGAGATTCGTTCATGAAAATTACTTTAGAAAAATCAAACAGGGGCAACAATTTAGATAACTGTGAAGCGTATTAGCAGGAAAAGTGCGACATGGAATTCCGAAGGCACATTGCGAAAGCGAAAGATGTCTTCCAAAAGCTGGGCAAAGTATTAAGAAACAAAGAAATAACGTTAGAAACAAAGAAAAAGTACTGAACTGTTATGTCGTATCAGTCTTCCTCTATCGCAGTGAAGGCTGGATAATCTCCTCAAAGACGAAGAAGAGATTTGGGACAACAGAAAATGTGGCTCTACAGAAGAATGCTGAGAATACCATGGACCGAACATATGAGCAATAATGAAGTTCTATACGCAATGGCAGCAAAAAGGACATATATTACTTAACATCAGAAAGAGAGAGTTGAAATTTCTGGGACATAATGAGGAAAGATGGCTTGGAAAATTTGATACTGACAAGACAGATTGACTGTAGAAGAGACAGAGGAAAGCAACGCACGACCTACCTGATGAGCGTGAGTAAATGGATGGCGGAACAAGATTTGGAAGAGATGACAAAAACAAATAAGAGCTGCAAAAACAGGTGGTTGTAGAGAGCCATGATCGCCAACGTTCTGAAGGGACGCGGCACAGAGACGAAAAGAAGAAGAACGTTGATGCTACCCAGTGACTTGGCAACCGTTACTGTTCTTAATCTGTTTGGATTTAGTCCTTTTTTATGCAAAGAGAAAATTGATTAATGCGTACGGCATTTGCGATTTTTGAAGCCAGGTTAATTTCAGCACATTTTCGGAATCTGTATGTTGGGTATTAAAAATCAAAATTAAAAAAGAAAGAAATGTATACAAGCAGGGCTACAGTGTAGTAAATGATATCATAGCCCTGAAGAGTAGATAAGGAGATTTTCGGCTGCCCATAAGTCACGATCCTCACCACGGAGTTGCTGGTAGCGGTCAAAGGAACTGATAAAACAATACCATCGGTAACCAAAGAGGCTGCAAGAGTTGCTGTAAAGTAGTGGTTCCTAAACGGTGCAGCGCGAACCATAGATGTGACGGAAGAGGATAGCAGTTGAACTGGAAAATAGCTTAGAAACAGTTTCAAACAAACAATTCATATGCCAAAAATGATTTCAAAATTTAAAATATTATTATGGATTGCTTGTAACTGCATGAATGAGTCCCACTATAAATAGTTATAAATAATTATTGACCGATTTTATCATTGTGATAATTTTGCATCATATCAAGTATTAAGAATATAGTAACTAGGTTCTGCAAATTGGAGGAGAGAGTTATCAATGATAATGTGCTGACTTCTGATCTGCGCTTATCTCCCTTTAAGTGTATCTCCCTCTCTGTCTCCATCTATCTGCCTCGCTGTTTTTTTAATGTACTTTTTGTAATATAAAATTTGTTGTAGCGTGAGCAAATTTTCATTCTTAAAATGCGGCCCAGAGACAAAATGTTTGGGAACAACTACTGGAAGGTGACACAGTGTAACAAATGCCTCAAAAGTTCCAACCGGGATTTGGGGAGGATTTACACTTTTTAAGATACGCATAAAGTTGTGGAGGCGAGGGGGGGCTTTAATTCAGAATTGACGTAATCGCAAATTATCTGTCAACTCAGACGAAAGAGCTCAATCTGTCCTGACATTTAGCCCATAGCTGTAGGACGATTATATTCAGGAGTTTTCCAAGGTCACGCGTGGGTATATCTGTAAAAACTGATCGTTCCTCAAGGTTAAAAAAAAACAAAAACGTCTGTATAATTTGGGTTAAAGACTCGGCACTTTTTAAAAGAATTAAATGTTATTTAACGTTTAAAATAAAACATCTGAAAACATTTTTGTGAGTTATCCTCCGAAACAAATTTAAAACAATGAGTGAATAAAGAAATGTGTTTAATGCATAACATACAGACATGAAATCTGTTAATATTTCGATAGATTTATCTGACTCTGATGAGCGGTGTGTCCACGAAGCTTTGAAGTCGGTCAAAAATCTCCTATGTCCACACTGAAGTGCCTTAATAAACATATTATCAGTAGCAGATCTGGGGGTATAAAGCAACGCGAATCCTTAAAGTAACTCTCTTCCAGGTTTTTCTTTTTCGAACTATGTGGCATGAACTTTTCACACTGGAGCTAAAAGGGCTGTAGATGCTTCACACTAAAAACACTTACATAGTAAGTCACACTGAAATATATTTATTAACATTTCATTGTGTATGCAGTTTACTTGTAGAAAAAGAAACTCTTGTCTCAAACTTTCCTTTTGTTAATTTTTTTTAAATAAATGTTATCTTGCATTGCAAATCAATTTCTCTCTCTTATTTTTTTTCTTGTATCCTTTATCAGCACCATTAACTCCTGCGTGTAAAATATTCTTGTAAGAAACGTTACTTATTTATTTTTTAAATAAGCAATACACTAAAACATCATCCCTCTTTAACAGTGCAAAATCAGGGAAATAATAATCAATGCTGCATGGTGATTGGCAGTTTCAGGCCTCAGTGAGGCACTGGCATAATACTGACAGTCACTCTGCAATACTGATTCCCATGTACACACTGGCAAAATCTATAAAAGCTCTATCTTCGATATGAAGTGCTCTTTTCTCATAAATATATCAAAATTTAAATAACATATACATATATGTAATATATATATTACTTCAAACATTATTATAGAGGATACCGGTATTTGAAATAGACGCTATTTTTTAAGCAGTGGGTATTATATCTGTCGGACTGCGCATTCGAAATAAAGAAAATGTGCTTTCGAACCTGCGTCTCCCTTTGTAGGAGAAACCGCACTTTGACATATATATATATATATATATATATATATATATATATATATATATATATATATATATATATATATATATATATATATATACATGACACACAAAAATAGATGCATCTACTTTGTGGGAAAAACTCCCATCTGAATTCTTCCCTGAGCTTTTACAACGTCAACCACTTAATGTCAAGGGTCCATTACTTTCTGTCCCAATCCTCGTAATCTTTCATTCCTACCACCCACCTCTTTCGCTCATAACCAGACCTCATTCTTCATAACCATTTTAACTGTAACCCTCTACATTGAGTGGCTCTTGAGACTTATATTTGATAACCTACAGTCATCATTTCTTTCAAGGGATCCTTAATAGATAAATCTGCTTGCGAAGCTCCCAAAGTCGGTCTCAAACCATCGGACATTTTTGCTTCAGTCGAAATTCGATCTGTATACTTGCAGACAATCATTGAAAAATAAAGTTTTTCTTTTCTTTTTATTTTTTCACCTTAGAAAACACAAAACTAACGTTTGGTCATAATCTGTTGTGTCAATGCGTTCAATCATGCCAAATAAAAGTATTGAAAATGCCAAACATCGAATCCGTTCGATTTTTTTTTTTTATTTTTTTTTTTTTGTTACCCGCCACGAAACTGACATTTTATATCCTGCTGCTAACGGATAGTTCAGAGATTCTACGACTGCACATAATGGATAAAAGAAATTCTCGCAAGCAACTGAACCTGAATTTACTCTCACAGGATGTTTTCTATATTAAGACTTGTGTTCGATTTGGATTAGACAGAATTTTAGAAGACCGTATAAACGAACGATTAAAGATTACAATGTAAGGTAAAGAACTAATAGGAAACGTTTATTCGTCTAACATGTTTCACTTTTATTAAAGCTTCGTCAGAGACTGAGATATGGAGAAAAAGAAGAAAGAAATTCTGGTAGTTTTATTTTTGTGATGTTTGATTTTCATTGGTTAATCATGTTTCACATACATTCGACTTGTTAAACCAACGTTAGTATAATTTGTAGCATTTCAGAATTCGAGAAGAGTTGCAACCGTCCGAAGTTTAGAAAAATCCACGAATTCCAAGCCCACCTGAAAAATCTTTTACATTACAATATAACTAAAAAAAAGATCTCTTTATTTTGGACGAACGAATTTATAGAATTGCCAGTTAAATAGTCGAAAAACATTGAATATAAAAAACAGGATTCTGGGGAGTTTGTTAATCGTTCGTAGTTGTGTCACTGATTATTATAACAGATATTCATTGAAAAGTTTATTTCCAGGAAAATATGATTTCCAAGGTTTGATTTTTAACAATTTTTAACAGTTGCATACTATTTAAATCAGGCTTGCATGCGCCCCGTGAGATTAATCAATGTAACCAACGAGGTGTTTTCAGACTAATGAATTATTTTGTATCTATCATCAAAATAAATTCGGCGACTGATCAGTTTTGTACAAATATGACTATTCAACAAATATCTAATAACCTGTGTTATCTAATTAATCCTTTTAACGCTCTGAGGTAAAAAAAAAAGGATTTTTTCGTCTTATATATCTGTTTCTGTCCCACATTGAAAATCGGATTTTATTGGTTTGATCCAGATTAGCAATGTGAAGAAATCATTTTGAAACTCTCGCGTAATTGAATGAAATCAGTTGGTAAGATACGCAGAGATCCAGCACCCCTCTCCCCTCAGTTTGATGATAATTATCAGGGAGACACAAGCCGAAAAAGCAGGCAGTTTTACCAACGCCGGGCTGTTATCGTTGAATTATAATAATTATAATAATGATTTTAAACATTAAATGTTGGAATGTCTTAAACGAATAGCACATAACCAGCGCCTGAAGCTAAAGGAACGTGTGATAAAGTATTAAAAAATGACATTAAACGTTCCATAATAAAAGTTAAATGATCGACACTTGCATATTCATAAGGAATATTGGTTTACAGTCGTTGTTTTTTTATTACGAAACGCCTCCTTTTGTATGAATTAACAAATTTCGGCCATTTTCTCCACAGTAAATATCTGGGGAGTGTTTTACCAGAGGTCGGATAGTATGACACTGAAATTCGAAGGCATACTGGAATAACCAAAGATGCATTCGAAAAGCTAAGCAGAGCAATGAGAAATAGAAACAAAGAAAAGCGTACTGAAATGTTACGTTATATTGAGAATTGTTCATGTAAGCGTATTTACATTACATAGGAGTTCAGCAATCTTTTCTTTCTTTCTAACGGAATCTTCCTCTTACTTAAGAGTTTGCTGTTATAATTTGCTTTTTTTCTTAATATTTTCTTGTGGCGTATCTCGAGATACTTAACAAAATTCAAAGAAGGGTCGGTAATGTAATGAATCATGACCTGGCATCTCGACACCAGTCAGCTTCCCTGACGTGGCTTCCCTCTGTATGTAATACAATTTTTTTTTTATGATAACTGTTCTAGAACCTTTTTTTTTCTTTGTGCCTCGACTACATAAATTTAAGCGGACTCCTGGATTGGCAACTATGTCAGACGGTTGAAACAGATTTATGCAACCGCCATTTCTATTCTAACTGTTTTTTTTCTCGCACTTCTTACCGGTGGAACTAGTTTCTGAGTTCTTGCTTCCCTGCGACCTACAATCCTCAAAAATGTACATGCAACGTCAATCGCCATCTTCTATCTTCCTGAACCCTGTATTTTTAGTGTCCTTTCCTCACTTCTCCTCGCTGTAATCCCTTGCGTCTTAGTGACATTATTGCCTTGCCTGCTGTGAAATGCTTAACAGACACACACACACACACACACACACACACACATATATATATATATATATATATATGTATATATATATATATATATGTATATATATATATATATATATATATATATATATATATATGTATATATATATACATATATATATATATATATATATATATATATATATATATATATATATATATATATATATATACAGCGAAGTAAAGCACCTTTAAACTTGCATGTATTTCAAACATTACATATAAATATATAAAAACATCAGGTTCTTGTCCAAGTTTAAGTATTATTATTATTATTATTATTTTCTCTGTTTCTCTACCGGTGTTTCTCTCTCTCACTCACTCTCTCTCTCTCTCTCTATCTCTCTCTCTCCACACACACACACACACACACACACACATATATATATATATATATATATATATATATATATATATATATATATGATACAGTTCAAAAGTTAGAATGGGATGAACATGAGAAAATTTGTGCTGCAGTAATCAAGGCGAATGGAGGATATTTTGACGAGAGCAATATTCAATCATAAAATGTCATAATAAAATTTCTTATAAAAATCATGTCTCACTTTTTTAAACCATGTATAATAATTTTCTCTACATATAGGGCTAATTTAAAAAATTACCAGGGTTATCTCAAGCTTATATCAAGTTTATATATATATATATATATATATATATATATATATATATATATATATATATATATATATACTTGTGTCTGTAGAATGCACAGATTATTTCTTCCATTTCCCCAAAACTACCTACTTATATATATATATATATATATATATATATATATATATATATATATATATATATCAAGTGTTGTTTTTTATGATTCAAAGAACAAGTATCTTTTGTATCTTTTGTATCTTTTTATTACCATTTTCCTTGAAATGTCCACGTTGTTCATGATTTTCCCGGCATCGTTCTGTCTGTTGAACATCTTCATTTTCTCAAATCTCGTCTTCATCTGTGAGATAAATGTTTCGCATTCACTGCTATCCAGGAGGATTGATACTAGATAGTAGCTCAGCTCAGCGATCTTTAGTTTGTCTCGAATGAGATTTTCAGCGAATAACGAGTAGAAAAGCCAGATGAAAAGGCGAACGAGTTTATTGATAATTGAATGTAATTAGGTTCACATGGCAACTTAGTTAAATAGGGATTTGCTAATTTACTAAATCTCGGATGATCTCCACAGGAAGATTGTGAATGTTCAATCTGTTCGCTAGCAAGTACGTCGCTGCTAAATCAAATGAACGTTTCTGCGCCTCGGCACGCCTACATCTGTTGAAGGGCAAGGTGAGTTGGTGTTGCCCAACTTAGAATCGCTCTTGCGAACTTTCTTGACAGCTACTCCATATATTATGTTTTAAAGTAATCCATTTTTAATTTTCCCATTAATTTGCAACGAAACAGAAAAGACAAATATTGATACAATGAAACATCGTATATGTAAAAAATGAAAGAAAACGATGAAATAAGTTTGAGTTAAGGGTTAGGAAGGACAAAAAAAACTAACTAAAAGGTTGCTGGACTTGTATCGTTTTTCTGAAATACGATTCCAGGTTCAAATGACAGTTACTTGTCCCACAAAAATGAAAAGAAATGAGGATAATTCGGGGTCTTTTCATTGGCCCCTTGACTTAACGAATCAGCAATTAGCAAAAAGGCAAGATATCCTGGTAAAAATGAATTTCTTCCACCCAAATATTTCAGCGAGAATTTTCGCTTCTTAGAATGAAGTGAATCTGCAACCGCTAAGATTGGGAAATCTATTCCACTAATTTCTCCCACTTCGTCACTGACAAGTTGTCGGCAACATTGCCCTACTATAAAAGTAGTCAATAGAGACCACGTGCCTTGTGCTACTCACTGCTAGAAAAAAAAAAAACAACTTTATCCTGGTAAAAAAGATGACTGGTTTGATTTTTAGTAAGAAACAGGGACAGTGAGAATATTGTGTATTGACCTGAAGGTAGTCCTGGGGAGAAGCGCATCGACGCAACCGACACGGCCCACTAAGGAACAATGACTGTGGATGCCAAACATTTTGTGTAATGGGACAGCGTGCAAAAATAGTGGCTACCCGTCTAAGTTAGCATACGAAAACGCGTGTAGCAACAACGATGTTAACAGGTGTGATAAGAAAAGAAGAAATATGATTTAGCTGAATCCACCGTTTAATAACACAGTAAGGACCAAGGTTGAAAGAATACCAATTAAATTACTAGAAAACGTTCACCGGGAATTCGATTAGGAAGAACTACAGTTTTATTGACAACTATGCTCCATATACAGGGCGTTACCCACAATAAATTGGCATCATTTAAAATGTGAATACCTGAATAACTATATATCGAAATTAAATAGGCTTTATTTTGAACAATAAAATATTTATTTTTCAAAATTCAAACAAGATATTCAAAGGGATGTAGATTTTATAACCGATTTCACAAAGCTTCACAAATGTTGAATATGCACACCGCCTGTGGCACAACACACGTTAAGTCGGTAGTCAAGCTCCTGCCAAACACGTTGTAGCATGTCTTGTGTAACATTCTCCAGCGCCTCAGTGATTCTCTTCTTAAGTTCCTCTAGGATTGTAGGAAGAGGGGGATACTGACCTGTCCTTTCACATAGCCCTATAGAATAAAATTCACATGGTGTCAAGTCAGCTGAACGTGGTGACATTTCGGCAGCACATCCAATCCATCTTCCTGGTAAATTCTCATTGAGGTAAGTCTGCATATTCAACTTAGTTTTTACACATTTTGTTAATATTTGCGATCCTTTTGTAAATACGTTGAATAAGCCCGTTGAGAAGACACATTCTTGTCTTACATCCCTTTCTAATGTTGTATATCAGCTGAACTAATTTTTACGCGTATGCAGGTACAGAAATTTAAATATCTGGGAACTGTTTTGACAGAACACGGAAAGTGAGACACTGAGATCCGAAGACGTATTGGGATGACCAAAGAAGCATTCCAAAGCTAAACCAAGTATTATAAGACAGGAAGGTTTCGTTGGAAACGGAGTACTGAGCAGCTAGGTGATATCAGTCCTCATGTACAGCAGCGAATGCTGGACAATCTCCTCAGAGATGAAGAAGAGACTCGAATCAACAGAAATGTGGTTCTAGACTTGGATGGTTAGGATACCATGGTCCGAATATGTGGGCAACGACGAGGTTTTTGAGAGAAGGTAAACCAAGAGGAAACTTATGCTTAACGTCAGGAAGAGGCAGCTGAAATTTCTGGGACACTTAATGAGAAAGGAGGTCTTGGAAAATCTGATACTCACGGGAGGGGGGGTAGAGCGAAAGAGGGACAGGGGAAGACAATGCATTACATAATGAACGGGCTCGAGCAAGCGGATGGCGGAACAGAGTCTGGGAGAAAGAACAAAAAGACAAAATATATTAAGAGCTACAAGAGACAGGCGACAGAGAAGGGCTATGATAGACTACGTACTAAAGGCACACAAAAGAAAATACCTAGTTAAGTTCGACGTCGAACTGCATTATTATTGAAGACAGAGAGGATCGCTCACGTTCTACTTGAGAACTGTTAGGGAGTCGAGCTTACTAATCGCCGTAGGTAGCTCACTTTTAAGCTGAACTCCGTCAGTTATGTGATATACGTGATACACGCGTAAGCGATCATGTATTTTTCGATACATGACTGACGAGACATATTTTTTCCCGCAGTAGGTTGCCATATCTTTCTGCGGTAGACCAGTTGCCATCCAAAGTCTGCCCTGCTAGTTACTCATAGGGATTGGGGGAACAAAAGGATTACTCATTGGGATTGGTGAAGAAGATGAGTCATACCATTTCCAAGGTTATTAGCACGTAAGTGAATGTAATGGATTCGACTGGAATTCGAACTCGGCTCTCCGGTTCCTCAATCGGAGCCGCTAACCACTGCTCCACCGTACTGAACCACTCGGCATGAAAATATGTAGCGGTAAGTGTCTCGGCAACGCAATGCGTGACCGGAAAATATTCAATCATTTAACATAGCCAATCCGAGACAATGAGGCCTACTACAGCTCTCATCTTTGAACGCCACAGCTAATCTCAGTGTCATCTCGATTTGTTAAAACAATCTGTCATCTTTCGAAAGCGATCTCAACTGTATCTTCTTAATCATGTCCGTGACGTTTCATCGTGGAGCCTTGGGAAAAGCCGTGAAGTCGTCCTGGGACAAATCTAGACTCTAGTGGCGATAACTTACTAGAGACGATAGAATGATTGGGACTACTTAGATTAACTGGTCCGCTCGTTAAAAAAAAGAAAAGAAATTAAGAACACTTCTTCCGTTAATGATTTGTTGTAATTTATTAGACATCTCTCTATCAATGACATTTGTTTGGGTCGGAAGCTTCTTTTAAATGACTTTAGATGGGGGTGTTGTGCGGGTACTGTAACGGTTAAGGGGTCGGAATGAAGTCTATCGTATCTGTAGTGTAACGGACTTTTGGATTCAATATGATATTTCTGGTTTTTGCCAGAGAAAAGGAGACCACGGTGATAATTAAGCAGTGAGAAATACTGCGATAATTGTATTGAACAAATCTCTCAATTTACCTTTCTATTTTTTTCATGATCTTAACGGATTTTGTTCGTCAATCAATAAATTGAGATTTCTTTTCAATTGGTGTTCCCAGGTTTCACTCGGGGAGGGAAATATGTGTACATGCATCTGGCTTACATTGCAGTATGTGTCGAATTTTACATGAGGAAAATGCGTATAGACGCCGTGGTTTGATCCTTGTGCCAAATATGCAAAAGAATATCGATATCTATTTTGAATCCGTTTCGGAAGAGAAGGAAAGAC
>OZ038496.1:52304459-52326959 GCA_964036315.1 Acanthosepion esculentum
TCTCTTCAGAACGGCACAGGTCACGGCTTTCCACAGCTTCCTGTCTTTTGTAGCTTTAACCAAAGCTCTACTTTAGATGAATGTTGGTACTGGAATTATTAAAATTAAAAAATGATTTTCTATTCTCCATTTCTTTCTTTCGTACTTTTTTCTTTCATTCTTTCATTCGTTAGTGCATTCAATCTTTCTTTCTTTCTTTCTTACTTTCGTTCTTTCTTTCTTTCATTCGTTCGTTCATTCTTTCGTTGGTTTTTTCTTTCTATCATTCGTCCGTGCGTACCTTCGGTTGTTCTTTCTTTCTTTCTTTCTTTCTTTCATTCGTTCGTTTCTTCGTTGATTCTTTCTTTCCTTCGTTAGTTCGTGCGTTCTTTCTTTCGTTCTTTCGTTGAGTCTTTCTTTCTTTCGTTCGTTCTTTCGTTTGTTCGTTCTTTCGTTTGTTCGTATATTCTTGCTTTCTCTCTCTTTCTTTCGTTCGTTCGTTCTTTTGTTGGTTCTTTCTTTCTTTCTGTATCGGACAAGTTACATTTTCTTCGAAAAAGTTATTCATGGAAGAAAAATATGTTCTATCATTCCACCCATAACTTCTTTCTTTCTTTCTTTCTTTCTTTCTCGTTCAAGTTACCCTTTCTTCTACGAGAGATGTATTCATGACGGGGGTATATTTTTCTATCTATCTATCTATCTATCTATCTATCTCTTAACCACCTACATATACTACATTCGTTTTCGCTCTCTTCTTAAATGCGTCATATACCTTAGTACGTGACCGAACATGGCTATCCACTTCTTGTTTTTTATAGCTCAAAGCAATATTTGTCTCTTTACCAGCGCTCCCAGTATTTGTCTGCCACACATCTATATAAAACCGTTGGGCAGGTTATTCGCTATTTCTCTCTGTTCCCCTTTCCTTCAATTGGTCTTGTGAGTATCAGGATGTCCAAGTTTTCCTTCTTCATTGTGTATCTTTCTGGTTTTACTGTACCTTTCCTCCCCGTTTTCCTTAGATCTTCCTCGTTGCTGGCATGATCTGTTCTGTTTAAAGTATTCTCAGCATCCTCCTGTTGAAATATATACCGACTCTTCAAGTCTCTAAACTGGCCTGCTAAATACGTACTAATGCATGCACATATAAATACGTTGGCATAGCGGAAGAGAATGAATGAAAGAGACGAAGAAATGAGGGGTGATAGATAGAGAGGTTCTAACACATGCTTGTATACGTTCCTAATTGCTTTGAACACTGACCCACCCCTCAAATGGGGAAAGAGATTTGGATAAAAATAGCATGTAAAGAGAGAGAGAGGCGGAGAGAGAGAAGAAAAGATCAAACAGTTGACATAAAGGTATTTTAGAAAATAGGAATTGATCAAGCAGGACGCTGCAGGCTGGATTTTGGAAGGCCAAATGAAGACACTGGTATTTTCGTGGAGCCAAGGGAATGTATTTCCATTATTTTATTGCTTGTAAACAGCTTGGAAGCGAAAGAAAGTAAAAACTAAATACATTGGGCTAAGAGTTTTGAGAAAGATTCTGTCGCCTACCGCCCAACCTACTCAGCTATTACCACAGCGGTCTTTTCATCCAGCAGTGAGAGATACCCACAAAAACACACCCTCTGTCCCCGATATTGAATACATTACCCCAATAAACAGACCAAATGTTAAACAATGTAACTGTATATATATATGTATATATATGTATATATGTATGCAGGTGTGCAGTGAAATAGGAAAGAACACGTTAGGTAGATAATCCGGTGTTCCTTAATATTTAGCTTTATTTTCAAAAGGACAGTGCTCCATACAGAAGTAGAGCTTATATTATAATAATATTTTTAGTTTTTAAAAATATGATTCCTCCGCTACATAAGAGTTCTCATGCTTCAAAAGCGAGAGCCGAGACCCCTAACATAATTTTTGAAGTTATGAAGAGTTAAGGCGTCTGGACCCGCTTCCTTGTCAAGCGAGAATTTGGGAATAAGCTATCTTTTGGTTAGCTGGTGTTTATAACTACGGTATCATTGGAACATTTGTTGCTATGGAAACGGCTAGTTTCGGCCGTTGAAGTTTGGTGGTTTAAGGGGCTAAGAATTAAGAATTAATTTTTATCTACAGGCCAGTCCCTTTCTAAAGAAGCGTATCAAGTTACAATGTCCAGAGTGTTTTTGGCTTATGCTAGTCAGACGGCGTCTTTTTTATTTATGGGTTTGCCTTGAGTTGTTGAGTGACTAGAAGGTTATGTTTCATTATTATCTATTTGATCTGTTTGTTTATTTGTTTATTTACATGGCTTTTTTTATCAAAGGGTTTTTCTCAATAATTATTGGGCTGAGTTTTTTTAAGGCTTTTAAATTATGGATTTAATTTGTTTAAATCTATTTATTAATTATTTAATGCGAAAAGTTTTTCTATTTTGCATTCTATTAAATAAATAAAAATATTATTATAATATGTATATATATATATATATATATATATATATATATATATATATATATATATATATATATACATATATATGTATATATATGTACATATATATATATGTATATATATATATATATATAATTATTTATTCGAAAATTATAACATAAATATGTTATAAAATCACTACAAAAATAGCCATTTTGTTTCAACACTTCTGGTGTCTTATCAAGTGATGATGTTGAATATAGAATAAAGGGTTTGAAAAGCTTCAAATCAATCAAACATCATGCGTTAGGGGAAACGCTGTTACATAAGCTGGAATGACCAAACAAAATACAAGTATACAAGAATTCAAAAATCTTGACAACGGACTTAGGTTATAAGAATTATTTAATGCTTTAATGTTAGGGTTAGACTAAAATAGAATTCATTCTAATAAATATTAAATTATACTACAAAATTCAAAATTACCAATTTTAAATTTAAAATTTTAAAATTTAATCTATATTAAGTTTAAAATTATAAAATTATTTAAAGAAGAAACAAAGGTAAAAAAATTACATATGTTTTTCTATTTTGTTTTTATTGAAATTAAGTTGGAATAAACGTTAAGATTTGATGCTGCTCTGAACTCCGCGACAACTTAGATACATTTGAAACAAAAAATGGGCAAGGGAGGATGAAATCTTGCAAAAGACAATACAAAAGACACAATCAGATTATAATACAGAAACATGAAGACATATTTAGATATATAAACCCGCAAAAAAGCGACAAGACCTTTAAAAAAAAAACAAAAAAAACGACAACATACATATTAATTACAACAATATATATATATATATATATATAGATAGATATATATACTAATTAAAGAATATAAAACATAGAATCCCATAGGTAATAATTTTAATTTCACGAGAGCTCTAAAAAAGCAGCTTTCAATTTCAAGATATTTTATGTCTTGAATATTGAGAGCTGCTTTTTTAGACTTCTCATTAAATAAAAATTATTACCTATGGGATTTTAAATGCTTGAAACTTTTTAATATTCATTAATTAATAATAATTTTGCTCTGCCTTTTGACATAGAGCTCTCTCTAGATCGATATCCTCCTGGAAATTCCATACGGATTACCATATTATATCATATATATATATATATATATATATATATATATATATATATATATATATATATATATATATATATATATATATATATATATATATTATAATGGCAAACAAGCACTTAAGAACCATTGAAGCCGAGAAAACATGAATTCAAATCCTCAGATCTGTATACCAAATTTGGTTTACAGACCTGAGGATTTGAAGCTTTGGTTTACATATCTGAGGATTTGAAGCCATGTTTTATCGCCTTCGATGAAATAAAATATAACCTATGGTTTTTAAAGTGTTTTTCAATGCATACTAATTTTTGCTCTGTCTTTTGACATAGAGCTCTCAACGGATCTATATCCTCTTGGAAATTCCATATGGATTACCACTAATTTCATTATTAATATATTATTAATTACTTTTAAATTTACATACGCTCTATCTCTGATAGTGAGCACATTCAGTTATAAATATAGGAAGTCTTAAAACTATATTTTTATTATATAATGGTCTCTGCCGTTGTTTTCGGCGCATGAGGGTCAAGCAGTTTAGTTCTTAGAACCGAATAACCAGTTTACCCGCACATATGATTTGATTATTGTGGTAAATTCTTGTCCAGAACCACATTATTAGAAGAGCCGAATACACAGAATTGGTGCACAGTGTGCCACAACCGACCCTCTTCAGTCTTTTAATATTCAGAGTTGGCTATCTCATAAAGAGGTTGAAACCTAAAGCTTTAGGACCCAGTCTATCTTCCTATTTAGATGGGTTGAGCAGAAGAGATGGATTTATACCTTTCCCAAGGCTTTTTTGTACGTAAGTGAACGCAACGGAATTTTATCATTCATATATACAGTAGCGGCCATAATATAAGGAACGGAAACAACAAAGACATAAATATGTGTATTACTTAAAAAGTAATGCATGGTTAGCAATGAAATTTTTACCGAATAAAGATTAAGGTGTAATGCATAAATATTATACAAAGTTACAAAAATTTACATAATAGTTTGTTTTTTTAAATAAAGATTGAATGGAACAAAGTTATTATTATTATTGGTAGTAGTAGTAGTAGTAGTAGTAGTAGTAGTAGTAGTAGTAGTAGTATTCTTGAATATAAATACTTTATGAAGAGGAAGTCTTTCTGGTCCGAAGTGAGCTAGTCAATTAATTTTAAAATAGGCACTCGAGCCTTCAATTCTTAGTCGATTCTTCCAGTGGAGGGTCACCAACTTTTGGCCTATATATATATATATATATATATATATATATATATATATATATATATATATATATATATATATATATATATATATATATATATGCACATATATATATATGTGTATATATATATGTATATATATATATATATATATATATGTGTGTATGTATATATATATATATATATATATATATATATATATATATATATATATATATATATATATATATATATATATATATATATGATAACTGTTAATGTCACCGTGTCTCACTTTTTAACTTTACTTCTAGAGGCCATACCCCAACATATCATACAAATAATTTGGAATCAGGCCGATCCTGTGAACAAATTAAAAACATTTCGGACCGGATCCGGATCCGCAATTCTGAAATTTCGGATTCACATGTTTTCATTACTGCGCTTGTTTTACCGAGATTTTATTATGGGGGGGCTTCCGACAAATTATTTTGTATGATAACAATTTTTAATGATTTGCAAATAAATTTAGGAAACGAAATTAAACTGCCACTTCTACTCAAACAATTCCTTTTCTCGCACTTCCTGCCTGTAGAAATCACTTCCGTTTCCTTGTTTCCCTGATAAGTACAATCTTCAAAAATTTAAATGCAACTTCGATCTCCATGTTCTATCTTCTTGAATCCCGTTCATCTCTCTTCTTTTTTCAGTCCTCTCTATACTCAATCTTTTCTCTCACTTTCACTCCCTGTAACCCATTGCGTACTAGAGGCATTCCCAGATTGCTTGGGGTGAAATGATTAATATATATATATATATATATATATATATAATATGTATGTATGTATGTATGTATAATATATGTGTGTGCGCGGCTTGTGTATGTGTGCATGCGTGTACATATGTGGCGAAAATAGGCATCCTTCTGTAAACCAGAAAAGGTCAAATTAGGTTTGCGTTATCATAAGGAAACTTTCCATTCAATGATATAGTTGGGCTTCTTGATTTCGTGTCGTATATTACATAGCAATAAGCCAGGCTTACCGATTCAAGTTGATCGACACATCCTGCTAAACTGAGCACAATGCCTGATACCGCCGACAGTAAACATTCTGAGACGTACAATAGCGAATTGGTGGGATAAGATTTGTTTCAGAACACGTAAGAGTATTGATGTCGAGTTAAAGAAAGATGAAGCCGAGAGGAAAAGCTGTTCCATAGTTTCATGGCACGATATCGACGAGAAAGAAAACGAGATCTTAAATTGGCTATACAGACTGAGGAAAGAATGAAAAGGGATGGAAAAAATGAGTATACATACAGGGGTAAGAAAGAAAAGCAGTTTGAAAAGTCGATATAGATGAATGGTAATATTAGCCGTATCCTTATAAGGAAATATTCGGCATTCGTTGACCGAGCCAGCAGCTCTAGATTCGGTTGAAATTGGTTTGCTTTGTTTTGTTTTACGGCATATCAACCTCAATAGATTATTTAATGTCGACAAAATTTTTATTGCTGGTAATATGTTTTTCTTCAAAAATCTATTTCTGGGAATATTTTTCTTTAAAAATCTATAGCTGGTCATATTTTTTCAAAGAATGTATAACTGTTTGTATTGCTGGTATATATATATATATATTTTAGGTATTGCTGATAATACGAGGGTTATTCAATAAATAAGGTAAATTTTTCGGTAAAAGGACTTCTAATACAGATAGAAGCTTACTTTTTCTTTTTTCTTTTTTTCAACGTAGTCTCCCAGCACTGTCACACACTTTTTCCATCTGTGCACAAACTTCCGTATTCCCTCAGGGTAAAAATCTTTGGACTGGTGTCTCAGCCAGTCGCTCACAACACTTTTGACTTCATCGTCACTTTTAAACTTCGTGCCTCTCGTGAACGCTTTCAAGGGACCAAACAGGTGAAAGTCTGAAGGGGCAAGGTCTGAGCTGTAAAGGGGATGAGGGAGCAGTTCCCAGCCCAGCTCGTTGATGGTCTGCACCGTTTGGGCTGCTGTGTGAGGCCTTGCAAAGTATTTCTGGTATTAAAACCTATTTTTACACAAGTTTGGGTGTTAACTATTTGCCCATAGCTGGGACCTTAACAGGTGCTACTGCCCCGGGTCACGTTGGACCTGGGAACACCAGAAATTAAGAGGTGGTTCCACGCTCCTCAAAAACCTCCTGATTAGAGGCCTTACTGCTGGACGTAATTTTACCCAGAACACGGGTGTAGACACCGGTTGAAACTAATACAATCTTAAATAAAATTGATTCTCAATATGAGCACTGTCTCTGACACCGGAAACAACATATTTTGACACTCGGGGCCGAAAGATAGAGAAATGAAAGAAAAAAAATGAGTGAGTATAAGGAGATGAGAAAATTATGAAAAGAGGAAGTAACCAAGACATTCTACACGTGTTCACACGTGCAGGTGTACATGCGTGTGCATGTACACGCACATACATACATACACACATATATGCACACTCATATATATGAGCACGCATACAAGCAGGCATACAAAGGAAGAAAAAATCGACCTAACACCAATAACGAGCGCATAAATTATTTCTAAATTAATATAAAAATAACAAAAATTCGAAAATCAACAGACAGTTGCCGATGCCCACTGACGAGTGGATCGAACAATTACACAAATGTTCCTCAACGAAACTCCGAAGTGGAGAACATGAATATAACATCACTCAGCTAAGTGACAGATTTTATATATTTTATTTATTTTTATGGCCCCGATACGTATGCGTACGCATGCTGACAAAAATACAAAAAATGGAAATAGATCTAAGAACACACAGGGGTCAATAAAAGATAAGAATATAGATATCTTTCTCACCCTTTCTCGGACCAGTCTTAATTGTTTTTTTATCCTTCATGCAGAATTCTTTCACTGCTAGTTCAATAAAGATATTTGGGTCACTAACACACACACACACACAAAGAATGTCTAATATCGAGAATATTTAACATCGAAAAACATAAGAAAATTTAATTCCTTTTAATAATATGTAAAAATATCTACTCTTTGTCTGATGAAGGTAGCAAGACCGGAAACACGTGTAGCAAAATTATGGAAAATAAAGCATAATATATATTTATTTTAAATCCACATTACAACCAAAAACGTTTGTGGTTTCTCTCTTCCTTTTATTATACACACTTTTCTCTCGTTGGAACTACTATAAACCTTTCCCTATATATATATATATATATATATATATATATATATATATATATATATATATATATATATATATATATGTAGTAATCCGTTGGTATAATCCAGGCGAGTCCTATTAGCACAACATAGAATTTGAAATATGTTAAAACTGACTCACAAAAGAGCGCTCCATGTTTATTTTCAATAAAAAGAGCAAATTTTCTTTACGATTGGAATTAAGATACCTTTAGTAAATGACCATTTACTGGGGTATACATGCATATATGTATAGGGGAGTACAGGTATATAAGTATTAGGGCAGGTATGCGTGATGAGATACACTCACATATATGTATATAGATCAACCTGATACCCTATATATATAATCATAATATACGATTCAGCATATCCAATCTTGGGTAATTAAATTCTTACTACCATCGAAGACTTCCTAATACTTAACATAGGGTACATAAGTTAATCCAAGAATTTAATAGGAAGAGTCCAACGTGTCACTTCCAGCTAGCGTATGTACGTATGTGCTTAAATGAAGATACCTAAGTGTGGGTTAGTGTAGTCAGTTATGCGAATAGATATTATTAACGTTGATAAACGCATCCGTTTTCGTTAATTTCCGTGAATTCCCGTCGAATTAAATTTTGACCGTCTGACCATTAGGATATAGGACAGCCCAACAGTCTCCCCTTCCCTCCCCCTACCCAGGCTCTCCTACCTCCATAATATGATTCCACTAATGATGCCTTCTTCTTCTCTCCTTACCTCCCAACAGGTATCCAATTACACACACTCTCTCCTTCTTTCTCCAAATAAACAGTACACTACAAACTAATGCCAGAAACAGTTTGAAAAATCCTGCGGATTTTAAAATTAAAATTCGTAGGTGAAAATGGTCATTTACTAAAGGTATCTTAATTCAAATTGTGTGTATATATATATATATATATATATATATATATATATATACCAACAAGTGTAATTGTAGAAATTCTAACGAATGACGATTGCAAAACCGATGTCCAACGGATTCTCTTGTTTACCTAAGCACTATTTCTACTATAGAAAATTCAACAGTTAAAAAATTTTATATTGGGAGTACCAAGAATTCTTTTAAAATTAGGTGACATCAACATATATTATCTTTCACCAATAACGCTTACAAAAATATGAGGTCCCTTTCTAAATATTTTGAAACTTAAAAGAAAAAAAACCCAAGGGTAAAATGGAAAATACTAAAAAAAAGCTAGAACCTTTAAATCAACTTTGCTCTTATGTTTACATAAAAATTATAAATTATCCAATTTGCTGATATAAAGTCCCTGCTAAATCAAAGAAGTGAATTAACAGTAAATTGCCGACACGGTTTATCTTTTACCTTACCATATAGTAATTTTTTTTTAAAATTAAGTAGTATTACAATTATTTATGGCCACAATTTATAAGTAAATTACGGTCCACCTTCTACGAGTAATTATCTTACTTCGTTTATTCAGATTTAGATTTGCTATGTAATGCCGTCCAGTTTTTATTATTTATATCTTATACAAATGTTCCACATTTTTATTTTTACCTGTAGCTTAATTTAAGAAGCTTCCTGAATCAGACATTTAAAAAAAATTCTGTTGAAATTAACTTTACGTCTGATTATCCTCCCTCCCCTCAGCGTCAATTGAAAAATTGAACATGTTATAATATGTCTACAATCACAATACTTTTGTTGCTTCCGTATTTGTCAATGATGACCTGTCTAAGTTCCGGTGTATCATGCCATGTAAAACTAACTCCCCCAACTCTACAGTCTGAGCTTAATTGTCTATTTAGCGTAGATCTGATATTTAATTGGTTGATCAAGACAAACCCTCAAGTGTATTTTTAATTCGGACCTTCTGTTTTTATCAACCCCCACCCCTTTATCTTTCGGGAAAAATTAACATTTTCCTTTTGAAATTTTCTTAAAATTATTTAATCACCAGACACTGAACATCGACTGAAGAGGTACAACGAAACACGAAAGCTATTGTGTAGCGATTTCAACATGTTTCTGTTAAAATATGTTATAATAATTATAATATATTGCTCTACTTTGTATTGAGCACTTTTTAAAAAAAGTAAATGCTATGGACAGCGGAATTTTACTTGATCTGTTCTTTCTCTCATTTGTATATATATATATATATACATATATATTTATATATATATATATATTTAATCATATCACCCCAAGCAAGGCCGGAGGCCACTATCACGCAAGGGGTTAAAGAAGGGTTGGAGGAAAAGCAGATAGGAGTGGCAAGGGAGGGGATGTGGAGAAAGAGAAAGACAGTGGGTCGATCAAGGCAAGGGGGCCACAAAAGATCCGGAGCGAGAGCAGATAGGAATGAAAAATGAAAGGATGTGGAGAAGGGAAGTGGATAGATCAAGGCAACTGGAGATGTCGATTGACGCTACACTTAAACCGTTGGAGATTGTATTTGTCAGGGAAACAGTAATAGGGAAGAGAGTTCCATAGGCGAGATGTGCGAGACATGAAGCTATTGGAGTAGAAGAGATGTCTACATCTGACAGTTTCCACGGTGTAGGGGTGGGAGCGGGATTCACGAGGCCTGGGGACAAGCGAACGCAACTCCTCAGAGCAATTACCGTGGAAGTACTTGTAAAAAAGGCAGAGCGAGGCAACATCGCGTCTGTGAGAGAGCGACTGCAGACGAGATGACAGATCAGGGCCAATCACGTTGCCTATCCGTCTCTGGATTTTATCAAGAACCCCGAGGCAAACAGCAGGGGCCCCGGACCATATATGGCAGCAGTACTCCGTGCAAGGGCGAATGGTCGATTTATAGACTTGAAGGATCGATTCCGGGGAGAAAAATTTCCTGGCTCGGCACAGAGAACCAACTTTCTTTGCGGTGGCTGATGCAACTGACTCGATTTGGACAGAAAATTTTCTTTTAAATATTTCGACAAATATGATAGATAAGAAGAATTTTATTAATTTTTTATTTAGTTTATACAACATTTTTCCATTTGTTGAGAGAAAGAGAGAGCAGAACTTGTCCATTTTCCCAAATTGGCCGAAAGCGTTTGGAAGAATATGGACGGAATCGTCGGGTTCTGATTGAAAACTGTCTGTTGTATAGTTTAAATATAAAAATATATAGTGGAATAGTCCATTTTATTTACAGGGCAAACATAATATAAAAATGTAGTTATATATAATCTAGTTGTGGTAACTGCTTGTATATGTATGTGCATATATATGTGTGTATCATTACACAAATGTAAAAATATATACTTTCGTAATGTTTCGTTTTGGGATTCATTATTTGCTCTTACCGTTGCTACCACCACGGATCAGGGTGGATAGGAACAATAGCAATTAAGAGGTGAGACCATAGTCCCCAAAACCTCCAATCTCCAGATTGGAGTCCTTGCTACCCTATATATATATATATATATATATATATATATATATATATATATATATATATATATATGCAGGTGTGCAGAAAAATAGGAAAGAACACGTTAGGTAGATAATCCGGTGTTCCTTAGTATTTTGCTTTTATTTTCAAAAAGACAGTGCTCCATACAGAAGTAGAGCTTATATTATAATAATTTTTGTTTTTAAAAATATGATTCCTTCGCTACATAAGAGTTCTCATGTTTCAAAAGCGAGAGCCGAGACCCCTAACATAATTTTTGAAGTTATGTAGAGTTAAGGTGCCTGGACCCGCTTCCTTGTCAAGCGAGAATTTCAGGCACCTTAACTCTACATAACTTCAAAAATTATGTTAGGGGTCTCGGCTCTCGCTTTTGAAACATGAGAACTCTTATGTAGCGAAGGAATCATATTTTTAAAAACAAAAAATATTATAATATATTATATATATATACATATATATATATTGTGTATTTAGGAAACAATACCTCATTTATACATGTTTCATTAAAAACGAAAGAGAAATTACTGCGATTAAATTTTTTATTTAATTTTTCTTGTGTTTGAACAAGTGTTTCCTTTTCCGGACCGTGTGTGTAGAAATTGTCTAAAATGTTCTGTAATTCCGAGCGCGTTCGGCTATACTTTTACCCATTATCAAGGATGATTTCATTTTTCCTTTTTACTTGGGTGTATGGGTTGTGTGCATGCTTCTAGAGTTATACACATGTTTTATTTTCCGAACACAGCACAGTATTTAATATTATTGAGTGTTAGCTTTTTTTCTTTTTTATTATTATGGCTTCCAATATATTTAATTTTTTAAATTTTTTTTACATGCGGATGAGGTTATTTTGTTTGTATTTTCTACCAGTATATTTCGGATGGAGTGTGTTTGAAGTTTGTGTATCTATTTAAATGTGTTCTAACAGAGCTCTGGTCAGATAGGTGAAACGTAGGGCGTCTGAATAGACATGTAGTCGTGTGACCGATGTAATTATTCATGAGTTCGGTTTCATCAGGAACACAATTCCTTAAGGGACATTTGAACTCATAAATAATGTTCGTTCGTTGTAATTTTGATTTTGCTGGTGTGTTGTTATTTTGGGGGATAAGGTAAGCCATTTTAAAATTTTTTGTAGTTAGTGATCACATAATTTGATTTTTTTTGTTCGGCTCAATTGGGTTAGTGTATTTCTTTGTAATATTTCTAAGTGAAAATTCATCTTGTTTGTAGTTGACGACGTGTATTTGGCTTTTGTTGAAAATAATTATGTTATTTTTTACTGCGTTTTCACTATTATTATTTACTTTGGAACTGTATTCAGAAAAGAAAACACTTGTTGAAACTCAAGAAAAATTAAGTAAAAAGCTTATTCGCAGTACTTTGTCTGTCGTCTTTAAGGAAACATGTATATATATATGCGTGTGTATGTGTAGATAGATAGATAGATAGATAGATGGATAGCGAATAGACTTAGATAGATAGATAGATAGATAGATAGATAGATAGATAGGAATAAATACGGAAAGATAAGAGAGAGATATGACGATATTGATAGACAAATCAAGGCGTTCATTGTGTTGACAGGAAGACGAAAAGGCAACGGTTGGTATTTAAGCGAAGGGGAAAAAAATCCGATTTGCAGAATCAGTACGAAAGAGAAAAGAGGGAAGCCAATTGATCGATAAATGACAGGCGGTGGGGTTTGGCGAACGCATACCAAAAGATGGCGACGTCGACTTCGTTCAAAATCTGAACAAGAAAGAAAGAAAGAAAGAAAGAAAGAACGAAAGAAAGAAAGAAAGAAAGAACTGAATGCAAAGCGAAAGTGATGCAGGAGTGGGCGGGACAGGAAAGTGGAGTGTGCGCAAATTTTAAATCCAGGTGGGAGAAGCGATGTGCGGCGTTAAGGCAGGAAAGTGCCGGTTACCCAATTCGACAAAAGCTTCCCAGCTGGGTTCGGAATAAGAAAGTCAGTGGTAAAGGTGAGGTGGGTGTGCGCTCGCAAGGGCATGCGCACATGCGTCGGATCGCTCGAGCAATCAAACACGTTTCTAAAGTTGCACTCAAAATCTGTTTGTAGTTTTACATACGTATTACGTATAAAACGATAGAAAGGCAGGGGTAGTTTGTGAGGTATGCATCAATGTCGGCACAGTAACACAGAAATAAAAATATGTTATGATATATAATTCTCATGACGATCTATACAAACAGCTTTTCTCTTACTTTATAAACTGTAACAATTTTATTTATGCCTTCGAAAAACTAAGCAAAGTATTAAGAAACAGGAAAAAATTCATTAGAAACAAAGAAAAGAGTACTGAACTGTTATATAGTATCAGATGAAGAAGAGACATGAAACGACAGAAATGTGGTTCTCCAGAAGGATGCTGAGAATACCATGGACTAAACATGTGACTAACGACAAAGTTTTAGTAAATATAGAAGCAAAAAAGATAAAATATTTAACATCAGGAAGAGAGAGTTGAAATTTTTAGGGTACGTAATAAGGAAAGGGTGTTTAGAAAACTTGACACTCACAGGACTGACTGAAGGCAAGAGAGCCAGTGGAAAACAAGGTATAACCTACCTAACGACTTTGTGTAAATGGATGGTGGAAGAAGGTTTATGAGAGATAACAAAAGACATTTTTTAAGAGCTACAAAAGACAGGAAATTGTGGAGAGACATGATCACCAACGTAGATTTGCCTCTCTCTTCAATCGATATCTTGAAAATGTTTTCATAATCTAATGACAAGTCAGCGGCTAGGAAATACAGAGAAATCCTACAGAAGGTTATGAAGGAAATCGAGAAGAAAAGACTAACTCTCGATTGGAAGGAGACAGAAAGTTGTTAAAATAAACTGCCCAACATGTAAATTAAAAATTGGAGGTACCAAAATCAAATGTTTTAACAGAGGACGGAAAGTGTGACACCGAAGTCCGAAATTGCTTTGGAATAGCGAAATATGCCTTCCAAAAGCTAAGAAAAGTATTAATAAAAATAAAATAAAAATAATTAGAACCAATGAAAGGAGTACTGAACTGTTACGTAATATTAATTCTGTTATATGGCAGTGAATGGTAAACAATCTCTTCACAGATGAAGAAGAGATTTTAAGCAAGAGAAATGTTCTACAGAAGGAAGCTTGAAAATACTTTGAACCTAACATGTGAACAACGACAAAATTCTTGCGACAATGGAAACAAAAATGACATTTCCACTTAACATCAGGAAGAGATAGTTGAAATTTCTACGGCACATCATAAGGAAAGACGACTTGGAAAAACTGATACTCACTGGAAAGACTGAAGACAATATAGACAGAAGAAAACAACGCATAACATATCTAGCGAAATTGAGTGAATTAAGGAGGAGGGTTTGGAAGAGATGGCAAAAGGACAAAATATAGTGAGAGCTGCAAAGGACAGAAGGTTGAGGAGAGCCGTGATTGGCATAGTCCTGAATAGAAACGTAACATAGAAGAAGATCGTTTATAATAATGTTTAATCTCATGAAAGACTTCTATGATGGGAATTTTGTGAAAGCTGTCATTCAACACAGACAATAAATAATTAAAATGATCTATTTGATAAGCCCAAATCTGTAACAGTGATTGATAAACTTCATTCTCGGCGACAGATTTTGGAGGATTTTCTCCCTTACTTCCCTGGGAAGAGGTATTAGAAAATTAAGAGAAAATTAGGACCACAAATCGGCAAATTCACACCGTTGGAATACTGACCTATCTACGAGCTACAATTTCGTTAGAAACAAAGAAAAGAGTACTGAATTGTTATATATATCAGTTCTACTATATGGCAGTAAATGCTGGACAATCTCATCACAGATGAAAAAGAGACTTCAAGCAATAAAATGTCGTTCTACAGAAGGAAGCTGAGAATGCCATAGACTGAAAGTGTGAGCCAGGACGAAGTTGTAGAGAAAATGAAAACAAAAAGGACACTGATGCATTACATCAGAGACATAATATTTCATGAATTAGTTTTCTACGGTTTACAAATTTTTGAAGGTTATTTAAAACCAGAAAATATTTTGAGATTGTAAAATTTTTTCTTTTTTGAGATAATAATGATTTTGTCATACAAGTTTTACTAATTATCCCATAGCTGGGGAGAATTAGATTAATAAATTTCTCAACTGGAACTGGAACTCGGCTCTCAGACTTCCAATTATCAGTTACCCCGCCCGCACATCCAAACTTTTAGTACCTGGTATACTAAAGCGGTTACCAATCTAAGTACTGACCAATCTCGTTACCTAAATGCGATGATCGTACGGGAACGGTTGTTTCAACAAGAGCTAAAAAGAGGCAGATATCATTTCTAGGGTACATAATGAGGAAAGAGGGTTTGGAGGATTTGATACTCACGAAAAAAGTTTGAAGGCAAGAGGAACAGAAGAAAACAACGAATAACCTACCTAGAGTGCTTGAGTAAATGGATGGCGGAACAGGGTTTAGAAGAGATAACAAAAGGGCAAACTTTATTAAGAGCTAAAAAGGACAGGAAAATGTGGAGAACCATGATCTTCAACGACCTGAAAGGGCATGGTACGTAGAAGAAGAAGAAGAAGAAGAAGAAGAAGAAGAAGAAGAAGAAGAAGAAGAAGAAGAAGAAGAAGCTGATAAAGTGATAGCAGAAAAAAGACAAGTCGATCCTAAGAGAAAGAAAATTCTTACCATGATTTTTTTATTGAGGGAGATAATCCTAACAACATAAGATCTTTTATGTGTAGCTTCCTTTCAGGATATAGGTGATAATGACTGTCCACAACTTAGGAATTTTCTCCTTTTGCTAAGGCCCCCGATCCGTCATCCATTTACACGAGTTCCTCAGGTAACATTGCAGAAGAAGAAAAAGAAAAAGAACAAAATCAAGATCAAGAAAAAGAAGAAAAAAGAAGAAAAAGAACATGAAAATGAAGAACAAGATCAAAAAAGAAGAAAAAGAAGAAGAAAAAGAAGAAGAAAAAGAAGAACAAGATCAAGAAAAAGAAGTCAAAATGATGAAGAAAAAAACAAGATCAAGAAAAAGAAGAAAAAGAAAAAGAAGAAAAAAGAAGAACAAGGACAGGATCAAGAAGAAGAAGAAGAAGAAGAAGAAGAAGAAGAAGAAGAAGAAGAAGAAGAAGAAAACAACAACGACAACAAACAATCTACATGCGGATAGGAGACATGTCAGTAAATATACCAAAATAAAAAGTGGAGTAAGTTTGTTCCTTGGCATATCTATGAATACAATGTAGGTTACTTACTAAGAAAAATTCTAAGGACATAGCCAAGAGAAAAGGAAACTAAATAAAATCGGCTACACAGCATAATTAAAATATATTTTTAAACATTTAAATTTAAATGTTTAAAATATCAGCCCCACCCTTTTTCTTTCATGCGCATGTGTAATCACGTCAACGCAAAAATCACTTTAATCCTATGAAGTCTTAAAGCACGAAAATTTTCATTTACATTAATATTGTCATAATATAATAAATTTAAGGTCTGCCGGCTTTGACAGTGAGCCCTCACTTTATTTTATATTTCAAGCTCTTAGCTTATTTAATCTTTGTCTCATAGATATAGATAACGGTGAACGCTAGGCATGAACAGATAAAGACTGTTGTGATTGGGGAAGCATCCTCTTCGGATTTGCTTCCACAAAGCAGCGGTTGGTGAGAAGAACCTGGAAGAGTGGAACTTACTTCTCAGCAACTGAATAGGAACGGAACGCGTGTGGTTCGCTACACTCGACGGCATAGTTTGTTTTCTTTTTTTATTTGTGAGTTTATTTTGCAGCCAAAATGATTCCTGCGTTTTGGGCTAATTCTTTCAGGTACAAGCACAATACCAACACAATACACGTTTCTATGAAGATGGCTACCGTTTAACAATTGATCGACTACAGTGCTTGAAGAGCTAGTCTACTGATATCAATTCTCCGTGAATATCCTGCATCTGTGGGTTACTACTGAACAAATCACAATTTGCATATGAGGGCATCTTAACGTTAATCCTGTCTTCCTGAATCCTGTTCCTTTATTGTCCTTTTCCTCGCTTCTTCCTAACTAAAGTCTTCTCTTTCCCTGTAACATCATACATCTTAGTGGCATTATCGCCTTGCTTAAGGTTAAATGATTAAAATAAAAAAGAAATCTGTTGCTGATCGTATGCTTAAAATGCCCTGTAATAAATGGTTTGATTTACACTTTATAACATTTGATTAATTAAGTGGTGTATATATATATATATATATATATATATATATATATATATATGGCCATTTGTATTCGAGGATGCCAATCTACTAGGACCGCTAGACAATCCCTATTGTGGGCGCTCACTTAGGCACATCTGTGTTTGCTCAAAACCCACAGAGCCCACCTCTAGTTTATACTGCAACTATGCTGAGCAGACCTTAGTTAGTTTCTGAGAGAGCGTGTTACCTAGCGTGATCAACAATCTGAACAAGGCCAGCACGCTTAAGCCACGATGACATATATATATATATATATATATATATATATATATATATATATATATATATATATATATATATATATTGAATGGATTTTCAGACCATACTCTATATGTCGGTTGAGGCGTGACAGTCAACATGCAAATTTTGTCAATACCGTTTATATCTTGAAATGCTCTACCTCCGATATTGAACACTCTTCTGAACATAACAATTTTAACAATACACACACACACATACACACACGCACGCACACACACACACACACACACACACACACATATATATATATATATATATATATATATATATATATATATATATATATATATATAGTATGTGTTTCAACAAATAACAGTCCAATTGCTGTACTCATGACACTTTTAAGGCAAGCAGTCTTTGTATACAAAGTACTCAATATTAAGAAATAAAACAATAATAATGAACAAATATTATGTTCAAACTTATCTTTACAACTCAAAGTTTCGTAGAAATGATATCCTCTTGTCACGACAGAGGAATATATCTTACTAACTAAATCCATTGCGAGGGAATAGCATTTCTGTGAAAATCTGAGTGACTTTTGAGTATTGTATTATTTTTCCATTACCCCAGCAACCCAATCCAGGAGTGAAATTGCGCAACTTCATCTCCCCTGTGCCAGTAGGAGTCATTCTAAGAATGTTGGGTGCATTCTAAACTCCTCTAACACGTTCCGGTTAGTTTCGTATCAATTAATACTGCGTGTTGGCTTAAACCGCTTTATAAATAGAGCTTCTATTATTTTTAAACGTCTTTTACAATTAAATAGTTTTTAAAATGAGAGTAATTGCAAGTATTTTTCTTGTGGAAGATGGGAGTTTTGTAACACTGTCATTGTGCTTCCTTATCGAATTAAATCCTAGTGATTAGTCTTTCTTCTACATAAAATGCTTATCGTGTAGCCAATGTATTTCTTTTTTTGTTTAGTACACGAACCATAGCCTTGCACAGGACTATGGAATTAATGATTTACATTGTTGGCCTGAAGTTTGTATTTCAAAAGGGCGTTGTTAATAGCAAGTATGAGCTGAGCAGTTTTTCATTTACTTTAGTACATCGTAAGTTTTACTCGTTTGCTTGGGTCGACGGGTTTTAAGATGCGCGCGTAAAATTCCCTTTGTTTATAATTTTTGTGCATTTGGTTGCAGTAAAACATCTTAATGTTTTTTGTTCTCAACTTGTAATGCAGACGCCGTTTCATATCTGTCGATTATATATATATATATATATATATATATATATATATATATATATATATGTATATATATATATATGAAGAAATATAGTCTTAAAGTGTGCTATATTTATGGGATAAAGTGCTCAATATCAGAGATAGAGCGTGTGTAAATATAAAAGTGAACATAGAAGTCAACACTTAGAGGCTACAGTCTGTTTCATGCTAGATGCAATGATCGGGCCATGATTGCACTAGCATGAAACAGACTGTCGCCTCTAAGTGCTGACTTCCATGTCCACTTTTATATTTACACACGCTCTATCTCTGATATTGAGCACTTTACCCCATAAATATAGCACACTTTAAGACTATATTTCTGCATATATATATATATATATATATATATATATATATATATATATATATATATATATATATATATATATGCTTATCTATAATGTAGTTGGACGAATTATTGTTAACCGGTGTTTGTTTTATATGTTTAAGTAAGCTGAATGATATTTTCCGGAAAAAGAGGTTAGACGTGCTTTAATTCAGAAGTTTTATTTATCACTCCTATGTTATATCGCTGTGGCCATTGACTTTTATAATTGAGAAGTTAAGAATTGATCTTATTAGATTTATATATATATATATATATATATATATATATATATATATTGACGTTGCCAATAAAATAAATAAATAGAGCGTCTACTCAAATATGGGTAAAAAAATGAATAACTTGAAGTGAATAAAATCTGTCGGATTAATAAATGAAAAAAATCCTTTAGAAATCGGTTTCTTCACACACACAGACACACACATACATGTATATGTATGAATATGTGCGTGTATGTATGTATGTATGCTTGGGTTAGGATCAAATATAGCTCAAATATGGACCGGAATACGACAGAATGATAAGATAAAGAACAAATAGGAAAGGTTTGTCAATCTAACATGTTCCCAAAAAATACTTGATAAAAGTAAACCATTTTAGATTGATTTTTTCTTTATCGTATCATATATATATATATATATATATATATATATATATATATATATATATATATATATATATATATATATATATATATATATATATGATGTATGTATGTATATGTAGGCATGTATATGTATGTATAAATGAATCAACAAAAGAAATGATGTAATTGGGGATAATATATGTGTTACAAATTTCTGCGCAGCTTATATCGTTTACATATATATTATTATTAATTTATTTTGTTTAAACGTTGTTTTTTATGGATTCTCATATTCGAGTATAATGTAAACAGTATTTATTAATTAAATCCTATCTTTTATTCAACTAAATATTCCAGCATATATATATATATATATATATATGTGTGTGTGTGTGTGTGTGTGTGTGTGTGTGTGTGTGTGTGTGTGTGTGTGTGTGTGTATGTGTGTGGCTTTGAAAGTGCCAGAAAGCATTCTTTTAAAGGCATCTTTTTCTTCCAACTCTTATTCAGAAAGCCGTTTTGATTATTGTCATTCCAACGAATCTTTCTGAAGAAGTGTTGGACGGAAAAGATACAAAAAACGAGGTGCAAAATATCTGTATACATATATATATATATATATATATATATATATATATATATATATATATATATATATATATATAGGTATTAACATTTTTATCAGAGATGCAATCTCCCAAAGGACATTTAAATTGATATACGATGTTGGTCTTTTGCAGGTTTCTAGTTGACAGGAAAGAGTTCTTATATATGCCTTTGTTGGTCGTATTAAATTTAGTATAGTGTATAATTAATTTTATTTATTTACTTGCATCAGTGTGGGATATATTAGTGTTTATGAGTCTTTTTAAAATTTTTACTCTTTTTTGTTGAAGAGTTTACTATTGCACGGTTTAAGATTTGTATAATAGCTATTTTGTAATATTTAGAACATTCACTTTTATAGTTTAGAGTGCACGTGTTTATGGTAGATGGCTTTTTATATGGGGAGGTAGCAAATGTATTATCATTAGTGCCTTTCAATACATCAACAAACTTTTACTGTCGTTTTTAAGTTCGTATGTGAAATTAAGTACGGAGTTTTTCGTAAGTTTTTTTTCTTTTGTAGTTCATGTATTTAGTCTATGTTTATGACGAAAATGAGAATGTCATCCACATATCTTAGGTAAATGTTTAATCATATAGAAGTTGCTAAATGTTGGTCCCAGGATGGAACCCATTGAAATATCATCGCATTGTAGATATATGTTATTTTGATGGTCGCAGATTCACATCAAGGGTAATTTCTGAAAATATTAGGACTAATTTTTAATGGAGGGAGAGATGGGTTATTGTTGATATTCTTTATGATTATATCTATCGTTTCTCTGACTGGGAAGTTTGTTAAATTTTCAACGTCAAGTGATAATATGGTTTCATTATTAGGCTTTTTTGCTTTTAGAATTCGGAGTAGTTCGTGTGTTGACAATGCTGTATTTATTCGGTATATATGGTGTAATTAGTTGATTAATATCTTGGGTTAGTTGGTAAACAGGAGTAGGATTTTGGGATATGATAAGACGGAGAGGTATTTTTTATAGTCCCATTCATTGTTTGTAGTCGCCAATTATTTTGGAAGGTTTAAGCAATCTAGTCTTGCGTTATTGGCTGTGATAAATTTGTTTATTTTCAAGTTTATTTGGCTAATCGTATTTTTGTCAACATTTTATTAAAATTTGGTGTGATCGTCCAGTATTTGTCACATCTCTGAATAATAATCCGATTTATTTAATATGACGAAGATATTCCTTTTATCCGCTTTTTTAAAACTATTATATTGTTATGGTTACGCAGTTTAGCAGCAGTTTTTTGTTGTTTTTTTACAGAAGTTTGGATGTATTGTTCCCCTGTCATGCCTATCTTTCACCGCCTCAGCCTTGACTAGGTTCCGGATTTCTGGTTTTGTATTTATCAGTTGAAGTTCTTCAAGTTTTTGTATGATTTAACGGAACATTTCTATTTCAGTTTTTTTTTTTTTTATCCAGTCTATTATATTTTCTGGAAAGGGGACAATTGGGTCCAAGGTTGAGTAATTCCTTTTTGGTGGTTTGTTAGTTCATAGTTAGAGATGTTTATAAATTATTATTTCGAAGATGTATTGTTTTTATGTACTATGTATTAGGTTTTGGGGATGTTCAGAGAATGTTCTTGAGTTGTTCAGGAGGTAGTCGATTTACGTTTGCTGTGGATCTCTTGTGTTTTTATAAAGAATTTTTACGTTGTTTTCCGTTCTCTTAATCTGCCTTCTCTCAAGGTTACGTTCGAGTCGCCAAATTTTGGCGCTGTGATGACCTGCTGGTTCATGTAGCTTAAAATATGTATATTTAGGCAGCATATTTTT
>OZ038496.1:52329459-52344459 GCA_964036315.1 Acanthosepion esculentum
ACACATACAGATTTTTAATTTATTGTATTTCCAACTAATGAATAAACATACTTTTCATATAATTAACTGTACACAGGTGCATAATAACTAAATATGCATAGAAAACAGAAAAAATTGATTTAATAGAAATAAATCCCATTTATCCCTATTTAATGCGTGAAACATTATTCGTACAATACAAGAAAGAATACATAATCTTCATTTAATACTTTGTAGAATAGCAATTATTCCAATCAGGAGGAAGTTCAAGATTTTCAACCGAAATCATTAAATTTGCTTCAAAAATATTTTATAATGCTGCGGCATTTATTCTACCATCTATTACTGATATGTTGCCAGTTCCTTTTGCAAAAATTATCTCCAAACCATGTCGCTGCCACCGCCAAATTTCAATTTTCTTTGAAGGCATCGCCATCTTTCCACTATACATGATTTCTAAAATGACGTCCAAACAACTCAATTTTGCTTTCCTCTGTCCATAAGACTCGTTCTCGATATGATTGCCCCTTATCCTTATGTTCATGAATAAATTTCAACTTGGCATCTCTGTGTCTTTTAAATAGCAGTGAAGTTTTCCGATGGGAACTTCAATTTAGATTGTTCTTATAAATGTCATTGCTTATTATCCGTTTAGTGACACAGATTTCCGATGAAAATAAATCATCCTTCAACTCTTGGATTTTTGTTAATCTGACGCATTAATTTCCAGGAAGATCTTGAAGAATTCTTCCGTGGAACACATGTTCTTTGGTTTTCAACAGTTTTGAGTTTTTTGTACCTTGCAATGAATGAACTAATAGTAGTAAATGGAATATTTGGGTTGTCTGAGATTTTCCTGTAACTTTTACCTTCTTTTCAGAGCTTAACAATCAGTTCTTTTTGTAAATTTGTCAATTCTTTACTTCTTGCCATGATGAAAACCTTGTATAAATATCAATTATAGAATATTCTGTTTGTATTTTTTGGATTAAAAATAATTACTGATAACATTATTGAAACATTCTAGAATATTCCACTGGAATAATCTAGAGCATTAAAGCAATTTAAAAGTTTTAAAATCTTTAAATTTGCATTGTACTAATACTTTTTTCAACAATTAAAATGGATAAAAGGGATTTATTTGTCTTAAATCAATTTTTGATGTTTTTTATGCATATTGACTATTATGCGTTTGTGTACAGTTAATTACCTGAAAGGTATGTTTATTCATTAGTTGGAAACACAGTGAATAAAAAATTAGTATGTGTACGAATATTTATATATATATATATATATATATATATATATATATATATATATATATATATACAAGTCTAGGATTGGTGTATACGGAATAAATTCCAATAACCAACAATTACTATTCTTAAAAGAGTGCTCAATACAGAGTAGAGCATATATAATTGTTTATTTAAAAATTATAACATAAATATGTTATAAAATCACTACAAAAATAGCCATTTTGTTTCAACTCCTCCGGTGTCTTATCAAGTGATGATGTTGAATGTAGAATGTTCTACATTCAACATGTCTTATCATTCAACATGTCTTATCATTCAACATGTCTTATCAAGTGATGATGTTGAATGTAGAATGTTCTACATTCAACATCATCACTTGATAAGACACCGGAGGAGTTGAAACAAAATGGCTATTTTTGTAGTGATTTTATAACATATTTATGTTATAATTTTTAAATAAACAATTATACATATATATATATATATATATATATATATATATATATATATATATATATATATATTAAGCATTAATTTGAAAAGTAATGATTTTAACAAGAAATAATTTAAAAAAGGAATGCACCTATAATCTTGAATTGGTTTGTGAATTTGGTGACATAGTGTTGAGTTCAATCATTGGTTTGGATAATGGAAATGGGCAAGCCATAACTGAACAGTACTAAATAAAATTACGAACTAAACGATATCCCCAGCCATGAGCAGTGGAATGAAAGCAGTCTATACGAGTAGATTAAATAAATGGTTCAGATCAGAATTCCCTGTAGGTCGATATGCACCTGAATAGGACCGGAGTAGTGCACAACGGCTGAAAAGTTGTGATAACAACAATATAGATGTGGGCAATAGTTAGAAAATGAATAGTGTAAAGAGGAACACGCCTATATTTCAGGAACTTAAGGAAACCCCAGCATAGTCGAGAAAATGAATTACCCTTAAATTTCGCCAAAAGTCCTGTCTGTGACACCTGAAATAAAATTGTTAATTTATCTTTGACTCACGGAACTAAAAGAGAGGAAAAGAAAGGGAAAAGAAAAGAGGGAGAGAGTAGGAGGAAACATGAAGAAAATGATGAAAAGGGAAATAACCCCGATATTCGACACATGCGCACATCCGCACTCCTACACGCATTCATGCACATATGCGTACACATACACGCGCACGCGCACAAACACACAGGCTAACACCAATAAAAAACATATAAATGATTTTTAAATATAAAAATTACGAAAATTAGGAAATCGGCAATCAATTACTGAAACCTCCTGACGAGTGGACCGAACGATTACAAAAAGGTTAATCTACAAAACTCTGGAGTCGGGGTGTTTAGTATTACATGAATCAGCTAAGTGAGAAAATTTATATTTGTATTAATCATACAGTTCAAAACATTGAATCCACCTCCAGAATTAGCATGGAATCACAGAAGAATGAAAAAAAGGAAAAAGAACTCTTAGAGTCATTGAAAAAAAAGAATGGAATCAATTTTCAAACTCATACTGAGGGAAAGCTTTGCAACGAATCTCAAAACTTTGTGCTGTGGTAATCAAGGCTAAAGGGTGATATTTTGACGAGAGCAAAATTTAATATAAACCTGCTTCTTTTTCTTTTTGTTATAATAAAATTTTTAACAAAAATCACACTTTTTAAAACCATGTATAATAATTTTCTCTTATTTAAATTAAAAAATAACTACTTTTGGGGCCAATTTAAAAAATTACCAGGAGTTACCTCAAACTTTTGAACTGTAGTGTATATATATATATATATATATATATATATATATATATATATATATATATATATATATATATATATATATATATATGTATGTATTTTATTATTAAATATTGTTTGCGAGAATGATTCTTGCCATATAATTAGCTTCATTAATTGTTTTTCGTATGAATGATTTACGTTATATAAATTGATCACGCACTACAAAATTGATATATATATATATATATATATATATATATGTAAGCAAATGTGTGGATGTAGATCCGACGGTATGATGAAAATGTGGAAAAGACAAAGCAAAATCCGAATGTCTCCATTAACCATGTCCCGAAGAAGGTCTATTTGACCGAAACGTCTGACGTCGACAGAATAACAAAAACAAAAACAAAATAAAAAACAGTAAACTCACATATTCGGATTTTGCTTTGTCTTTTCCACATTTTCATCATATATATATATATATATAGGATTAATAAAAAATAAATGAAATTAGTCTGTTAGTTGGTTGATGTTATATTCAACATCTCTCTGTCACTCTCTTTCTCTCTGTCTCTGTCTCTCTCTCTCTCTATAGATAATTAGATAGATAGATAGATAGATAGATAGATAGATAGATAGATAGATAGATAGATATAGATATTATATAGATAAAAATATTAAACACGTGTAAATTTAATGACCTTTTTAAGAACGAACAAATTCTAATTGCGCTATAAACAACAATGGAGCTGAATATTGTAAATACTTAGTGTTTACTATTGTCTAAACGGAAATAAGAAAATCGTTGACTGTGCACATATTTACATGGAAATTAAATATATATGTCGAACGTTGAAATTTGGTAGACATCCTGAAATTATAAATAAACTTGAATTTAATTATTTTCAAATAATTAATTTTTAAGTTTCCTATAAGCGACCAGTGCGACTACCGCAGAAATGTCGACAAATTAAATAAGTGTGTACTTTGAACAAACATTCAATAATTTCATAACTGCAAAGGCGAAAGTGCTATCGCAAGAAGTTTGTATTGATTGATTGACTGTTTCGTTTTTTACGGATTATCAAACGTTGATAAACCGTAAAAAACGAAACAGTCAATATCAAAATCAAGATTAATCACAGTTAAAATCAATCAATAAAAGCCAGAAAATATGTCTAGATTGTAAGAAATTTTTGAGGTAATAATTATTTCGTCATGCAAGTTTTACTAATTAACCCACAGCTGGGGAAATCAGAGGTAGATTCATACTTTTCCCAAGGGTATATTCGTGTGAATGGCTATAATGAATCCAACGGTAATTGAAACTCGGCTCTTCGAGTGACAATTCTGTACCTTTATCCATTATACCATTTTCACATGTAAGTTTACAGCACCTGATATTCCCAAGTGGTCACCGGTCTTGGTACTGACCTTGCTTCTCTTCACAGATTAAGAAGAGACTTGACGCACTAAAATGTCGTTCTACAGAAGGATGCTGAGAATACCATGGACTGAAAATGTGAGCAACGACGAAGTTTTAGAAAAAATGGAAACAAAAAGACACTTAAATCGAAAACATGTTTTTTCAAGGATTGGTTTTCTACGGCTTAGGAAACATTTTCAGGTTAATTAAAACCAGAAAATATTTTTAGATTGTAAGGATTATTTTCTTTTTTGGGGATAATAATAATTTGGTGATACAAGTTTTACTAATTAACCCATAGATGGGGGAGAATAGGCGGATTTATATCTTTCCCAATAGTATTTACGCGTATGGGACTATAGCGAACCTAACTGGAATTCCACACATCCAAGCTTAAGCACATGTTATACCCAAGCAGTCGCCTATCTGGTACTGACCAGGTTCGACTTTGCTTAACTTTAGTGTTCGTACGGAACCAGTGTCTTAACGTGAAGTTTTAGAGTGATATATGACTATAATAATTGCGAATGGTATACTGAAAGATGAACCTAATATCTTTATCAGCAAGATAAGAGTTAGCATTTGAACGTGGAATCAATATGGCTTTACCAGAAATATTCCCCGAACAGGACATCTTTATAAATTTAAGAAAAGTGCAACTATATCCATTTGTCGGAAAGTAATTCCAAACTCATTCACTATCCGGGGAGGACTTCAGGCAACTGGGACAGAACTGAGATAAGATGTAATTAGCCAGGCAGTTCATTGTTTAGAATTGTAGTCTCAGACTCTTAGAAAAACCAGAAAGGCCAATCATGTAAAGTTCCATGTACTCTTTGTTCATAGTATATACATTTCTGTATTGTTATCAACCAATCCATTTATATCAACAAATGTCTTTTCACATACTTCAAATATTAAATACTGGAATTTGCAATCATATGCCATTATTTTTACTATTATGAAGCGAACTTTGATGAGCGTTGGTAGAAGGAAGATCTGCTAGCGGCATATGCTCTACATTGTACTATATGTTTATCTCTGAGACTAAGTAATTGTTGTTGTCATCAAAACTGTCTCATAGACACAACAAACACATATTGAATTTAATAATTATTAATATATGTTACATTATAATTACAGTATCCACGTAAAAAATAATGTTGAATACTGTTGCCCAGTATTGTCCTTCTTGTAAAGTAACATTTCTCATGTACAGTCACGGAAGTATTGGATACATAAAATTATTAAAGGGTTTTTTTTAAGAAAAAAATATTCCAACGATTTTAACAATGGCAAAAGAGCAAACTAAGTTTATAGAGTGATAATTGACCGTCATAATTGTAGAATGGAATATCGAAAGATCTCCGACAAACTTAATATCTCCATCAGTACAATAAGAGCTATCTTTCAAAAATGGAAGCAATATGAGCTAACAAGAAATCTTCCTTAAACAGGATGTCCTCATAAATTAAGTAAATGTTGTGGTAGGATCCACCTAATCTGCATAGGTGACTACCGACTATATAAATAATGGTTGGTACCGGAAGACAGGGGAGCGAATACAGAGATCCAGCTAGAGACTCTGCCCGACTGCGACTTAGTCAACACATTCTCCAGGAACGGTCTTCCCAGAAATATACAGAAATACTAGATGTAAATATTGTGTACACTTTCTTGTTATAATACACTCTTGTTCTAAGTACATTTCGAGATTCAACAATGAGTCAAGACTCAACAGTAAATATGCAGCTACATCCATTTATTGGAAAATATGTTGTTCATGATGACGGTAGTGTTTGAGTATAGAATGTTGGCAGTGAATATTTCGAAGACGATAGAGAAGCGTAGTCAGGTTAGCAGTGGATATCTCGTTTCAGTAGCAGAGCGTAGTTCTTTCTTCTGTTCTGGTCATCTTTGGTTCTGACAGGTTCGCATTGGACATTCGTAGAGAGTAACCAAAATGGCCGCCGTTATATAAGACGCATTGAATATTTTACGCCTTATGATTGGTTAACCTTTATTTGGGGGGACTATAAAGTGACTCCAGTTATTTGAGTTTGCTCACTAGTTATAGTGATGCACAAAAATTGTAACAAAATAACTTGAAATCTATTCACAACTCAAATAAGACTTCAGAAGAACCTGCAGGCAGATGGGAAAGAATAAAACAAAGATACAATGTTGAACACTCCACTGTGTAGGATTGCAGTCTTAGATTCATTAAAAAAAATAACCAGGCCAATCATGTTTTCGATTACTTTTTGTCCTGTCAAATCAAGGAGCATTCTTTGTTCTGGAACACAATAGTATGGACTGAGAAGACAAAAATTGAACTCTTTGGTGGAAGCTGTTCAAGATATGTGTGGAGAAAAAAACTTTACTTAAGTCTCAAAATACCAACCCATATTGGTGGAAGTATATTGATTTGGGGATTGTTTTTCTTCTAGAAGTACAAGTGTACTACATAATGTTGAAGGAACAGTGGAAAGTGCTGTGTATTGTGAAATACTGGAGAAGAACTTGATTCAATCTCAAAGAAAAAAAAAATCTCAATTTACCTAAAGGTTAGTTGCTTCAAAATATAATTATTTGAAACATACTGCCGTGAAAACGAGAGAGTGGTTAAAAACTATGAAAATAAAAATTTTAGAGTGGCCAAGTCAATTGCCTCAATTCAGTCCCTTAGAAAATCGATGGAAGTATTTGAAAATTAAAATTCATCAGAGTAATGCCCAAAATAGAATTTGTCAACAGGAGTGAAATAAAATTAGTTCTTGTGGGTAACTTATTTCACAGCCACCATGGCAAATAGAAGGCACAGAATATTGAATATAATTTACTGATTCGTGCCCAAAACTTTTTCTTTCTACCGTTTATTAAATTTCGCAATAACTTTCTGCATAGACAAAAGAATTATTTTTATTTCTGTTTAGATATACAATATACTATTTGCTATTATAAACGCAATTTTTTGTTACGTGGCTAAGTTAGAAATAATTAATTTTGCCTCCGATCTATCTATCTATCTATCTATCTATCTATCTATCTATCTACATAAATATATATATATATATATATATATATATATATATATATTCACTCTCGCGTGGTCATGTGTGACGTCATGAGCTGTGGTGCGATTTTCGCTTTCAGCTTGGAAATCATCCATGTAAACAAAAACAGACTATCATCAATTTCTTGTTCGTGTATTGCTTAATATATTGTGTAATTGTCATCTTCGATAATGGCTTATGTAAGCCGAAAGCTTAGATTGGATTAAAAAATATGTATCAATATTGTGATTTTCTTTCATTGTTTAATGATAATGTTATTAAGCTTATCAGACGATATGAAAAGAACTTACATAAAATATATAGACAACACTTATCTATATTATTTAATGAAACATGTATGAATATATATATATATATATATATATATATATATATATATATATATATATATATATATATATATATATATATATATTTACATGTATTCTGAAGATCGTGAGAGCGTGAAAGTCTAGTAACGACTCGGGCTGTTTTTTGTTAATATTTAAACCAGAGCACCCTTCAATACAAGCGACACAAAGTTCTGGTGTGATTGTAAGAGAAAAAAAATTCCTTAGTGCTACAAGAGATAAGAAGTTGTGGAGAGCTATGATCATCCACCTCCTAAAGAGACCCAATACATAAAAGGAGGACCAATATAGCTGATAATAAAGACCCAACTATATTCTCTCGTAGATAGCAACTCAGTAAAGCTCTTAAAAATAAATTCATTGAATAAAAAGTCGAGATGTGCCTAAATATAAAAACATAGACGGAAATTCAAAGCTGTACACAGCTGTGTACACACTAATCAATCTTTGGCATACATTAGTAAGTACAGACACGTGGGCCCACACGCAAGTGCAGAGTGTCGAAATAGACACAAATCCGATGTACCGAGTGTGTGGACAGAAGGGGAAAACGATTCCATTATTATAAAGCATTTTATTGTTTTAAAAATACTCAATGTTTGATAAGACGACTTGTGGATTGTATTTTCCCTGCAAATGCAGAGGAGATGAGATGGGTGTGAGAGTGCCTTCTAAATGATGAATCGTGGGTCGGGTGTTAAGTGAACGGTGAGAAAAAACATAGAAGAAAAAGAAAGAAAGAAAGAAAGAAAGAAAAAGAAAGAAAGAAAGAACGGCATCAAACAAAAAAGAAAAAAAGTGCGCCAAACAAAAAACGAAAGATTTAAAGAAATAAATTAAAAGAAAGACAGAAAGAATGAAAGTAAAAGAACGCCAAACAAAAATAAATGAAGGTTTAAAGGAATAAATTGAAAGAAAGAAAGACAAACAAAAGAAAGAAAGAAAGAAAGAAAGCCAAACAAAAAACAAGAAATTACAAGAAAATAAGAAAGAAAGGTTACCAAACCAAAAATATAAATAACGTTTTCAAGAAATAAAGTAAAAGAAAAAAAAAACAAAGAAATAGAGAAATTGGAAGAAAACAAGCAAGAAGTAAAGAAATAAAGAAACAAAGAAAGAAAGAAAGAAAAAAGAAAAAAGAAACAAGCCAAAATAAATGAAAGTTTAAAGAAATAAATTGAAAGAAAAGAAAGAAAGAAAATAAAAGAAAGAAAGAACGAAAGAAAGTGAACCCAAACAAAAATACGGAAAGAAAACTATAAAGTAATAAATAAAAAAGAAAGAAAATCAAGGAAAAAAAATAAATTAAAGCAAAAAAAAGGAATAAAACTAACAAGCAAAAATCAAAGAAAGTAAGGAATAAGAATAATTCAAAAGAAGAAAGAATAAAAGAAAAAAGAAAAAAGTTAAATGATAAAATAGACAAAAGAAAGAAACATAAGAAACGCCATAAATGTATGTAGACAGGAACGTATATCATTATGTCCGTAGCTTAATAAAGAAAATATTTCTTTTATGCAAAGATTAAACGTTATCCAGGAAAAGTTCAGCTATTAGCAACACGTAAGGCTACGGATTTTTTGATCCACTATCATATATATATATATATATATATATATATATATATATATATATATATATATATATATATATATATAACCATAAGAAAAAGAATATACATTTATATATATATATATATATATATATATATATATATATATCATAACCGTAAGAAAAGGAATATATATATATATATATATATATATATATATATAACTTTGAGGTCAGTAATATGTTACGATGTATTTCCTTCCGTTGTTAATGGTCCAAACAGATTTTTAAATACAGATTTTTAAGTCTTTTTTTTTTTTCAGTTTTGACAAACTGGCGCAACCAAATCTTCTCCTCGATATTAGTCTCTGAAAGAGACCCTTTAATAGCAATCTCTCTTTCTAAATATTTCAATAGATTGTCATTCATTAATACGCCTTTGGTGATTTTTGAGTAGGCGGATAGACGCGCACATTTGATGTATTGTTAGTAGGATTATCTTCATGGAGATGTGAGAAATCATATAGACGTGTGCGTGTGTGTGTGTGTGTGTGTGTGCACGTCTGCGTGTGGTGATAAATGCATAATAGGCTATGTGTAGACAAAGAGATTATTGTGAAGATCAATACGTTAGATGCGTGTATAAAAAGGCATTTAGTTAGATGAGGTCTGATTTACCGTGCGAGTTCAGGCTTTATCAAGAGCACTCATTTTGTAGTATCTGTAGAGCAGAAAATATTCTAAATATTTGTTTACTTTTTAAATATAAATCTTCTAAATATTTAAATGTAATTTGTAATATTTTTTTTCAATCGCGATTTTTAGCAAAATTCATAACGTGGCCTACAGATTTATTCATAAAGTAAGCCAACAGCTTTAAATATTCCCAATAACCGTCGTCCGCAGAACAAGTGTGTGTACATGCGCCTGCTTTTGCAAGAACAAACATTATCAGTTTTTTTTCTTAAAGAAAAAAAAGACGTTTTTGTATGCCCTCTACTTGTTGTTCAATTATTAAAAACAGGTCGTTAGGAAATTTTGCACATACGTGAAAATATATATATATATATATATATATATATATATATATATATATATATATATATATAAAGGGAAGAGGTATTAGTTGTTCAAACTAGAGAAAAGTGAATACATATATACATGTATATAATATCGTATATATATATATATCGTATATATATGTATATATATATATATAATATCGTATATATATATATATATATATATATATATATATATATATATATATATATATAATATTGTAGATTGAGTAATGGTGCTAATAAAATAGTGGTCGATGTATAACAACAGAGCTATAAATAATATTAACAATATATATACATTTTTTTTTTGCTCACCAGTTGCATAATTCTGACTTTCATGCACAACGCAATCGTCAGGTTCATGAAACACAGTATTGTGCTCTCGGTGATAAAAAATGTATATTTCTTATTAATATATATATATATATATATATATATATATATATATATAGTGTGTGTGTGTGTGTGTGTGTATATATATATATATATGTATACACTTATGGCAACGTTTGACATTAGTAGCCTATAAAGCAACATACCCCATGAATTAGATAAATAGGCAATCTCATTCTGGATTGAAAAACATCCAGAAACACTACATTCCAGATTCACTAAGGAATTAATTATCGATAGTATAGACCTAATCCTACACAATGACACCTTTGAATTTGACAACAAAAACTATATGCAAACTCTATGTACCGCATTGGGAACGAAAATGGCACCAACACATGCTACCCTAACATTAGCTTTCCTTGAGGAAAACCTGTCTGAAAAGATAGAATAAATATATAAGCCAAATATAAAAAAAACACCTTACTAAATCTTGGAAATGATAATTAGATGATTGCTTCATTTTCTGGAAATCCTCATGGGGTGATATTAAACAACTCCACACTCTACTTCAGAACTTACACCCAAAAATCAAATTCACCGAAGAATATAATTTCAATGAATTACCATTTTTAGATACACTCATTAGAAATAAAAAAAAACAGCCACATAATCACAGATATCTACCACAAACCTTCAGACACCCAACAATACCTTCATTTCAAGAGCCATCACTCAAAAAGCTGCCTGAAATCCATCCTCTATTCTCTTGCACGTAGGGTTTGTACTATAGTGACTGACAAACACCCCCGAAAAACCCACCTAGAAGAACTACATAGAACTCTAAAAAACGAGGCTACCCCACAACACTTATAAACAAAGGTTTCGAACGCGCAGAGTTCCTTTAGAACAACTACGAAATCAAAAGAAGCGTAACGCCGAACAAACTCTAGCATATGTCTCAACATACAACAAAAACAATCCAGACCTATTTACAGAAATTACAAAAAATCTAGACCTACTTAGCAAGAATGACAAACTGAAATTTAAACTAAAAGCAACCAAAATAATTAAAAGCAAATGCCAATCTAAAAACCTGAAACAGATACTAACCTCATCCAAATACAGAGAGTCACAAAATGCAACAAAAAAGATGTGGGGTTTGTGAAATCATTATCGAAGGAAACTCATACACTTCTGCAAATTCCAAAACGACATTCATAATAAATAAAAAAAAATTAACTACAACTCCAAAAATGTGAATTATGCACTCAAATGCACAAAATGCAAGATGTCATATATAGGTATCAGCCCACAACTAAACAACAGAGTTTCCCTCCACAAAAGCAACATAAAATTACCAGAAAACTCTTTGTATTACAATACATCTATAAATGTAACCAGGGTGAATTTAAGATTATGCCAATATATCAAACAGACAATTATTCTTGCCCACAACTACAAAAAATTTCATAAACAATTTTAAACCAGCACTAAATAGATCGTAACCTCACACACAAAAACGCACGACATTCACACATAATGGCCAAATACAGTGGTCAAACCCCTCGCATCCATGCGCATACACTTACACGCGGGTATCTGTGGAGCACGAGTATGTATACGCATATTGGCAAAAACAATAGACTACTCACAAATGCGCACACAAACCCTACACAGCATAGGAAGTGTGTATGTAGATTTATAGGTTTGTATATGTGTGTGTATGTGTATATATATGTATGCATGTGTGTATATATGTTTATACTAATTCCTTATAAGACAGTAGGTATGTATGGAGAGGGAATATGCTTACAAAAGCACACACAATACAAAAAATGAAAATAGATCTAAAAACATACAGGGGTCATTAAAAGATAAGAATACAGATATCTTTCTTCACACTTTCTCGGACCAATGTTAATTGTTTTATTACCTTTCACGAAGAAGGACTTTGTCACCGCCACTTCAAGAAAGACATTTGTGTCACTACTACACAAAAAGAGAATGTTTAACATCGAGAATGTTTAATATCGAAAAAGTTAAGGAAAATTAATTAATTTTAATAAGTGGAAATATCCACATTTTGCCTGAAGAAGGCCACGAGACCCGAAACACGTGTTGAAAAATTATAGAAAATAAAGCATAATATATATATATATTTTTAAATCCGCACTACAACCAAAAACGTTTGCGGTTTCTCTCTTCCTTTTTTTAATATATACACTTTTCTCTCGTTGGAACAACTATAACCTCTTCCATATATATATATATATATATATATATATATATATATATATATATATATATATATATATGATTAATACAAATATAAAATTCGTTACTTTGGTGATAGATGTTATATTCAGTACGTTAACTCCGGAGTTACGTAAACAATCTATTTTGTAATTTATAGACAAGAGTGCTCAGTATCGTGGTTATAGTGTTTATAAGTATAAATAGTGTGGACATAGAAATCAACAGTTCATGTTGACTGTCATTTTCCTGCTTCAGTGGAATCTTCAGAACGAGAAGAATATCGCACAGAAGCGCCAAACTGACAGTCAACATGTACTGTTGATTCCTATGTCCACGTTGTACATTCGTTCTCTCTCTCTATGTTTATGCAAATATATAGGAAGATATACATTGTGGGTATACGAATACACACACACACACATATATATATATATATATGGAGAGAGAGAGAGAGAGAGAGAGAGAGAGAGAGAGAGAGATGAAAGTGTGTGTATGAGTGCGTGGGTGTATGTGTGTGCGTGAAAAATCATGAGCGATTTTCGATTAGGAAAGTTTGCAAGAGTGTGTTACTCAATCTACCTCTATTTACTATGTACCTGAGCATTTACTTGATGGAAAACTATTACAGACACGCAGACAGACAGACAGACAGACACGTACACACACACATACATACACACAGAGAAACACACACACATAGATACATATATATTTATATATATATATATATATATATACATATATATATATATATATATATATAGAGAGAGAGAGAGAGAGAGAGAGAGAGAGAGAGAGAGAGAGATTAATCGAGGGATTATGATGCTAATCTTGTAAATGTCGGATAAATATATTTTATATTCGAGGATTTACTGAAAACTTTCCTTCCCGACCCACCTTCCGAAATAAATATATTTAAATAATATCTTGGGAATATATATATATATATATATATATATATATATATATATATATATATATATATATATATATACACACGAAGCGGATGCAGTATGTTTCTTGACTTGGACTGCATCTAAATGACCACTCATCAGAATTTGGAGGGGAGTAAGTTATTGCTCAGACCGAAATTTTTCAGTATATATATATATATATATATATATATATATATATATATATATATATATATATATATATATATATATATATATATATACATATATATACATATATATATATATATATATATATATATATATATGTAATGCTGAGCGGTCTAAAAGGATAGCTTAAAACATTATATTACATCGACATCTTTCTTTGAATCCATTCTTAAAGAATCTAACTTATATCTATCTAAGACAAAGAATACATTCTTAAGGTGGCGAGCCATATACTAGAACCCCACCGCTCTCCGGTGTGAGTTTTGACTGCACAAGGGTGACGATAAACAAAAACTAGACATACACACGTAAACAATTACAAATACATATTACTCATTGCCCACTTAGACATACAAGAATCTTCACAAACCTACAAACACGTAGAATTATCCACGGTTTTAATACACGTGGCTTGTATCTGATCAATGAGAACTGACTCAGATATAATTGAAAATGCCAGTGTTTTCTGATGAAGCTTTAATTAAAGTGAAACATGTTAGATTAGTATACATTTCCTATTTCTTGTTTTATTTTATCATATATATATATATATATATATATATATATATATATATTTATTCGAAAATTATAACAGAAATATGTTATATAATCACTATGAAAATAGCCATTTTGTTTCAACATTCCTGGTGTCTTATCAAGTGATGGTGTTGAATGTAGAAAAAAGTATGCTTTCCATCTCATTCTTCTGATAAGGTTTTCCGTAAGCAGAGTTAAATGGACGAAATAATCTCGTTTTTTTTATTGTGGGAATGTTCTTTAAAGATATTGCGAAATTCATTCTATCCATAGTATAAGAATACAAAATGGCTATTTTTGTAGT
>OZ038496.1:52349459-52354459 GCA_964036315.1 Acanthosepion esculentum
TATATATATATATATGTGTGTGTGTGTGTGTGTGTGTGTTTATATACTGTTGTACATGCACGCATATGTACATAAATATATATGCGCGCGTCGGTATAAACACGGAGTTATAACGTGTCGATTATGTAAGTCTTGGAGTTCTGTGATCACACAGCGAATGCAAATTCCACGGATTGAAATGCGACGTTATTTTTGGATTTAGCAGCAGAGGAAAATTTGAAATCTACGACGAAACCCCTTCTCGCAGTGTTGGATATATTACCTATCACTCAGCGTTGATTTCTTCTTCCTTTTTATTCTTACGCCTGCTTCTTACAATTTAAAATGACGCTGACAAGGAGTAAATTTTTTTTTAACAAAAGAAACAAAAGATTCAACCTAAAAAACAAGCGCTTAGCATCTTAATTCTGATTCCCTGTGTGTCAGTTCTTGAGCCTCTAAATAAATACCTTATATATATTTATATATTTATATATTTATATATATATATATATATATATATATATATATATATATATATATACAACTATGTCGAAATTCTGTGGTGATTAGTTACGGGTAAATGTCTTTGTTTACTTTGGGGAAAAGTTCCTACGTCAGAATTTAGCAGCTTAAGTCATTTCGTCTTCCTATGGCGTAGTGTCTGCTTATTAATTGTTGTCATACAAGGTTCTATTTTCTACAAGTGAATGCTTGGGTGTGTGTACGGTCATCAGTGTTATTTGTTTGGGCTTATCTGTATGTTTATATAGCTCTCTTGTATACAGTGAGATGAATATAAACTGTAAGACTGTCGAGTTGGAAGTTAGGTATCGACAGGAAAAACACTCACGTGTATTTAGATAGTATATTGTGGTAATGTTTTATTTTTATTTTCATTTATTATATATATTCGCGGAGTTAGAACGATTGACGTCGTAAACAGTTTTAATAACAACATTAACTTAAATAAAGAATTTATAACAGCAGCGATAACAATTCGTTAATGTTGCTTTCATGTTTTTTCATTTCCATTTTTCTCCAGGAATATTACGTACACAATTAGTTTTTGGCTTTGATATAATTTTATTAGATTTTTAAAAAAATTTTTACAGAGTCCCAGTTTTTATTTTATTTTTTTATTTCATTTTATTTTTTTAAAGTCTTCCAGACATTTGTCACTTTTTCTTCTCATCTCGAAAAAAGCGAGATTGCTCAAAAAATATAAATATATACACGCGCTGGTACGTGTGTAATTGCAAACATATTCACCTGTATTCATTGCGATATATACAAAATCGCGGGTTTCCCCCTTGTCGTCGACCTTTAAAAGTTCTCTAAGTTTATTTTTCCTTTCTATTTAAAACTCTCTTCATTAAACGGGAAACTGAATAATTAACAGATGAAATTGAAACAAGGATAAGGGAACTGATAGTGTTGCGAAAAAAAGGGACAACGTGAAGTAGCGATAATAGCTGTAACAATAGTAGCCGTAATAATCGTTGTTATCGATGTGTCAGTAGTAGTATTAGTAGGAGGAAAAGGAGGAGATAGGGACGCGAAGGAGGTGGAGACTGATTGTCGATTGTAGTTGAAGGTAGAGAGATGAACTGAAAGTTTTGAGCGCAGAGTGAAGCGGAGATATTCCGAAAGACATCGCCGTGTCTTTAGCTAGAAAGTCGATGTCACCTAAAGAAAGAAAGGTGACAATTAAAAAAAAAACAACACACACAGAAGAAGAAAAAGTAAGGAAAAAGAAAAATGTCTAAAAGAATCAGATGTTAAAAGTGTATGGCTCGAGAAAAAAAAAAACAGGAGTGAAAGAAAGGTTTGAAGAACGAGAAGAAAAAGGAAATATTTTTTCATGACAACTAGTAAGAAATTTAAATGGTAAATATTACGTAGAAAGAAGAAAAAAAAATTAACAATGTAGAAAGAACAATTATTGTATATATAAGAAAAGAAACGCCATAAATAAACTTCGATTAAAGAACTCTTTTTTTTTTATTAGAAATTCATGGAATTAAATCCTAGATTAATAAATTAGTAATTAATTAATTTGACTGACCATACTTACATTGCTAAAAGGTTCCACACATTGCTACTAAAATCAGTTTGATTCTCACTGGAAACTCTTTACTTATAGCCTTGTGTCAGACGCAGTTAAAATTTAATAAATACTAATATTGGCCTTTTAGCATTTTAACTAAAAAAAAAACTTAGTAAACAACTAAGTAATTGTTCATCCGAATACCATTTCCCATTTTAAATTCAAATGTAAAATTATTTTTTCTACATCACTGGTGTTCAAATTCTGCCACTTTTTTCACCATCCAATAAATATTCATATATATATATATATATATATATATATATAGATAGATAGATAGATAGATAGATAGATAGATAGATAGATAGATATAACCCACGCATACTACAAAGCGCATATGAACATATACGTATTTTGCTAGCATGATGTAGATACAAACTGAGCGACGGTTTGAACGATCAGACCCGCGATCAGGAAGAAAATAACAAAAAAAAAAAAGAAAAAAAGAATGAATGAATATCGCAAAGGCTCCAAAAAACACACAGGGAACTGTCTAGGGAGCTTATTTTTGCTTTGATTTCCGTAAGTATCCTTGACTTATCTTCAGTTCGAGAAATGATCGTGCGTGCCGGTTCGTTAGTGACCACTGCCCGAGCTCTGCCATGCTCCCTCGGCCGTCAGCTGCACCATTCTCATCAACCGAGTCAACAGCACACCATTGCGGACCGTTACCATTGTCACTGCTCCTACGACTACTACTGTTACTACCGCCGCTTCTTTGCCGACTATCACGACGACTACTCCAATTACGTCTTCACAATGAACAGAAGCAGCAACATTGGCAACAGGTACAAGAACGCCAACAATTGAAAACAACCAACCATTCGCCAATAATTCTAACTCTAACAACAGTCAAGTTATTAACACCACTGACAACAAAAAAATGTCGCGCCGGTGAGAGTCGAGCGCTCGGCGTTTGTTCAGCTCAGAGCCTCTCCGGACACACCTGCTATCGGTACGGTCCTCAATAAACACCAAGAAGCAGGCACCTGCCTCCTACCACGCAACGACGGAGGTGGTGGCGGCGGAGGAGGAGGAGAGGCATTAGCGGCGGCGGAAGCTCAGTTTGAGCTTTGCAAGAACTCTGCGATTCGGGAAGTAACGAAAACCAGCGGAACTTTGGCTCCAGAACCGATTTCTGGTGATATGGGCCGCAGAGGAGGGGAAGGTGGTCAGTAAGGCGGTCAACTGTTAAACGTCTATTCAAACCAACTGTCACCAACGGTTTCGGTACGACACACCACTCACTGACAGTGGGGGGAAGTAATGCCGAAGTTGTCGTTAAATCTGGAAAATTTACTGTGGATATTGTTGTATATGTACACCAATACACACCAAAACATTCTCATACGTATATATTTATTTATGTTATTTGTATATATATATAGATATATATTATCGCATATTTTTACATCTACGTTTACGTTTCAATACAAATTTAAATGAATTTTTGCGCCCAACTAAATATTAAAACAGTCTAATTATATTTAGAGAAATGTATTCTGATGTATAAAAATGTTTGCAGTTCTGGTCAAAAATTCTCGCGCAGATGGCTATGGATATATATGTATATATTTACATGTATATATATATACATGAACGTATGTCTGACACCAGGAGAATTTGTATGAAGTGATTGGGTGTTTGCTCATCAAGTTACACGCCGTTTGCCTGAAGCGAAAAAAAAAAATAAGTATTAAAATGTCTGCTTGACTTTGATATAAAAACGAAATAAAATTTTAAAATCAAATCGATAAATTATTTCCCCCCACCCAAAAACAAAAAAAAAAATCGTACAGACACAATGATACACAAACAGCAAATCAATCCATACATCCAAATATACATTTTCTTAGATTTATAAATTTAATCGTACAAGAAAAAAAATACACATAGTAATATCTAATAAAAAAAGAAGGCAATAAAAATATTTTGGGGGGGCTCATCTTTCTTGCAAATGATCGAACTCATACAATATCAATTATGCATGAAAATCAAGGAAAAAATTGGATCAACAACTTAAAAACACAAATATTGTTTAAAATTTTCTAAAATGCAAAAATGAAAAGTAGAACTTTTTATTCCGAATTGGATTCATTTCCAAACCTATATTTGACTATTAATAAGAACTATATAAAAGTAATAAGAACTATATATGAATAAGAACTATATAAAATAAATAAATAGATACAAAGGTTATATAAAGGAAAATTCCCAATTAATTTCTTCTCTCTCAGTTTTTCTAAATCTATATCTTAAGAACACATGTCTCGTCTACATCATATTTTTCGTCCAAACGAATTATTTTATTTCAAAGAAAGAACGATGAAAACAGCATTTATGTCTACTTAGCAGCTGTTTTGCAATAAATGAGAAAAATATTTTATAAGTATCGAATCAAAGGTTAAAAAAAAATACCCATAACATTTTTCCCATGAACAATATTACAATACAGATATGAGCAAAGAACAAAAAGAAAGAAAGAGAAAATAAAGAAAAAAAATAAAAAGTCAGAAACCGAGTAAAAAAAAAAAAAGAAAGAAAAAATACACTTAAAGCTGTCACCATGAAACCGTAGAGTGACACTACGCCAAGATAGTCGATGCCCTTCTAAGTTTAACAGAACTTTTACACGAAACAGCACGTATGTCTGCGTTTGTAAAAGATCACGTATTGTGACACAAGTAGGTGGGGGAAAGATAACTAGACCAATGTCCATAAACTGTCCCCAAGACTGGTACATTGTTTACTCTTTCCCCTAAAAAAAAAACAAAAAAAAACGTTAAAAAAAAAAAAAAAAAACGTTAAAAAACATATTGAAATTGCAACTGCCATACGGCTTGTCTTATAGACCGCGCACTTAAATATTTCAAGGTATCAGAGAAGGTATACCCGGTTTTGTCAAATAGGA
>OZ038496.1:52356959-52424459 GCA_964036315.1 Acanthosepion esculentum
ATATATATATATATATATATATATATATATATATATATATATATATATATACATACAGAGAGAGAGAGAGACTTTTAAAAGACCATTTTAATACGCATAAAAATAAAATCTTTTGATCTTTTGATTATTTACCCATTAATTAATGGATATATGATCAAAAGATATTATTTTTATGTGTATATATGAATATATGCGTGTCCGTGCATGTAAGTGTATTTGGGCGTATCTATCTATCTATTTGTACACACAAACATAATGTACGCCCTGAAAGTGATATCTATCAATCTATCTATTTATCTATCTATCTATTAATATGTGCGTGTACTCGTGTGTGTATGTCTGGTCGTATCTCTCTCTCTCTCTATATATATATATATATATGTATATATATATATATATATATATATATCTTTTTGCTCGTGTATGTGTGTGCATGTACGTATATATATATATATATATATATATATATATATATATATATATATATATATATATATATATATATATATATATATATATATATATATATATATCACTGTCTGGTCGTATCTATCTATGTTTACGGAACGCTAGTTTAGGCAAGTCATTGATAGTTGTTTCGGTCCTCAGTGGCCGCAGCATATTTGTCGTCAGATATCCCGATTTGTATTGTACAAAGATCAGGGCTGGTAAGTTTTGCACATGTCTGGTATATTTGCAGGTGCATAGGTGGCATTATAAGACGTTGATATTCGTTAAAAGAATCTGCCAAAGGATTAAATTTCTAGTCACAATCTGTAACGGCCGAATGCACTTGCATCCGTTTTCATATTGGGTGCCCTACGACTACTAGAATGCGATGATTAAAAATGCACCGACAATCTGGAAACAAAAAAAGGATGCTCCTAACGCTCAGATGTCTAACTTGATTTTTGCATCATTTCTGGTGGCATTTTTGACCTTTTACTCGACACCGACAAAGGTTAAATCATAGCTAAGAGCAGTACAACTTTTAAGAAAGATTATGTAGCCCTAATCGATCCAAGGAATTTAGGTTGATGTTCTAGTTTCAAATTCTGATTACTCCTCTTCTCGCCGGTTTGTTTTTAAGTAGCCAAACAGTTTTTGATTTGCAAATTTGCGTTTTCTCCCCTGCCCTCTGAGAAAGTGACTCCAAGAAACTTTTAAGTAATGCAAAGTAGGTTTTACTCCTACACACTGTGACGTTAATCCTATTTGGGGCAAGTAGACGTGGTATAAAGTAAAAGTAGACTTGTTTTATGTAAAAGTGTGTTAGCAGTAGTAAAGTTTTACAATAGACATTACGACCAGATTTTTTTTATATATTACTATAGACAAATCACCCCGAAATCACAAATATTAAATAGGAAAGATTTATTCAACAGTATAAAAATTAATAAGAGATATTACTACTATGTAAATTCCTGACAAGTTTAACTACCCTACGGAAGCCAAAACAAATTATGATACATAAATCATACAACGTGATTTCTTAAAATAAAAAATAAAAATCTTAAAGTGAACTCGTAAGATCACCGAAGTTAAGCAACGTCAAGCCTGATCAGTACCTAGATGAGTAACCGCTTGAAAATACCAGTAAGCTTGGATGTATGGGTGGTGTAATGGATAATGGCTCAGGGGATTGGAAGTCGGAGAGCCAAGTTCCAATTCCAATCGGGTTTATTATATTCACTTACTCGCAAATAACCTTAGGAAAGGTATGGATCCACCTCTTTTCGCCAAGTTATTAGGTTGGTGCAAAAATAATGTCGTTTTTTGACGTTCAACTTCATGTGAGAAAACGACATTATTTTTGCACCAACCTAATAATTAGAAGACGTTGTATCATCAAAAATCATTATTATCTCCGAAAAAGTCTTACAATTATCAGGCTTTAAATAACCTGCGAAAGGTTGAAAGACCACAAAACGCAAATCAATCCATCAATATTTATGCAAAATGCTTAATCGATATTAACATATGAAAAAAAAACTTCATGTTACAAATTTTATGTTTTTTCTTATATTTTAAAATATCACGTGGTATGAACACATTTTGTTTTGGCTTCCGTAGATCAATTTACAATGAAACTACCTAGCAAACTGGAACCTCCTAAAAACTTTTATAAAAGATGTATGAACTAAAAAAAATATTATTTACGGTCACAATGCCTATTGTGCAAATCCACTATCCCTCATTGGGGATCGAAGATTTTCTATAGAAGTATAATTAGTTAACAATAATTTATGTACAAATAATAGTCTCTCTTCTTTTTACATTTTTTTTTCAATCAGACGTGTTATCTAAGAAGCAAAAGAGTTTTAATATGATTAAAAATGGGTATGAGACAAGGAGTATGGAGCACCTAGTGAGGAACGAACTCACTTTTCAGTCGTAACTGATCTAGCGAGACAAACTTGCTAACCATTACTCCACGCCGAGGTGTCCTGTTCACAACAGTTATGTGCCATACGTGATACACGCATAGGCGATCATGTATCTTTCGATACATGACTGACGAAGCAGATTTTTTTCCCCGTAGTAGGTGGTCATTTCTTTCTGCGGTAGACCGGTTGCTACCCAAGGCTATAGAACCCGGGTATCCTGCTATTTGCCCATACCTGAAAGGAGAAGAATACAAACTCCGATTTCCGATTCCTCAATCCAAACCGCTACACATTACTCCACCCTCCTTCTTCCTGCATCTTCTCACTAGATTTATTTAACTTATTGGGCCTTTTGGCAGGATTTATTATTGATGGGCGCAACATCAAAACGCAGAAAGAAAACTGTAGATACTTCTGGACAATGTAATAAATGAAAGCAATAAGAAATCCCTCGCCATCATTTATAAGAAGATAGAAATTATGGTCATTAGTAAAAGGGACAACCCAAGATGCGAGCTACAAATTGGGGACGTCAAAATGAACCGAGAAAAGAAATGTAACTATCTGTGGAAATATTACAAAAGATGACGAAAAATATGACACTGAAATCCGAAGGCGCATTGGAATAGCGAAAAATGCCTTCCAAAAGCTAAGCAAAGTATTAAAAAACAGGAAAATCTAGTTAGAAAACAAAGAAAAGAGTACTGGACAATTTCCTACGAAGAATGTAGCTAAAAGAGATGTAGTTTTAAACCCCTCCACATGATGCCAAGAAATACCTTTGAGAATACCATAGACGGAGCATTGTGAGCAGCAAGTAAAATGGAAACAAGAACACTATACATATAGTCAAAAAGTTATAGTTGAAATCTTTAAGACGCATATGGAGGAAAGAGAACTTGGAGAATTTGACACTTACAGGATATGCAAAAGGTACGAGGTCCTGAGAGAAACATAGAGTAACCTATCTAACAGGCTTGATGGCATAACAGTGAATGGGAGAGATAGTAAAAAGACAAGCATGACTAAGCGCTGCAAAGTATAGGAAGTTGTGGAGAGCCATCATCACAAACATCATGAAGAGACAAAGAAGAAGAAGAATTTTTCTTTTTTATATGCGCATTTTAGGGAAGAGACAATATAGTTTTGAGATGACCGGCAGTGGGACAGAGCGCAGATTTCTTTTAGTTGCAGAACGAGATTTTAGTTTGAAACAATAATACCCCTTAGCAATGTGGCTTTCTAGTTGCTTTGTCACTTCCGTTTTCAAATGTGCCATTTTGAGGAGCCATTTTTAAATCTACCATTTTCGATTCTCGCGTTTCGGAAAAAAAATCAGAAATGTGACCTTTGCCTTATGCCACAATTATTTTATCATACAATAATAAATCATGGAGAAAGGGAACTTTTGATGAAACCAACTGTTCGGAATTACATATAGAAAAAATGGAAAATTCATATTTAAATTCATATTTAAAATCCTTATTTAAATTCATATTTAAATTCATATTTAAAATCCTTATTCAAATTCATACTTAAACTGAATGTTTTCTTATTAAACACGATCGCAAAATCTTTTTTAAAACAAATTCCATAAATGGTTGCGGTCTAAGGGGTGTCATTTGAGACTAGATTTTCTTGAAATCGAAAACTGACAACTGGCAGGAAAGATTCTTTCCGTATATCCGAGACGCGTTATTCGATTCAAGGTTAATTTTTTTTCTTTCTGATTCTGTGCCATGTAAATTCTTAATGGATGGAAGTTGTTCAACCATGTCATTCCTCTGCGAACCACTTCTTTTCAGTTTCCTTTACACAGATTTACAGGTGATGGTAAAGTTGTGTAGTAATTACTTTGGCTTGTGGTCACAAAAGACTTTTATGAAAGTTTCATTAAAATAACTATAAAAAAGCTTCTGCCACCCACCAAATAGCTAACAGGTTTATCTAAACAATGTTTCTTGCTTAATAAATATATTATATCTGATAAATTATCGTCACATATACAGTAATTTGCCAATCTTGAGACTAGTCTGGCACAAATTGTTTTTATGTTTTATCAACCTTTTTGCAGATTATTTAAAGCCAGATAATATTTTTAGACTATGAGAATTTCTTAGCAATACTAATTATTTACCGATAATAGTCTTACTTATTAACCCATAGCTGGAGGAGCAAAGGTAGATTCATACCTTTCCTAAGGGTATTTGCGCTTAAGTGAATATAACGAACAAGAGTAGAATTGGGATTCGGCACTCCGATTAACAATTCCGAGTATTTATCCATTACACCACCCGCTCATCCAAGCTTATAGCTCCTGATTTTCTTTTTCTTTTTCTTTTTTTAATCATTTCACCCAAGCAAGGTGATAATGCCATTGGGGGATTATAGGGAGTGAAAGTAAAATAGAAGATTGAGAATAGGGAGGATTGAGAAAAGGACAAAAGACCAACAGGGTTCAAAAAGACAGAAGATGGCGATTGACGTTATATTTACATTTTTGAACTTTGTAGTTATCAGGGAAGCAAGAAATCGAAAAGGAGTTTCACAAGCTGGAAGTGCGAAAAAAGAAACTTTTAGAGTTTAAGTGGTGGTTGCATCTTGCTCCCAAGCGGTCACCCATCTAGGTACTGACCAAGTTCGACGTTGCTTAACTTCGGTGATCATACCAGTACCGGTGTTTCAACGTGATCTGGCCGTAAGCCAGTCTAACATATGACACCACAAGCAATGACACAACAGACAAAACCGCAGACACCAGGAAATTTTCTACATTATTCTCTATGAACTACTATATTGGGTACGGAGGAGGAGGACATAAATATATTAATTAATGTGTCCATACAGCGTACTTCATCAGAAGTGAATATATTATTTATATCAGTTGACTGGTGTCATTCTGTGCTATGTGTGTGTGTGTGTGTGTGTGTGTGTGTTGCATATATGTTTTGGTTGGAATCGTCGGTTTATTGTACCCATTTGTCGGTAATGTCCTTGCCAAAGGGACCATTCCTCTAATCCTCGTCCTACTTATTCCATTTCCAGATATCCCGATAAAATCTCTTGTCACTGGCATGTCATGAGTTTTGATAACGTGAAACGTAAGCCTGTGAGCTCTAGGCCAACCCACTCAACCTTTGCCTATTAAAACGATAGCGACAACAACCTATTACCTTAATCGTCGACTTTAACAGAGGCATAGATTGTGATTGAATTGTACAGACAGAAGGCTTTTTTAAAAATAAAAAAATACGGTAATGTTCACCCTTCCCAACGCTTAGGGGTCACTCGAAGTAGAGGGTGAAGTTAGGAGGAAATTCGTGCGGATAGGAGTGGGAGATAAAGGTTAACCCTAGCCTTGAACAAGTTAAGATTGCAGTGATCGGGGAAACATCTTCTTGGGAGTCAGTTCAACGGGGCAGTGGTACGCGGAAAGAAGCTGCTTGAGTGGAACTTACTTCACACCGATGGAATATGGAGAGAATGTGGGTGGCTTGCTACTATATAAGGTGCATGGCGTGTTCTTGCTGTGAAGGTTTGACTTAGCGAGACCAGGGAATGTAGTTCGTCCGAGCACTTTCCGTGATCGTAGCGGTAGAGCAGCGAGTGTCTTGCCACATCCCGCCTGTGGGAGAGTGGTTGGAGGCTGGAGAATGCAGATTTTTACTATATGTAGTATAAAAGGTTCTGGATAATATAAAAAAAGTGATACCCAGGTTCATATATATCTAAATCTAAAAATAAACACGCTAAAATTCACCTTCATCCCTGCCGTGAGCCGACGGCTTAGTGGTAGACGTTACGACTGACGCCAATTCAGTCGGGTTTCGATCCTAGCTAGAGGCAACCGGACGTCTAGCCACACTGATGAGCTGTGAAACAACGAAACAATCTGTCTGTGGATGACAAATATATATATATATATATATATATTTGTCATCCACAGACAGACTGTTTCGCTGGTATATATACACAGACTGTTTCGCTGATATATATACATATATATATATATATATATATATATATATATATATATATATATATATTTGTCATCCACAGACAGACTGTTTCACTGTTATATATATACAGACTGTTTCGCTGGTATATATATATATATATATATATATATATATATATATATATATATATATATATATATACAAATATGATACATCCGTGATTTTATTCGATCGAACATAGCGGTGAGGATACAATAATGAACAATATGATAACTTCTCATGGTGTATGTGTGTGTTTCCATATATTTGCCATGAAAATGGTATCTATGTATTCGGAAAGGAGTTAAGAACACATCGACCCGATTTTAACGGGTATTGAATGCGAACGACACGTAAGGAAAGTTGAATGACCTTTTATAATTTGAACGGGAAAATGTTAAGATTGAATTTTCATTCATTCGAATATCGGAAAATTAAGAAGACCGCTTTCTAAGATTAATGATGTAAAAAGGCTTCGAGTGAGTTAGACCTGAGTGTCCTTGGCAAAGGTTATCCTTCTTTGAACGTCGTGGACAGGCGCTACAGAATCACAAACAAAGGATTGTACCAAATAGCGGAAACCACATCACTTGATGAATACCAGCAGCAGCAACAACTAAAGTGGATAGCACATGTAACTGCAAGTTGCAGTCGCTCTGTCATCTCGTCTGCAGTCGCTCTCTCACAGACGCGACGTTGCCTCGCTCTGTCTTTTTTACAAATACTTTCACGGTAATTGCTCCGAGGAGCTGCTTTCGCTGGTTCCTAGGCCTCATGAATTTAAACGTCCTACGAGGCTGGCATCCCGTTCCCACCCCTTCACCGTTGAAACTGTTAGATGTAGACGTCTCTTCTACTCCAATAGCTTCATGTCTCGCACATCTCGCCTGTGGAACTCCCTTCCTTATTCCTGTTTCCCTGACAAATACAAGCTCCAACTATTTAAGTGTAACGTCAATCGACATCTCCAGTTGCCTTGATCTATCCACTTCCCTTCTCCACATCCTTTCACCTTTCATTCCTATCTGCTCTCGCTCCAAATCTTCTGTAACCCCTTGCCTTGATCGATCCACTATCTTTCTCCACATCCTCTCCTTTACCACTCCTATCTGCTCTTCCTCGAAATCTTCTGTAACCCCTTGCGTGCTAGTGGCTTCCAGCCTTGCTTGGGGTGATACGCTTAAAAAAAAAAAAAATATATATATATATATATATATTGTCATCCACAGACAGACTGTTTCGCTGTATCACAGCTCATCAGTGTGGCTAGACGTCCGATATATATATATATATTGGTAACTACACTCGTTTCGGAAAACCTTCGAAAAAAAAAAGATAAAATAATGTTCCAATCATGGTATCAATATTCTACACCACCTCAAGTAAAAGGATAGGAAGAAAACCCTCATCAGTACTGGAAAGCGCGATAACAGATAATGGACTTGAGGAATTTATTTCCGAAAAAACTTGTTTTAACAGAAAGCTTTTCTAAACTTCAAACGAAAGCAGTACTGGCTACTCGGTCAATGAAAACCAAATGTTTCCATAGCGCATATACAAACATATATATGCGTGTGTGTGTGTTTGTGTGTATGTATAGAAAGAGAAAGCGAACGAAAGAATGAGAGATTTATTAACCGCAACAAATTTGCCTGCACGTATTTCGATTAACCGCGTTACTTAGAATGATTATTTCGCCACTTGTGCAAATGTCAAAAGCAGTCTTGCAATAATAATAGTGACGGATGGCTACAAAAAAAAAAGGCACAGTTGATTATTTGCGGCTAATTTGTTTAAATAATGCGCTGCCTATTGTTTGCGTCACATGTCGATAATTGTAAGTAAAATGACGCACTAAAATAAGTAAGTATGTAATCATTTTAAGTTCTCTGAATATCGGTGCCTTTGCTAAATATAGTTTAGTTGTGGTTGACAATAGTGTAACACTTAATGGTTGTAAATCTCATAATATTATGATAATTACTCCATGCACACAAACACATACACGCACAAACACACACATAGGTATATATATATATATATATATATATATATATATATATATATATATATATATATATATATATATATATATATATATATATGTGCTTCTGTATATATCTGTACGTATGGATACTATTACTGCCATATTCTCATGTGTGTATTTTTCTAGTTTTAATATCGAATTGTTTAAACAGCAGACAGGTCTACAAACACTGGTCTTTGAGACATTTGCTGTTCGACTGATTTTTCTCAAACAGTATACAAACTTTAAACTCTGCTTTTTTGTGTTAAAGAAACTCACTTAACTGGCTACAGTTTTGAAGTTGTAAATTTAGGACATAAGGTTTTATATACCAGCCGGTCATTGAAAAGTGGCAGCTTAACTAGTCATTTAAAACAAAGAAAATAATAATTATTTAAGTTAATTTTAACTATTTTTCAGCACGCGCAATCAAGCAAGCATTTTTTTAAAGCTTATCACCCCAAGCAAGGCTGGAAGCCACTAGCACGCAAGGGGTTACAGAAGGTTTGGAGGAAGAGCAGATAGGAGTGGTATAGGAAAGGATGTGGAGAAAGATAGTGGATCGATCAAGGCAAGGGGGTTACAGAAGATTTGGAGCGAGAGCCGATAGGAATGAAAGGTGAAAGGATGTGGAGAAGGGAAGTGGGTAGATCAAGGCAACTGGAGATGTCGATTGACGTTACACTTAAATAGTTGGAGATTATATTTTTCAGGGAAACAGGAATAAGGAAGGGAGTTCCACAGGCGAGAGGTGCGAGACATGAAGCTATTGGAGTAGAAGAGACGTCTACATCTAACAGTTTCAACGGTGAAGAGGTGGGAACGGGATGCCAGCCTCGTAGGACGCTTTTATATTTATAAATATTTTTTAACTGCTAAATTTACTATCATATTTGTACCCAAGACAATATACACGCGTAATTGTTAACATACCGTGATAATTTCTGGTTTGTTGTCTCTCCACAATTTCCTGTCCTTTGTAGATCTTAATAAATTTTGTCTTTTGCCTTTCTCTTCCAAACTCTGCTCTGCCGTCTCTTCACTCAAACTCTCCTGGTAGGTTACGCGTTGTTTTCACCCTTGACTTCAATCTCTCCTGTCAGTATTAAATTCTCCAAGCCCTCTTTCCTCGTTATAGACATTTTAACTGTTTCTTCTTGATGTTAAGTAGAAGTGCCTTTTTTTGCTTCTATTGTCTCTAGAACTTCGTCGCCGCCCACATGTTCACTTCATAGTGTTCTCAGCATCCTTTTGTAGAATCACATTTCTGTTGCTTCATCTGTGAGGAGATTGTCTAGGATTTACTGACATATAGGAGTACTGATATGACGTAACAGTTCAGTACTCTTTCTTTGTTTCTGACGAAATTTTCTGTTTCTTAATACCTTCCTTCGTTTCTGGAAGACATATTAGAGTAGCAGTCAACAGTTGAGCATTCACTTTGAATATATAGATGAATCGGATCTATGTGTGGAGTTACTCTCTCGTATTTTATTTTATTTTTTTTGTTTCTTTTTTTAACTTGAGGGATTCTTTGATGTTATTTTTATTGTGTCACGGAGTAAAATTTACCCTAATTTTGCAAACGCGGTCTTATGTAAATATCATGAATTAAGTGAGACGCAAGGTATTGTCTGCGAATTAAAGAAATTGAGCAATTATATAATTCCTTGCCAGCATATGGAGTTCTCCATAAAACTGATTTCGTCCGTGAAGTGATTAGTCACGTAGATGCAAATTCTCCATGTATGTATATTGGTGCAAGGTTGCGGTTAAGCCAAGGAGCGAATATATCTTTCATTTTTGTACATATGTTGATGTTTTTGTATTGATGTCGACAAATTATTACAGATGTGATCGAACATGAGACGAGCATGTGTGTATATACATGTATGTCTGTCCGTATGTGTAAGTGTGTTTGGGCACATCTATCTATTTATTTATCTATCTATATGAACACACAAACCTAATGTACGCCCTGACAGTGATAAAGATATATATATATATATATATATATATATATATATATATATATATATATATATATATATATATATATACATGAAAAAATATAATTTTAATGTATACTATATTTATGGGATAAAGTGCTCAATATCAGACAGAGACAAAGCATATATATATATATATATATATATATATATACATATATATATATCACTGTCAGGGCGTACATAATCTATCTATCTATCTATCTATCTATCTATCTATCTATCTATCTATCTATCTATCTCCTTTCCCACCTACCTACCTACCTATATGATTTTGACTGGCCATTAGTGTAATCATTAATGTAATACATGGTTCTGACGTATTCTTCTGTGTGCCGTGTCCCTTCGGGACGTTGATGATATATATATATATATATATATATATATATATATATATATATATATTTACATATATATATATATGAAGAAATATAGTTTTGATGTATGCTATATTTATGGGTTAAAGTGCTCAAAATCAGAGACAGAGAATATATATATATACATATATATATATATATATATACATATATATATATATATACATATATATATATATGCACATATATACTGTCAGGGCGTACATAATCTATCTATCTATCTATCCCCTCACCAACCTACCTACCTACCTATATCATTTTGTCTCTATCAACCTATGTATCTATTTCATTCTCTTTCTTTCGTTCGTTCGTTCTTTCTATCTACCTTTTGATTTCTACGTTATATATACATATATATCTAAATATAAATACATACATGTGCATGTGATGTTTTATACTGAGTTCTGTAATTATTCATATATATATGGTAATAAATTTAGACATATATGCATAAATATATATATATTTCATATTAATGCGCCCCCACAAACGCAACAGTCACCCACATACACACACGCATATATATATATATATATATATATATATATATATATATATATATATATATGATATCGCACAATGTGCACGATATCAGGATTTGTACTACCGTATATTCATTATTATTATCATTATTATTATTATTATCATTATTATTATTATATGTATATAATGCATACTTATATCTGCGTTATTTTTATATATGTCGTTGAAATTAACTTATGCATAGAAGTCTTGTCCATTTAATTAAATCAGACTTTGTTCTTACATTAGCTTACGCGTTTCTTTTTTTAATGTAAATATATCTGATGACCGAAGCGGGAAACACCTGATGTAAAATGAATTTTAAACGCATTATATCTGCTCTTATTTGTATCATGTCATAGAATTAAAATTTAAAAAAAAGAAGAAGATCATTTCCACTGATTCACATCTTAAAGGAAAAAAAAAAAATTAAATTAATAAAAACAAGCAGCCATTTTTATTATAGTGGAAGCCAGCAGAAAAGGCGCGCTTTCCATCAATCGAGTGCATTCTCGCCCAGAATACGCCACGAGACGCATGCGCGTACGATCGCATGTTCAAGGAAATAACAGGTTATTAAAAAGTCAGTCAATGCTCACGTGGGAATGCTCTGCGTAATGTATTGCGTTTGCGTGCTTGAGTTGCGTATGAATGAACAGTTTCAGACGCAACAGAGCCAGCAGATACGCAAAAATAATCATAGGGCGACCAAGACAGCAGCAAGGCAAATCAAATACACGCTGATTTCATGAGTAATTTTTTTCTTTCTTTCTTTTGTGCGAAATATATCCGATTGACAAGAGGTTAGCGAGTGTGGATCAAGACTTTATTTAAGATTGATTTTTAATTTTAAACAGATATAACTCCCGAAATATAACCCACACCAGAATTTCTGCGCGACTTGAACGATCATGGCACTCCGCGATTTCCCGTTTGTCAACGTTTGTCCTTTTGCCATATCTCCGATCGCTGTTCTGCAATACATTTACACACGTTCGTTAGGTAGATTACTCGTTGTTTTACTCTGTCCCTTTTGCCTTCACTATATCCTGTGCGTGTTAAGTTCTCTAAGCTCTCTTTCCTCATAACGTTTCCTAATATTTCAGCTGTCTCTTTCTCAGTATCAGTGTCCTTTTTCTTTCCATTTTCCTTAAAACTTCTTCGTTGCGATGCTATCATATTTCTCAGCATTCTTCTGTAGGAAGATATATGTGTGCCTGTGAAGTCTCTGTTCGGTCCATGGTATTCTCAGCATCCTTCTGTAGATCCATATTTCTGTTGCTTCAAGTCCCTTCTTCATCTGCGAGGAAATTGTCCAGCATTCACTGTCATATGGTCATATTGTCCAACATTTACTCTTAGAGCACTTGAACATTCTTTTCTTTTTTTTTTCTAACTGTTATAGGAACTTATCTGTAACGACAATGAACTCTTCCTGACACTATAAAGACTGATCCTCTCAAGAGAGACGATAGAACGGAAGTGTAACGAGTCGAGACGGAACGGAGTCGAGACAATAGTAGTTCACTCCAAACCAGACTGACAGTCATACTAACCCCTTCAACTTCTTGTATTATTATTTTGTTGTAATATATCTTTGTTATTCCTACTCTTGTGTTCGTGTTGTTCTTCCTTGGTTCTAACCTTGGACCCTAACAGTGGTGCGAGGATATTGGACCATAACACTAACGAAAATTTTCCTGTTTTTTAAATATTTTGTTTAGCTTTTGGAAAGCATCATGTACACATTTTTCTCCTTTTCCCTCGTTTTTTATCAATTCACTCCAAGCAGCGCGTTGATGCCACTAAAAGATAAAAGCCAGGAACTACTGGGAGTGAAAGGGAATGAAAAAGATTTTAGAAGGAATCGGAAACTCAATCCTAAACAGAGAACAAGGGATAAACCACTACTCCTGTTCAAAAAACCGAGGACGAGCGTGAACCTCACGATAGGCGAACCTATCTACACCTATTCAGGAAAACAATATTAAATAAGATTTCAAAGTGTAGGCGGCGATGTTAGAAGTATAGGGTTGAAGTGGGCTTTAGAAAGAACCGGAGACTCAATCCTAAACGGGAAACAAAGGATAAAACTCTACGCCTTTTCAAAAGAATAGGGAGGAGTTTGAACCGGACGATACGTGAACCAATCTAAAATGTTCTCATTGATCACATGTTTTGTCCATAGTATCTACACCATTCTTATGTATGTGGTGTCTGGATGTTTGAAATGAGATAACGTGACGTCACACAAGACCATTTCAAGCGTCCAGCTTTCCAAAGAATACCAGGATGCAGGCAAAGGAATTCTAACTGCCACACAAACACCAAATTGGTTCTTGATAATGTCTCCGAAAGTCGAAAATATTTGAACAAAAAGTAACAAAATATGAACTGCTGGTAGTTTATCCACAATACACAACACCTTATCTGAAAATTGGAAAACATAATAAAAAATTAAACAGAGGTTATCGGTTCATTATGTGTGTGTGTGTGTGTGTGTGTGTGTGTGTGTGTGTGTGTGTGTGTGTGTGTGTGTGTATGGGAGGTCTGTGAGATATCCGGTGAGACCTGGTAAAGGAAGTGTAACTTGACAGATGAATATATTCAATATTTTTTATGGCTCGGCTTATTTTTAAATATATATGTGCAAGTGGAAGTATACACACACACACACACACACACACACACACACATACATATATATATATATATATATATATATATACATATATATATATATATATATATATATATATATATATATATATATATATATATATATATATATATATATATTAAAATATCAGTAGCTTAACCAGTATATTAATCTTTTAAGTTACTCTGTTTCTCATGTCTTTCAGGATATTTCACATATCTCTCGTATATATATATATATATATATATATATATATATATATATATATATATATATATGTGTGTGTGTGTGTGTGTGTGTGTGTGTGCGTGTACAAAGTAGTGTTAAAGCTAACAGAAAATTTACCCGGTGACCAAAGAAAAACTAATAAGCAATGAAACAAAAACCATGACAAAAGCCCAAAACCATTATAAGAAAAGGGTAAAATGGAACATAGACTTAGAAAAGCAGGCTAAATCAATAATAAACAGTGCCCTCTGTCTAACTTACTAAAATACAGAACCATTGCGAACTTCCCAGCGTGTGTATATATATATATATATATATATATATATATATATATATATATATATATATATATATGCTAAAACTGTTACTATGATCAAAGGAGAAACAATTCACTAAACCGAATGTGTTTAGAGTGCTATGATTGCTAGATCTTTCACAGTAAATTTGCGCTCAGGCTCTTAGAACATTTTACCATTCCTGGAAGGTCTTCTATTATCACAGTGTGAGATATCTCATAACAAGTGATGGAGACAAAATTAAAACAATCTAAATGCAATTGCCCCCCCCCCCCAAAGAAAGAAAATAATTAAAGATTTAGATTTCCCAGAATCTCTCGTTCGTGCGCATGTGTAGTCGCACCAACGAAAACAAATATTGTTCGATGAAGTTATGAAGGAGGAAAAACGTCTGACGAAACTTTTTCCATTTTGCAATATATCTTCCCACCGAAATTGTTCATGATATATAAAATGTATATATCGTTATCCCATATATATATATATATATATATATATATATATATATATATATATATATATATATATCCGATGCGATGAGAACGAAAGTAATATATAAATTCCAACGTTCACGGCATTAATCCAAAAGAGGGCTCGATAAAGATAGTAGAGCGATAATTATTTATTTGTTATAATTTTATCCTATAGACAAAACCACAAATATATATATATATATATATATATATATATATATATATATATATATATATATATATATATGGGATATATATCTGCACTTCGACGGGTGAGAATCGAAAATGGTTAACCATTTTCGATTCTCACCCGTCGAAGTGCAGTTGAAATGCACTGAAACCAAGTTTCATCTTTGTAGTGACTAAAATGGTTTTGTCTATATGATAAAATTATTATATATATATATATATATATATATATATATATATATATATATATATATATGCGTGTGTGTCCATTTAGGCAGCATATTTTCATTCAAATATGTTTGGTTAAATAATTTAGACGTATTATGTGTATGTATTTTAGTTTTACTCCTTTCAAGACCACGAATTAATTTCTTGGTGGCTGTAAAAAAATGATTAAACAAAATTACAAGACTTTCTTTCAAATAATTTTTATTTTTCCAAGTAATTTCAATCTCATCAGAGATCATTTTCAGGGGTTGCATATTTATAGATGTTATGTGTTAACACCATAAATTGAAAATATTTTTTACCTCTATGCAAGGCAGGTAACTGATGTTATTGTTTTAAAATGTTTTTTTAAACACAACTTTTTGAAATATTTTTTTTAAACTCTAGCATTTTAATTTAGTACTTTTTATATAACACTTTACTGCTTCCAGAAGTTTAAGTTTTTGCCTGTTATTGTCTTGATGGACAACTTATGTATTTTTGACTAGTATCTGTTTAAACTGTGAATGCGGACATGAATGTTCCTTTAAATGTTCTGAAATTGAACTAAGATCGTTTCAAGTGAAACGTAGGCCTTCTCGTCATCGTCGTTGTTGTAAAACCAATATAGTATTAACATATATATATATATATATATATATGTGTGTGTGTGTGTGTGTGTGTGTGTGTGTGTGTGTGTAATTGTTTACATTATAGATTTAATATTTATATTTGTTGTACGTATTTGAGTAAACATTCCTGTTTTTTAACCACTATAAATTTATGCCTTACGATCTGTGCATTTGAAATTCTTAAAGCGACTGGGTCTCTCAACAAGTTTTCAACTCACACACACACACACACACACATAGATATACATATATATATATATATATATATATATATATATATATATATATATATATATACGTGTATGTGTGTGTGTGTGTGTGCGTGTGTTCATAAATAATTTATTCACCTGGGCAAAGAGCAAATGCAATATGAGTTCCTGTTTCTTCACATATTCGGGAGTTTTTAAATTTCTCCAATTTAACCAGCCGACATCATAAGCCTACCTCAATGCCGCAATATTTAAAGCCGATATTTCATCTTCTATTCTGCCAGAGAAACTTGCACTGAATTCCGTTTCATCATCTAAGTTCGAAATGCTTGACATTTTAATTGATCACCTCTTAATCAAATCAAACCACGTAAGTAGGGAAACAACCTTAATTCTAAATTTTATCTCATCAGGGAACCGGTTCGTTTTTAAACTGTAACATAATTATCATGAAACAATTGAAATGTCTTTAACTAAATCTTCCCCGCTGCTTCTGCTTTTATGTGACGTGTCCTTTCAGGACGTGGGTGACTCGGGCTCACTACAGCTTTCTGTCTTTTGTAGCTGTAACTATCTTTTGTTCCCTTACGCTGCCAACCATTTAAATTTCCACTTGCCCCATTTGCAGTTAAATTAAATGCTGTTTCTCTCTGTCCCTCTAGCTTTCAATATATCACGTGAGTGTCACATCCTCCGTGTCTTCTTTCCTCGTTACGTGCCCCGGATATTTTAACTCTCTGTTTCGACATTTTTTGTTCCCGTTTTCCTTAAAATATCCACGTTGCTCACATAATCAGTCCATGGAATAAGTTTCGAGAGCCACATCTTTGTCGCCTCAAATCTCATCTTTATCTGTGATGAACTTCTTCATGGTTCACTGCCATCGAGAAGATGTCATATAACACGACACTTCATTAATCTTCTTTTGTAAGGCCGTTTTCCTTTGTCTTTATAATTTGCTTAGTTTATGAAAGATATATTCAGTTATTCCGATGCAACTTTGTGTCACATTTCCCGTCGTCTGTTACGCCTCTACCTAAATAGTAAATAGTTATTTTTTTCTATAGCTGCTTTGTTCTGATTTCTCAAATTCGTAACTCTCCCCATGGCCTATTCCACTAGTTGATAACCATACTGTTATATATTGTACCTATGAACACTAATAGGTATCTCCCAATCCTCATAAATACGTTGGACACTATTGTAAGTGTTGAAACTTGACTAATGCATGGAATAATAATGCAAACACAAAATGTACTTAGAATATAATGTATTGAAACAAGAATGTGTACACAATATTTACATATAGTCTTTTGTATATTTCTGGGAAGACCGTTCCTGGAGAATGTGTTGACTAAGTCGCAGTCGGGCAGAGTCTCTAGTTGGATCTCTTGATTCGCCTCCCTGTCTTCCGGTACCAACCATATTTATATCGCCGGTACTCCGCTATGCAAATTAGGTGGATCCTACCACAACAGTAAGTGTGAGCAATATGCTCTCTACGCTGGCAGCATAGACAGCATATTGCTGTTGGGAAGCTCTTGCCGTGTCGAACTCTCTGCCTTTGGGCAGAGAGTAACCCGGATGAGGCTATACCGAAGGGCAGATTCTCGTCTGGGGAGGTAGACAGATACCCGATCCCGCGTATACGCGGTCTACGGGCAATTTTTGCCTGAACCGACGGGCTCGGATTTCCCCACATTAAATTTGGACTTGTGCCGCATTCTACCTCTTGGGGAGGCAGGTAAATATCATAATATGCTGTCTAAGTAGTCTACAACTAGCAGTAGTTTACCTACTCCACGCCGCTGGCGAGTATTATATTTTGTTGACGTTATAAAGATTACCATTTAATTTCCAACCTCCTTTTTGGTTATTCCTCGTTCAGTAACCCTTCCTAGGTTACAAAGTTTTAGCGACGAGAATGAGATATTGACTCTCTGCAGAATAAATCTAAAAAAGTAAGTGTTATATATTGCACCTATGAACACTAATAGGTATGTCCCAATCCTCATAAATACGTTGGACACTATAGTAATTATGGGGTAATATGCTGTCTAAGTATTCCACCACAAGCAGTGGTTTACCTACTTCACGCCGCTGGCGAGTATTGTATTTTGTTGATGTTGTAAAGATTAGCATTTCATTTCCAACCTCCGTTTTGGTTATTCCTCATTCAGTAACCCTTCCTAGGGTACAACACATATATTTTGTTTTCATACAGTTGCTAATTAATCCTTTCTTTTCGCTTTCCTTTGCGAACTCTCTATCATTCGCCTATGCTTAGAATATTGCTGTCACATTTGGTTTGATTCTCTTGTTATTTTTTTTTTTAGAGATTCTTGATAAAATCCAAGGAGAATCAGCGATATATTATATTATTAATATCCTAACCTGGCGTCAGGTTACATCACTTTCCCACCGCTGTAAAGTTGCTTCCCACTACCTCTTCTATAAATACTTTCATGGTAATTGTTCGGATGGGCTTGTTTTATTCCCTTCCCTCACAGAAAATGAATTCTACATATTAGGGACTAGTTAGGACTTTCATAGAGACAGTGAGTTATTATGGTGGATGTAGTAAGAAAGGTTAGTAAAAATGCGTTGTTTTGGTGTTAGGAATATTGTGGTATGTTTGGGTCAATGTTTGTGGTTAGATAAGTTTAAAGTTAAGACAGATGAAGAGTGCCCTTTTCCCCATTTTGGCCTTGTGCCGCATTTCGTAAATATTTAAAAATAAATATCGCTCTTCTCTATGTACCTAGTCTTTATTAATTTAAGCGCAGTACTAGATTGGCGGTTAGGTCTCATCAATTTATAGTTGAATTGTTTAGGTGTAACCGTATGTTCTATGCTAGCAGTTTTTTTTCCGAACTTCTCGCTTGTTAAACGATCTTCCTAACACATGTTTTCCGGCCAACTTCAACAATTTAAATGCGATGTTAATCGTTATCTACTGTCTTCTTGATTACTCTTCTATTGTTCTCGTCCTTTCATAATGTTTCCGTTTTCTAATTCTTTTACAAGCAATAATCCTTTTTGTCTTAGTGGCTTTGCTTCATTGCTTGGGGTGAATTTGATAAAAAAATTGTCCCTGATTTTTTTTTTTTTTTTTACTAACGTTCACCCTATATAAGAAGGTCACTGAAGGCGACTGTTGTGTGAGCGGTAAGAATTAGGGAGGGCAGGTTATGAAGATGCGTAACAAGAGGTTAAGATTGTAGTAGTCGGATTAATCCTACTCCTGGGATTCTGTTACGTAAAGCAACAGATCTTGTGAAGAAGCTATCCGAGTGGTGCTTACTCCTTACCAACGGAATCCGAAGTAGATGAGGGAGGTTCGACTTAATGTACGCGACGTGACGGGTCTTAGCTGGATGAGTTAGTGTTGGTGAAATAAACGAATATTGTTCTTCTGAACGTGTTCCAGGGAAATAAAAATAAATGTTTCGTCTGTGGGAAAAGGAATATAAAATGGAAAAGAATCATCATCAACAAGGCAACATAGACGCGTTTGGACGCTATGAAGCCTGGAAAGAAATCAGGGCAGCTATAGACCAGATATACCATTTATTCACTTTCGGCCTGTTCGGATTTTTCTTTTTTGTAAAGGTAGAGCATAGAAAGTTTGATTTAGTGATTGAATTGTTTTTTGTTTTGGGGTTTTTTTTTTTACGGCTCTCGGATTGAGGAATTGGAGAGCTGAGTTCGAATTCCAGTCAAATCCATCACATGCTAATACACTTGGGAAAGGTATGAATCCTCTTCTTCTGTCCCCAGCTATGGATAAATAGCAGGATAGACCGGCTTCTATAGCTTTGGATGGCAACTGGTCTACCGCAGAAAGAAACGGCAACCTACTGCTGGAAAAAATCTGCCTCGTCAATCATGTATCGAAAGATGCATGATCGCCTAAGCGTGTATCACGCATGGCCTATAACTGACTGACTGGTCAACTTTTTGCTGGTTATTTAAAGCCCGAAAATATTTTTAGAAAATTTTGGTGATAATAATGATCTAATGAAATCCGTCGAAAATTGCGGTCGTGCATTCGTTACATACACCCACACACACACACACACACACACACACACACACACACACACACACACACACACACATCCTGCCTTTTATAGATAGAGATCAAATGTATTTATGTATGTATAGTTTTATAAAGTATCAAATGTATTTATAAGTAAGTGAATAGGAATAATGATACCTTATGTGTAAGTTTATCTCCGGTATGAATACCATTTAAACCCGGATTTACATTTTTTGGCACCATTCTCATAGACAACAGTCTGAAACCATATCGCGCCAAGAGTAAACAAGTATAAACAGTAAGACCTGCTAAAGTCTCACGATTTTAAAAGGATCTCTTCCCAATCCAAATCCAGTTCCTTCTCCCTCCTGTTGTGACTTCCACCAATTCTTATCTCAGGCCATACTGAGCCATATGGTGCCAAAATATCGGGTCAGATTGTCGCGCCATTTTTTACCTCTTGTTCTATTTCACTGCCTTGGTTGTCGCTCTAATACTCTACCTGCTGTCTCTGAGACGAGAGACGTGGCTAATCCACCCATGTTTGCCCTTCTCGATGGCCTCGATTATATACATCACTCCAATCTGCTGTCAAATCCCGGTGTTGCTTTTCGTAACACGTAAGGTGATGCCTAGAATCATTCGCTCTATTTTACGATGGGCCACTGCAAGAGTCCCTGCAGTGGTCATGTTGAAGGCCCAAGTCTCACTTCCATAAGTCATCACCGGTAGAATATATTCCTTAAACAACTATCTCGTGGTTTCAATAGTTGACTTGGGACTCTTCATGATGCTATAAACGTCCCATAAATCCTCCCAGCCAAGCACAATCCTTCTTCTCCGGAAGTAGGGAACCATCTCTTTCAATCTTCCCTCCGTGGTTCACATAACTGTCTACTTCTTCGATGTATATCCATCTACATTAATTGGTGATGGTTTAGCATGGCAGTTAGACATAACCTGGTTTTTCCCAGGATCATGTTAAAGCCTACAAGGTTGGCTCAGAGTGTGGATAGCATTGAGCATCTCCTTCAATTCTTTTTGGTTGGACTATTGGGATGATGTCATCTGCGACGTCTAAATGGTAGAAAAGTTCACCATCGATGTTGATGCCCTTGTTCTCTTAGCTGACTCTGTTAATGATGGCACCTGGTAAACAAGCTATAAACATTTTCGTGAAATTGTTGTTTCCTTTTCTCCTCTTTCTAATAATTGTCGTTACTTTGGTGTCATTTTATAGTGGATGTAGCACAAGTGTAGAAATCATTTAGTAGTGAGATGTAAGCACCAGAAATCCTGGATAATATTCTCAGTGTTGAGGAGAAACCCGAAGGCAGCGGAAATGTGGTTCTATAGAAAGGTACTGAAAATTTCATTGACGGAGCGAGTAAGCAACAAGAAAGTCTTAAATCAAATGGCAACGGAAAGAACGCTTCTGAACAGAAGTAATGAAAGAAAGCTGAAATTCATTGAATACATAATGAGAAACGAAGGCGGGATCCTTAGTAAAAGGCGAAAGGCTGCTAAGTATTCAAAGGTATAGGAAGTTATGGAGAGGTATGATCACCTATGTGCTATTTTACCGAAGTAGCAGGCTCTGTGTAGCATCATCTTCCTAATCTATATTTTCGTGTTTCCTTTTCATCAAACTTATCAGTTTAAAATGGATGCCTTTTTCGGGTTTCCTTTTCTCTTCGAAATATTATGATTACGACATGCTAAAGATATTAACGATAGGCGTATCGTGTGTAATAAACGTGCAATTTCTGGTCAGTTTGTGATAAAACTAATAGTCGTGAAATCGAAGAAGTAACAGTAGAGAGTAAGAGCGAGAAAAATATATTTAAGGGAAAGGAAATAAACAAAAATTAGAAAGTTGTAGAAAAAGTGAAAGAAGAAGAAAAAAAGAATGAGCGCGAGAGAGATAAGTAAAAAGAAACAATAAAATAAAAACGAGGAGAAAGAAGAAGAAAAAGAAGTCAATACAAGGATAAAACACTAATAGTTGAGAGTTATCTTTAAAGTTGTTATAATGAATGAAATCTATTAGTGAAAGAGTCGATGGTAAGACGTGATGATAATGTGGACAAGGAGTATATTGACCTTTGACATGAAAATGTTTAGATCGTAGTCTTTAGAGAAGCAACAGCGCGGTAGTATGTTCCATAAAATAGACTAAACTAGTGGAACTAAAGAATGGAGGTCTTCGGAACATTTTCCATAGAAACAGCGATAGAGTAGAAATAGTCCTGCGATGTTGGCGATCGACGCGGACATTTTACTTGAAGCGGTTTACTATCTGCAATATTCGGATTACAATGCAACTGATTCGTAGATTTCCACTTGGACTGTCGCTCTTGCTAACAACCATACGTCTTGTCCCTCTTGCTGGAGACCATGCGTCTACGTGTTTTTCTCTCTTGCTGGCGACCATACGTTTTCCTGTTTTACTATCTTGTTAGCGACCATATGTTTTCGTGTTTGTCCCTCTTGCTGGAGACCATACGATTTCGTGCTTGTCCCTCTTCCTGGCGACCATACGATTTCGTGCTTGTCCCTCTTGCTGTTGACCATACGTCTTCGTGCTTGACCTTCTTGGTGGCGACCATAGGTCTTTATGTTTGTCCCTCTTGTTAGCGACCGTACGTTTTTCTCTTCTTGCTGGCGACCATACGTCTTCGTATTTATCTCTCTTGCTTTCGACCAGACCTTTTCGTACTTTTCTCTCTTGCTGGTGACAAAACATATTCGTACCTGTTACCACATGAACAATAGGATATCAGAAAATATAAATCTAGTATAACCGATATAACTACATATTTAATAACGAATCTACAAGCCATGCTTTATGTTTCGGCATATAATGCTATTTAATCAATAAATCTATATATATAATAACGTCTGTTGTAAAGTGATGGTTAATAAGCAGCTTCAGTAATCAAAAAAAGGGCCAGTATCTTTTCGTCATTTCTGATCAGACGCTGAGTTTTCTCCAGTCACGAGGAGTGGTTGCGCCACTCTCAACAAGGCTCCATACTTGGAATATCTACTAAGTCTCAATTTCACTCCAAACATCAAATGGAACACATACTTACAATCCATTGATAAAGATGCTGGAGAAATGGTATAACATTTCAGAATGTGTAATTAATAAACTCTAAGCATTTCAAATATCTTGGTGTATGTATTAGTTACAACAAATTTAGTATAGGTGATAAGGACATTGAACATAGGCCAGGTGGCGATAGGGATAGTTTCGCCCAACACCACCAGTTGCTACGAAACCAAAATATTAATCTAAGCATTAGGGTCATGTCCTTAAATACCCTCATCAGATCTTGACTCTCTTGAGGATGCCATGCATGGCGTCCAACTCGTTTAGAAATGTCTAAACTATCAGCTATATACAAAGGAGTAATCTTTAAAATGCATTCTAAATAAGAGGTGAGGACATTGAACATAGGGTATACTAGGCTAAGCTGTGCAAGGCTAGAAGTAGTTTTGTCCAACACTATAAGATGCTACAAAACCAAGCTATTAATCACAGAACTCGAGATTTGTCGTTGAATATCGTCATCAAATCTCGACTCTTATCTGAATGTCATGCATGGCATCCGATTAGGAGGCGCAAATGCCTAAATTATCAGCTATTTGCAACCGTTTTCTCAGAGCAATGATTAAAGATGGCTGCAGGTGAATGAAATGTTTAGGCCATAAAGAAGGCAATCCTTCATTGGATCACATCGACCCGCGCTATGGAATCACAAATATCAAATAGCAAAAACCACATCACTTCCAAAGGCAGCAACAATTAAAATGGATAGCATATGTATCTAGTAGGGAAAATTATGATTATATTCAACACGTTGACTTTCCACACTACCTTAAACAAAACGTTAGGAAAGAATCTCCAATCAGTACTAGCAAGAGAGAAACCTATTTTCCTGAATGTTTTTTAAGAGAAACATTTTATAGATTTCAAATGACATTGACGCTAACTGTTCATTTAATGAATGCCGATTGATTCCTGTATGGAAACGGTTGACCTCACCATTGAAATTTTACCGCGTCAGAAGGAGCCTGACTCTTTTGTTTCAAGAGTTAAGTTAGATCCAAAATGGAGTATTCCTGCCATATCTGACTTACATTCACTTTTCAGACTTCATAGAGTTAAAATGCGTTCACGAGGTCTTGTTGGGAATAACATTTTCTACTTTGCAACGTCTTTCCCGCAGACTTGACATTGCAATCGCTGTTGCCATGGAAAATGTTCAGATGAGCTCCATTCATTACTACCAGCAATTAAGTTCTTTTCATCTAAGGAACAGCGTGCTACATTCTCGTAGTCGAATTACCTTCATTTCCCACATATTCAAATTTTAAAGTGGGAGTCCATGCCGACAGCTCACCCACCACAAAAAGAACTTCTGCTTTGAGGGCCTGACTCTCCTGTGGATACTTCTCTAAACACTGCAAATTTAAGCACTTCAAGGGTTACTCAATTTCTATCCACCTTATCCTCATGATCTTCATTTCCTAACATTTCTATCACACAGCTCATTCTGAAACCCTGTAACTTTAGCAGCTCTCGAGACTTCTATTGTGTAAATGCTAATAAAAGAACGTTACTCGGTATAATTGTTACTTTAGAATCTCTGTTGAAGCAATTTCAGCACGTGCATATAAATGTAATGAATTATGGTGCAAGATTGTTTTAATCTTTTAAAAGTCAGAATTTGAAATCTTAGGTTCCATAACCACCCACCTTCATTGGAGACTAACTTGTAGGTATCTGTTTCAATGGAATGTCCCACACTCCCTATCGCCTATTGTGGGCTGACTATATCAGTAGCTATACATAGTGAGCACAGGACATACCTTGGGCTTGATTCGGCAATTAATTGGAGATTCATCTCCAGCTGTGCTGGTCGAACTCTCTGCCTGCAGGCGGAGAAGAACCCAGACGAGGCTATGCCGAAGTTGCTGTTCCTTCACTCGAGTACCACCTTTGTCTGTTTGTTACCTCTTTAAGGATACAACAATGCCTTAACCATCAGATTCTTTACTTAAGTCGAGAAATAAGTATTCACCTCATTCACAAGGAAAATAGGACACACGGCATCAGGGGATATTTTTTACCCTAACCTAGGAAATGGAAATAGTTCAATATTTATTCTCACTATTGCTTTACGTTCCTGAATAACCAGATAAATAAATCGATCACGATATTGAAATCCTTTTATCGGGAATAAACGTATTGTTTATTTAATTTAATGTTTCAAATCTTTAAAATTTTTAATTATTTTAAGTAAAATATGCCGCATGTAAGTCAAAATTACGTTTTCTTCTGATGAGTTAATTTCAAGATCTACGAAACATTGAATCGAGATAAGTAATAGTTTTATCGCGTAGATGCCCACACACGCACGTTTTTTTGTGTGTAAGAAAAGCATTACTTATCTCGACATATACATATGAGAAAACAATATATAAATGTTTATAAATCAAGAACAATTTTATGAAAAAAAACTATGACAACGTGGAAAAAGTTTGCGTGTGACACGTTTCGTCCTTTCAGACGTCAACTTCAATCGGACGAAAGTGATGTTTATTAAACATTTTGTAATTTTCCCTAAAATATATATCATTTCACCCCCAAGAAAGCCAACAAGGCCTCTAAGACGTAAGGGGGTTACTGAGTGTGAGAGAACATAAAAAGAAAGAAAAACATTGTTAAGGAGCAAGACCAATAAAAGAACAGAAATTAAGATGACAAAAGATAACGATTGAAACTTGATGGGGTCGACGCGACAATAAAGATGTCTTCTCTCTCTTTCTTCTCTCATCTTCTTCCGGCCGCTTTTTATTTTATTTGAGTTTTTTTTTAGTTCGGAGTTAAAAGAAGAGGTCAATAAAGTAAATTTTAACTTACTACTTTATTAAACATGTCGACGCGTACATTACTAACTAGTCAGTGAGATTGCTATCCCACCCCACAGAGGAAAAGTTTACAGACACGATTTTAACATGTCTGCATTCTTCGACGTGTAAAACTTAACTCACTGAAATCCCTTTCTATCTCTAACATTTCCACGCTAGTTTTAGCCAATCAAAAACGACTTCCTTTTTTTTTCCTGTGTCTGACCTCAAAGATCAAGCTGAGAAAGTCAGAGGAGAAATACAATTCTCTAAAAAATAATAGTCTCTTAGACTATTATTTAACACTTACGGTAACATCCAGCTATTTCAAATGTAAAATGATGAGACCTCGCCGCCAATCCAGTAGTGGGCTTAAAATGAAAATCTGATTTCTCTATAAAGAGAGCTAAAGTAAAAATCAAGTGATCAGCTATTTAAAGTGAATTATGTTTTGTAGATTTTTTTCTTGTGAAGACTCCAGAAGCTTCCTTGCCAAATCTTCTATCTATCGGATAATTTTTCACCATTGTATCAAGTCCATTGATGAGGAAGGATATTATGTTGGAAAAATATTACCTATAATCAGTATATCTTCTTATATATACAGGACGCGATGGGTAAATTGTCGACATTTAATATTTTCATTTCGCGCATATGCGTTCTTTGTTTTTGATTTGATCCCTGCGCAGTATGGTAGCGTCAGTTGGACAAAGTCTGTGAGAAAAAGAGTATCATGACGCAATTCACTCCGCAAGAAATTTGGAAACGGCATGCTGTACTCCATGGCATTCGTTCCGGAAGCTCCAGTACGAAAATTTCAGAATGTTTGGTTGTCAATCTGAGGACAGTGTAGACGATTCTAAAAGAGTTGGATGATATATCCCGTCAACATCACGGTGTTTGGAGTGATCACTAGTTATTGCGACGTTATATCGCCATTCATCTTCCCACAGGGCCTCAGACTCATCACGGAGGCCCACATCAAGTGTCGTTAGGAAACAGTGCTGTCCTGCGTCAAGTGGATGTTTGCTGGAAGATCCTATGCCATAAAAGCAGTAGAACCCAGTCATGGCTGTCAGACAATTTCTGCGACCACATAACCCCTTACATCTAGCCACCTAACTCCCCAGACTGCAACCACGTTGATTATTATGTGTGGGACGCAGTTGAGCGAGAGACCAACAAAACTCCTTGTAACACCAAAGATGAACTGAATGCAAGGATTATGGCAGCATTCACCAAACTCTGACTGGGCAGAAGAGATGCAAGAGATTGCAAAGTCGTCTGGAAGTCATGATTGAAGCCAATGGCGATTTCATTGAATAAATGTACTCTTTAGCATTTCAAGATATTTTTGTGTAATTTTGGTAAATATATCTGTTAAAATGAGATGTCAGTGTTATGCTTAATTTAGATGACAATTTATCCATCGCACCCCGTATATAACATTTCTGTTCTCATGTTCATGATATAAGATACCCTGATATAAGAGAAACCCGGATATAAGAGAGATTTTCTCTGGTCCCAAATTAGAGCCTGTGTTAATGTATATATAATAGACCAAACCCGGATATAAGAGAAACCCGGATATAAGAGCGATTCTCTCTGGTCCCAAATTAGAGCCTGTGTTAATGTATATATAATAGACCAAACCCGGATATAAGATACTTCTTCTCCGGTCCCGACAACTCTCTTATATCCGGGTTACACTGTATATATAAATCATTGTTAATGTCTATCTCATGCTGTCCATTATCTATCTCATTCTCTTCACACACACATACATATATATCATTCTCTACATATCTACCTCATTCTCTTCATATTTATTTATTTATCTATCTATTTGTCTATCTCATTCTGTTCATTATCTATCTCATTCACACACACACGAACGCATATATCATTCTCTTCATATCTCTCTATCTATCTTTCTGTGCGTATGTGCGCGCGTGTGTGTGTGTGTGTGTGTCTTCTAGTTAAAATCTGCGTTTCTTGTCCAAATTGGGTTATTTCCTATAAAATATGGACACACACACAAAACTCAGCGAGAAAGGAAGAAAGAATGAAAGAAAAAAAGAAAGAAATGTAAGCTGAAAAAGAGGGAGTTACTCGTATTTTTTGATAAAATCTAAGCTGACAACGTCTATCGGTTATTTTGGAGCCAAATAACAACCTTACTGTTCCTCCCCATTTTTATATTAATTTTCACGGTGTTTTCTTCCCATAGTTCGCAGTATATCATTAATTCTTGACAGTAGACGATAACAGTTCTTTCTTTCTTTCAGTCTGTTGGTTATCTATCTATCTATCTATCTATCTCTCTATCTATCTATCTCATTCTCTTCGTATCTATCTATCTATCTATCTATCCCATTCTCTTCGTATCTATCTATCTATCTATCTATCTATCTATCTCATTCTCTTCGTATCTATCTATCTATCTCATTCTCTTCGTATCTATCTATCTATCTATCACATTCTCTTCGTATCTATCTATCTATCTATCTATCTATCTATCTATCTATCTATCTATCTATCTCATTCTCTTCGTATCTGTCTATCTATCTATCTATCTATCTATCTATCTATACCCATGCTCCTTTTTTATTTCTCCTTTGTTCTATTCTTACTTAAGTTTTTTCAATTGTTGCGTTTCTTCTCTTTTTTTTTTTTTTGATGAAAAGGAAACACGAAAATATAGATTAGGAAGATGAAGCTATACACGGCCTGCTACTTCGGTAAAATACAAACAGCCAAGACTGGCGCTAAATCTTTATAATTAGAACCGCATAATAGACATTAGTTAATATTTCACGATAGATAAAGACTTACACTACTTAAGTCTGGTGCCAGAAAAAGTTATTTTTTTTCTCTGAACAGCTGGACTGTTATAGTGAAACTTAATAAGCTCTTCTCGCAAATCTATTTCCTATCATCTTCAATAGCGTTAATTCATCGCCCTTAACTGCTGATTACTTTATATTCTAACTTACCAAAAGTCATTGGCTGGGTGATAGCATCGTGTACGATAATCCGTAGACCGGGGAAATGGGTCAACTCGATGCGGTATCGATTCCACAAATTATTAACTTTCCTCTATGCTATCAAGACTAAGTGCAGTTCTACATTGTCGGCAAGTTCTCGTCAGTTTATAGTTGAAATGGCTAGATCTAACCGTAAGTTCTATGCTAACAGTTTCTTCTATCACACTTCCCGCTTGTGGGATTCATTTCCGGCTTCTTGCCTCCTATTCAGCTGTGATCTTCAAACATTTACACGCAATATCATTCGTTATCTAGTCGTCTTAACGTTTGTTCTCTTATTGTTCTCTTTCCCTAACAGTGTTTTTATTTTTCATATTCTCTAACAATCAGTATTGCCTTGCGTCTTAGTGGCTTTATTGCCTTGCTCGAGGTGAAATGATTAAAAAACATTTTTTAAATCCTAGTGATTTTAGTTGGTGTTCAAGTCTCATTGATTTTATTAGTGTTTAAAAAATTTTGACCACCACCGTATGGTTAAGTTAAAAAAAAAAAAAGCTGATATTACAATTAGTACTTACTTTAAAAGACTGTGGACATGTCGACAGGAATAATCTGATGGTATAACCCTATCGCGGCAGTTTGATGAGACGTGCAGCTCGGATGTGTCGTGGTGTTTATAGCATTTGTCAATGACGTGTTTATACTAACCGGCTGAAACAATCCATGCTCGTACGCTTATGGAACCGACACCAGCCTACACGACCCCTTGTTGGCAACTGAGGTCCACAGCCACATGGGATCTACACAAGATCCGGCATCTGCTATCAGTCCCAAACCGTGACTGATCGGATTACGGCACGTCGCCACTTTCCCAGGGTTCGATTAGCTTCGTCACGAGGTAAGACACTCTGTCCGCTGTCGTCTCTTCTTCTTTCGCTTGGGAGAGTGATGAGTTAATCTTCTGGATGTGAGTCTGCTACTGCCAGCATTGAAAGTGTTTTTGATTTGAGCCGCAATTCCAGGCTGACACCTCTGGTAACGATTACTAATTTGCTAATTTAGCGAGTTATTCACCAAACGCCCCTCTACTGTGTCGTTATTCCAGACTATTGTAAGCTTAGGAAATATCTATAAGAGCTCAATCCACAACCCAATGGTAAATACGAACAACTGAATTTCATCCCTAAATACAACATGTAGTGTGTGGTTCACTGCAGCAAATACCAGGAACCTTTGATTTAAGAAGAGCTGATCTCTGGTGAGACCAGTATGTATTGGGTTCAGCGTAAGAGATATGAAATTAAGTTTTGTACTCGGTATCACCCCCAAAATTCAAAAGATCTAGGAACCCCGCGGACTGGTCTGAAAGGTGTCCTCAAAGCCACCAAATGTGGAATCGGGCCTCGAAGTATGTAGTTGTATGCACCAAAATAAACAAAGAAGTGAACTTAGGATATACACCCACAAGACAACTGGATAACAAGGAGTTATATAAACGACCAGGGAAGCAGGATAGTCCCCCTGGCCCTCTCAAAGTTGAAAATCGAACGTTAGAAGAATAAGCCAAAACTACATACAATCGATTTCGCTGACTTTAATTTGATGAAGTTTATGAAAAATTTAGTTTCACATTCTTATCAGACGACAGTAAAATAATATTTCTTTTTAATCATTTCACCCCAAGCAAGGCGGTAATGCCACTTGTGCGCAGGGTGTTACAGGGTGTAAAAGTGAGAGAAAAGACTGAGTTAAGGGAGCATTGTGCCAAGGAGAAACTATTAACGGGATTCGAGATGACAGAAGATGGCGATTGACGTTTCATTTAAACTTTTAGATTGTAGTTATCAGGGAAGTAAGTAAACTGAAGGGAGTTCCACCGAGAGGAAGTGTGAGAAAAAACTGTTGATGTAGAAGTGGCGGTTGCATTTAGCTATTTCAACATTAAAAGGGTGGCACCTAGATGCCAATCTAGTTGCACGCTTAAATCAATGTAGATGGGTCACCAGGAAAAAAAAGCTCATCAGAGCATTTGCCATGAAATATTTGTAGAAAAGACAGAGAGGAGCCACGTCAGGTCGGTGAGAAAATGACTGCATGTGAGATTACGCATCCTCCTAACCGTGTCAGATCGCCATTTTAAGAAATAACTTGAAAACGTTGATATGTAATTTAAAGCTAGGCAAGAGTTGATAGGTAGAACGTAAGTGTTTTCAGTTTGTGAGATATGGATTGTCGGTTGCCACAACACCGGCATAATTGTTTTTAATAATGTCCTTTCAAGCCATAGGCAATTATATTTACGGCCTTGTGCCACAGTTAAGCCATGGTTAGGAAATCACCATAGGCAAGCATAACTTTCCACAGATTTCTTTTTTGAACCGTCATTACTACTTAGGAAAGATAGTGGAATGGTTTCCCGTTATCTTTTCTGTGTTTTCTTTTTAATTCTGACTAATCCGTCTCTTAGACTAACAGGGCTACAGAGGCCCTCTGCTCTTCTTCGTTATAGGTAAGGGAAAATTTATGTTAGGTCAATTTACGACAGTTACTGATACCATGAAGTCATGTGCTACTTACCGCATGTAATGCGTCATCGATAACTGAACTGGTTCCCCCACCAGAATTTTTCTGATAAGGAGCGTGGATAGACATCCAACAGGATTTTTTTAAAAATCGCCCACAGATGAATTAACTTTCTTGACGTTGACACTACAAGAAATCTCATCATGCATCTGTCAGATTTGTCTATAAATATGAGTTGAAAGAAATTTTGAGCAGTTATTTCAAACAGATTGTATCCATCAAATACCAGTCCTCTTCTCAAATGGTTAGACGGGGTTCTGTAGCAACGGATGTAGACAACACGGTGATTTCACACTATCACTTCTTTTCCAAGACTGAAGCCAACCAACATTTCCCCGTTGGAATCAATGGCCGGGTATTCGAGAATTTTCAAATTGGAAGACACTCGCTGTGGTTCGACTTTGTCTACTTGTCCCAAGACAAGCTACGCATGAGTGAATACCTTTCCAGCTTTACAGTGTGGAGGGAACTGATCAGGTGTACAGGTGAGCAGTGACAAAATCCCATCGGGACTGATGGATTCATGCCTTCCCAATAGTTTCTGTGTGAAAGTGAATGCAACAGACAAATTCGAAATCGACTGATTCCACTTTCCACTGTGATAGACGTTACGCTACCTGAACACTGGCATATCAGTATAAAAGAGGTCCCATTCTCTCAGTAAATATTGGCTGTCTGCCAATTCGATTGCTTGCTCGAAATCTTACGAAGGAAGCGGTGTAATTGTATTCGCGTTTCCTGCTTTGAGATTTTCCAGAAAATAAACCTAATGCAAAGGATATAAATATTTTCTATTGTTTGGCTTTTATTTTTTCAGAAATTGAATTTCAAATCCCGCCGACAACTGAAATTAGATATCTAAAAAAAATGTATTCACTCCATTGCATCGGGAACGTAAGAGATAAAATCGGTCTGAAAAAAATAGTGTTCTTACAATTGTTTGTTATTTCATTCAGAACGGTCATTTATTTCGAGATGGGAAATTCAAATTTGGCTTGGATGATATCTTTTCGAATATATTTTTAGCCTTAGCCGCCTTGTTTACTGTTTAATTCGTATTCTATCGGTAAATATTTTACTTTCTTTTATACTACCACCGAATGTTTTATGCTTTGCTGTTTCCACTTTTTATGTAGAATAATTGGCCAAGGTTAAGCATAATTGACAAAACTCTCAATAAACAATGAGAAAGAAAAAAGAACAGATCAAAATAATACAAGACAATATATATATATATATATATATATATATATATATATATATATATATATATATATATATATATATATATATTGTCTTGTATTATTTTGATATATATATATATATATATATATATATATATATATATATATATATATATATAAAGAAATATAATCTTAAGATGTGCTATATTTATGGGATAAAGTGCTCAATATTAGAGATAGAGCGTGTGTAAATATAAAAGTGAACATAAATTTTTTACTGCGTTAATAAAAACACTGATCAAAATAAAAATAAAAAATAAATATATAAGATAAGAAATAAGAATAAAAAATAAAAATAAATAAAAACAAGCAAAATAATTTAACCCAAATAAATAAATAAACAAATAAAAGACTTCCGGTAAAATAACCGCCAAAATAGACTATCCTCAATACACCACTGACCCGTATATATAAATAGTCGAGAAAAATAACAGTACTCGTAGCCTGACGATTGCATCTAGCAGGAAACAGACTGAGGCCTCTAAGTGTTGACTTCTATGTTCACTTTTATATTTATATATATATATATATATATATATATATATATATATAAGTCAAAAGAAAAGCAAATCTAAGACAGTCATAAAGCATAAGGTTCCCAAAGTAGGAATCGTATTCATACGCAAAAGGGATACAGTCAAGTAGTTATAGCTTTGACTTCAAGGCAAGAAAGAAAAATAAACCTGCGGCTTTACGACCACATCTCATTGAAGTAACCTACGTTGAGCTTAGTCAGTACTTAGACGGGTGACCGCTTGGGAATATCAGGTGCTGTAATCCTGGATGTGCGGGTGCTGTAATTGAAAATAACTTGTTAATCGGAGAGCCGAGTTCCAACTCCTGTTGGGTTAATTATATTCACTTATGCGCAAATACCCCATCGATGGATTAATTAGTAAGACTTTTATCACTAAAACCATTATTATCTTTAAAAAAACTTACAATTTGAAGTATTTCTTGGTTTTAAATAACTTGCAAAAGGTTGATAAACCGTAGAAAACGAATCAATCAGTCTATAAAAAATCAAATGGTACTAATATTGTCCATGCTTTTATTGTTTAGGAAGAGATCCCATCATGCATTTGTAGGATTTGTCTATTAATATGGGGTGAAAGAGGTTTTTAGCAGTTATTCCAAACAGATTGTATCCATCAAATATCAATCCCCTTCAGGATGTAGATGATCATGAATATTCACATATTTCTTTAGATTATTATCTGGGAATTATCATCACCCCTTCGGAAATATATTGGAATGTTTTCCCGTTGATTTCCCACATTTTTGAATTCAGAGTTTTCCTTCTCTCATACTGCTTTCCGCATTAAGCTACAGCCTACTCAACTATTTAATCCATAATGGAGGGAGAAAGACGGATTCATGATTTTCCCAAAGCAGCTGTGTAAAAGTAAGCGTAACAGACTAACGCTCGTTAAAATCCCCTTGTGTTTTTTTGTATTGTTTTTCTCTTTGGAAGGTCTGGAGAGTGATGCTTTTTACGGTGACATTTTTCTAGGAGTGCTTGAAATCCTCTTGTCGTGGCATGAACAGAAGGAAAAGGTTGCTAACCGTTTTCTGGTATATTGTGACGTTTCATGGAGCGAGAGCCTGTTCAGAATATGTCACTTTTTTGGGTTGATCTCCCTTCAGAGGTGGTTCGGGTTCATCTGCATATAATTTTTTATGGAACTATGTCAAATTCCATGTTTTGATCTGGACATGAAATATTGCAATTGTACGTATTTGCTTTGTTTTATTTACTTTAATTTTTTTTAAATTGCTTTTTTTTATTGATTGTTCTGTAGATTTGTTGTAATTTATATAATAAATGACAAAAGTTTGTGGGTGGAGAGTATAGCAATATGATTTTTCACACATCGATTTCATTTTCTATTCGGTAACTGCTACACAATCAGCACGTTCTCCTGCTTTAATACTTTTGAATTTAAGGTCTTTATTCATCATTAAATTTTTTTTTAGATATAGCCATATAAGGCCAAAAATTTAAAGCGTCCGTCGCAATTTCGACCAGAGCGAACCGTAATCCGTCCCGAAGTCATTGCCTTCTTACGAGGTGGAAAACCTGATCTCGCAGGAATTGCTTACCTTTCGGCTCTCGCTTAAAGACCACGGAGCCACTTACTTCGCAACTGGTAAATCATGGATATCGACGAGTCATGTAAATTGGGCATTTTCCATCCGTGACCGTCATCGATAATACACGTCAGTCGATGCTCACTGCCGCGTGTGCACACCGAAAGTAAAATCTGACACCTATATATGGTCGTCCCCGCGTCCTCTCCTTTCTTGCGCAGTGAAATCCGAGGATATGGTTATCCTTCGTCTCTTACTTGCAGACCGCGGAGCCGCTTCCTTCGACCGCGAAAAGTCAAAGTACAGTGCTAATTGACGTCGCACCACGAATACTAAGTCTATCTATCAGTGGCCGTCAATTGATGTATCATGCTTCTGCCTTTCTGTGGACATGTAACTGACCTCTTATTATATACATTCCTGTGGGTAGCATAACCAGCCTCTTCTTCTATACGCTACCCCTCCAAGTGGGTAGCGTAATCGTATACGTCCACGTGGGTAACGTAACCAGCCTCTTATTCTATATCTCCGTGGATAGCGTCATCGGCAACTTATATACGTCCCCGTAGGTAACATAGACGGCCTCTTATTTCATACGCCCCTCGTGGGTAATGTAACCGACCTTTTATTCTATACTTCCCCGTGGATAGCATAACGGCCTTTTATTCTATACTTCTCTGTGTCTTTGACTTCCTTACGCGGTGGAAACCAGGATATCGTAGGATGACCCAAGTATTCTTCGTCTCTCGCTTGTAAACCACAGCGCTACATTCTTCCCGACCGCGGGTAGTATTAGGCAAGTTACATTCGCTGTTCGGTTGTCTGCGGTGGATGGCAGCATTTCTAAGTGCCAAATGTACATTCGAGGTCTGCATTTAGCTAGTCTGCTAGCTGCTAATGAGCTTTGAAAAAAGAATGCATCCTTCAATTTTTTGTCGGTTCTTCGAAATTCAGAGGATGGCCAATGTTTTGCCCTGTCGTGTATGCACAACAAGTCAAGAAAAATTATAGTTAGAATTAGAAGCCGTTCTGTATTCCAATCGTGACAGAAATAATAATAAACTAGGCGAAAATTGTAGAAGAGAATCACAATCAAGCACTCACTCACAATCATAGCCGCGTATTCTAACAAAATAACAAAATATGAAACACTGGAAATCAAAAGGCATTCTGCACATGCGTGAAAACTGAAATGTCTGTCACCAAATGTAATACTATTTATTATTAAAAAATATATTTAATTAAATTTGACACAAGTTCTAAATATAGGTAAAAAAAAGAGAGCGGTGGCTTCTGTCTTATCGTTTCACACAGCTGATCGCAATAAGAGTCGATAAGATTTATTTAACCAACACGTCACATTTACGCTTTTTATTTGCACTATAATCATCATAATGCCACATTTTTTCCATAAAGTCCTAAGTACAGACATACAACTTTTTATAGCGGTAATATGCAAAATCCGAAATCACATTGAACTAGCGAAAAAAGCATTTCAAAGTTAAGCCAGATAATGAGAAATGGAAAAAAAATTATTTAGAAACCAAGAAAAAGTGTGCTGGATTATCCGTCCTCTTATATGGCAGCGACTGCTGGACAATCTCCGCACGGATGTGGAAAAAACGAGAAGCAGCAGAAACATGATTCTACAGAAAAATACTGAAAATTGCATGAACGGAGCGAGTAAGCAACAAGGAATTCTTAAATAAAATGGCAAAACAGGACACTTATACATAAAAGCAGAAAAGGGCAGCTGAAATCACTTGGCAGCGAGCCACTTTCCTGACGAGCTTGTGTGAATGGACAACGGAACGAAAGACAAGAGTCTTAGCAAAGAGAGAAAAACCGCTAAATGCCACAAGGTATAAGAAGTTATGGAGAGCTGTGATCGCCTATGTCTTGAAAAGATGCATTATATACAACAACAAGAAGGGAATTATTAATAACAATTTTAGAAATGGAAACCCCCAATATATATTTACCATGGATCTATTTAATAAAAAAACAAAGAAAATCATTGTTTGTACTAGAATATCCCACCCCAAACATTTCTAACTGTTGTAGAAATATCAGGAAATTAGACAAAAGAATGTACGAACTGGATAATAATATAATCACTGCCTTTGACAAACCCTCACATAAATACGTCATCATTCAAATACAATCAATGCCGAATACGTAAACACACTGAAAAAGCAAAAGGCATCCGACAACTACCAAAGAACAGAAATCCTTATCACCTAACATGATTTAATACAATATTTCCTTCCTTGTATTGTTACAGCATTTTGTTAGTTTCTAGCTTGAAGTTCGTAAACCGGCCTATAAACCTTTACTAATTTCTGTAGATTACTATCTCGGCTTCAGTCACGTTCCCACCACCGTAACGTAGCTTCCCTGTGCCGTTTCTATAAATACTTTGATGGTAATTGCTTTGATGAACTTTAAGCTATGGTAAATATTTACGAGGGTTTCATTTTTAACTGTTGTTATTTTTATTCCCAACGCCCAACAGACAAATCGTACATATGGGGAGGAGTTAGGACTACATAGAAACTTTGGGGTATTATGGGTGGTTGTAGTAAGAATGCTAAGAGAGAATGTGTTGTTTTGGTGTAAGGAATACTGTGGCATGTTTGAGTCAGTAATCGTGGCTAGCTAAGTTTAAAAGAAGACAGATTGAAGACCGGCCTCCCCAAGCCCTCCCTTTGGCCTTGTGCCACATTTTTGTATTAAAACAAAATAAATATTACTTTCCTCTATGGTACCTAGACTTTATGAATTTAAACGCAGTACCAGATTGGTGGCAAGGTCTCCTCATTTTACAATTGAAACGGCGAGATGTAACCGTAAGTTCTATGCTAACAGTTTCTTCCATCGTATTCATTCTCGCTTGTAAAAATCTCTCCCGCTTTCTTGCTTCCCAGTCAACTTTGATCTTCAAAAATTTAAACGCCATGCCAATCGATATCTACTGTCTTCTTAATTCTTATTCATTCTCCTTAATAATGTTTGTTTTCTCATATTCTCTAACACTCATCTCATTCGGATATCCTAAAAAAGGAAGATCCTCCAGCATGTGTCACATGCCAAGAGAATTTCACTATAAAACGCATATTGACAAACTGCAGCAATTTTAATTCAATTGCCTTAAAATACATTTTTTTAAGCAATTCACCCCAAGCAAGGCGGGAGTGCCACTAGCACGCAAGAGGGTTACAGAGGATTGAGAACAAGAGTAAAGAGGCGTGTTTGAGGAAAGGATACAGAGAAGGACGGGGAACAAGCTCAGATGTCGATTGACCTTACACTTGAATATTTGAAGGTTATAGCTATCAGGGAAGCAAGCAAGAGGAAGGGAGTTCCACAGACGGGAAGAAGAAGCTGTTTGAGTAGAAGAGACGGTTACATTTAACCGTTTTAACAGAGAAAGGTTAGGACCGAAATGCCAGCCAGGTAGCTCGCTTAAATTCATACAGTCTCGTCGGAACAGTTGCCGTGAAAATACTTGTAGACGCGACAGAGGGAAGTCACGGCACGTCTGTGAGAAATGCCAGATCAGGACCTATCGCATTGTATATTCGTCTCTGGATTTTGTCGAGGACCTAGAGACGTACAGCGGGGGCACCAGTCCATATATGACAGCAATATTCCGTGCAAGGATGGATGGTTGATTTATAGATTTGAAGGATGGACTTAGACAAGAAAAACTTTCCAGCTTTCCTTGCGGTAGATAAAGCTATTGATTCAATGTATTTATTCCACCTCATCTCGGGGGACAGCGTGAGACCAAGCAGGCGTAAACGAGGCGCTCTCGAAGAGTTGGGAATCAGCCATTCTGATGGGAGGCAGGTAGGGTTTTTTCTGTGGTGGGTAAAGACTATCAAATAACTAACTTAAAATAATCTTTTTCAAAGTAGTAATTCACTTTACATATTCCATATTCACATAGGAGAAATTAAATTGATTTCAAAATTAAAATTAAAATATCACCATAACTAACAGCAGTCTTTCTATTTAAAAGAAGATTTTTAACTGTATATATACAAGGCTTTATTTAGAAAAAATCATTAAATTTCAGCATTAAATGATCCAGTGTGTTGATATGCTGTAAACCAAACTAAACCAAACCAAACACTCCGTAACCCTTGCGTCTTACTGGCTTATTTGCCTTGTTTTGGGTGAAATGAAAGAGAAGAATATAAGAAAAATATCTGATTGTCACTGGGAGTCTTATACCGCATATATGTGAGTTTATGTAATACGCAGTTATGCTTTTTAAATAACAGCTTCTATCGGGTATTGTAGTGAGTTTGATCTTGACTTAGAGCCGCAACAAATGCGATACTCGACTAAGTTTATTAAATAGCGACAAATACTCAACCGTAGGCGCCTATACATACACACGCATGCGCGATGTTCTTGAGAACGCACACTTACATACAAAAATGACTAAACTTACGATGCGGTAATTTTTGGATTGGTGAGACAACTAGCTTGATCATCTTGTCAGAATAGACGCAGATAAAATTCGATAGACAGACAGACGGTTAGATTCTTTTTTAGAATTTGTCGCTCGGTGTATTGCAGCGGCAACAGCAGTTTTGGAATCATAAATCCGGCTACAAATCCATCAATTTCTCCTCTGTACGAGTCAGAGTTGTTGTTGACGTCATGGATCAGCTGCCTGCCTTCACAGCGCATGCGCCTTCGTCTCAGATTTCTGCTTTTTTTTTTCTTTCTATGGGTGTCATTTTTCGCCATTTTCTGCTTGACTCAAATGAGACACTTGCACTAAATCCTTCTCCATACCCAGAGTGACTAAATATCGGTCGTTCAGTGTAAACCTGAGTGGTGCATTCTATTTTTATATATTTATTTTTACGTATTAACGATAAAGCTGAGGATAAAACTCGAGGACTTGAACCTCACGAAAGTGATCAAGGACTTGAACATCATGAATATGGTCAAGTGGTTACTCAAGATTTACCTTGACACCTCACCAGCACCCCTAAGTCAGGTTGTGACATAAAATCGGTTTTTAACGTTGGTACCCGAGTGTTTTCACTAGGGCCGCTGGTCTAAGCTTGTCTAAGCTGGTCAAAACTTGTGTACGCTAGAGATAGCCGGTATACCGCTATGTAACAGATGTTACGCAACGATGGTGGGAGACAAAGGCCTCCGTCACGGAACAGATACTACAACCAGATACTACAATTCTCCTTCTTTGCTAATCCCTCCGGAAGAAAAGCCCCAGGTAACCTTGTGGGAAACCCAGATCAAATGTTTACTCTGCTCTCTAAGAGAGAAACGCCTCATGCAACATTGATAGTGGGTAGGTTTTTTACTACTGTTCAGTTTTGGTATTCATATAAAGTAATAATTACCCTAGAGATATACATACTTTCACGGCAGCATTATTATAGTAGTGTTTCCTGGCTGTGCTGGCCCGTATTGGGGAAAAAGTAAATTGCCATTTAATGGAAATCATTGACTATAAAGACGTTATCGGCAATTTCTGATTAGCACGCCATTTTCTTTTCAACAGGAAACTTTGCTGTACAGATTAAGCTATACTTCCACAGTTGTATTGTTATAAAACTGTTGCCTGGCTGCGCTGGCCCGCCTTGAGGAAAATAAGAAATTGCTTTTTACTGAACTAAAATACGCTGGCTGTGATTTCACATGTGTGCCGACATTTTATATTCTATAGAACGCTTTGCAGTACAGACTAAGCTATACTTTCATGGCTGTATTGTTATAGCACAGTTTTCTGGCTGTGCTGGCCCATTTTCAGGAAAAATAGGAAATTGCCATTTAGTGGAAGGAAATGAATCTAAAGACGGCGATATTTGTTGGACGCCGCCATTTTGTTTTCGACGGGACGCTCTGAAGGTCAGACAAAGCTAAACGACATCCATCAAACTATAAAATAAAAGCACGTCACAAAACAAGTTCTAATGAACGCTAATGAATATCTACGCTGGTTTGGAAATAGTCCTAAGCACCAGTAAGTTTAAATTATGAAAGCAAGAACCGACATTTCACGGTGGCTTGTAAACGTACATGGAGGTCGACAACAGGAATTTTTAGTTTCGCGATGATGTATAAGCATGTCAGCAGCAGCGGAAGCGTTAATAAGCTTAACATAAAGCCATGAATATCGAGAATCGAGTCAAGTACTTTAGCGATTTAGCTCGAGAGACTGGATATTAATCGATGCACATTTCAACCACCCTGGGTATTATTCTTAGCTGAAGCTGGCATAAGGCTGCAAATGTTAAGCAGCTGGCAACGATCGAACTCAAGACAGCAGTCATGGTCTACAATATTCGTTGTTATGAATACAAGATATTTTCAGTTCTTAATTACTAGAAGCCTAATTAATTTTGAACTCATTTCAAACATAGCAAGAACAAGGCTATTCCGGGCCCTGCCTTTACAGGCTAACAATGAATAACTGCTATAGCCCATATCAGTTACGATTAATTGGTTCTTTGGTACACGTTTACAAAGTCTACACACACACACACACACACACACACACACACACACACACATATATATATATATATATATATATATATATATATATATATATATATATATATATATATATATATATATATATATATATATATATAGACAATATTAGTGGTGAATATGAATATACACATATATATGCAATTATATATACACATACATATATGTATAAAAATAATTCCAAGAGGATAGAATCCAGGTAGAACTCAATGTCCAGGACAGAGTAAGGATATACTAAAAAGACTTAAACACTAATATTCCATGGTCATAATTTATTTCATTGGAATCGTAAGAACGATCCAATTTATCAGACCTACAGATTCAAAAAGAAAGCGGAACAACAACTCCGGGAAAAATTGGTGAGAGTATGTGTGAGAGTGTGTGTGGGGGGGCCTGTGATCTATATAGAGGGGTAACAGACGAGAGAGACAGGGAAGTTCTTATATATATATATATATATATATATATATATATATATATATATATATATATATATATATATATATATATATAAAGAACTTCCATTTGAGCAGCTTCTTCCCTAGAACCGCTGTTCTGTGTACCAAACTCTAGAGAGGGTGCTCCCACGATCATTACAATCTTCACCTCTTCAGGTCTAGAATCAATCGATATATATATATATATATATATATATATATATATATATATATATATATATATATATTATAATTATTTTAAAAAAAATATGATTACATTGCTACATAAGAGTTCTCATGTTTAAAAAACACGAGCTAAAAACTTTAATTCAGTTATAAAAATTAAATTGAATTAAAGTATCAAGCTCTGTTTCATCTTCAAGCGAAATTTTTGAAACGTTCCAATTTCTCGGTTGAGTTGACATGAAGTGAACAGTCGATATTGAATCCATTGCTAGGTCAGCTGCCAGGAAGTTTGGTTCACTGTATCGCGCTAGACGGTTTTCACTCTCGAACCTATCTTACATATAAAAAATGGCTACCATTCGCCCATACTTAGAATATATACTACCACATATAGCCCCGAGGTCCTGCTATCTATATAGAACTCCTTGATAAAATTTAAAGAAGAATCAACAATATTATTAGCCTCGATCTGGCGTCTCGGCTTCAATAACTTTCCCGCCGCCATAATGTTACCACCCTTTGCCTTTTCTATAAATACTTTCATGGTAATTTTTCAGATGAGCGCTTTGCAATTTGAGCTCAGTACTAGATTAGCGACGAGGTTGCATCAATTTCCAATTGAGGTAGCTAGATGTAACTGTATATTCTATACTAACAGTTTCTTTTCACGCACTTCTTGCTTGTGGAACGCCCTTCCGGCTCCATTCTTTCAAGCTAGCTTTAACCTGCAAAAAATTTTAATGTAACATCAATCGCTATCTGCTGTTCTCCTGATTACCCTTCCTCTGTCCTCGTTCCTTAGCAATGTTTCTGTATCTAACTCTTCCACACCCAGTAACCCCTTGCGCCTCTGTGGCGTTACTGCCTGGTTTGGGGTGAACGCGATTAAAACATGAATATAAGTGGGTGGATATACCACACCATTTGAGCACTCACATTGTTTCTAAATGTATCCGTTGTTAGAACCTCCCTTGCCTAAAGTCTATACTTCTTCTTTTGTGAGGAGATTTACCAGCATTCACTGACATAGAGGGGATTAGATATTATGTAGCAATTCAGCACATTTTTCTTTGTTTCGTCTCCAGAATACACAGAGAATTTCGCCGAAATTTCAACAATAGTTGTATGAATAGTTATAAGTGAGTGAGGACTAATTTCTTTTTTAGTTTTTCAGTTGTTTGGATCGTTGTTCTGGTTTCAAAGTAGGGCTTGTACGTAAACTATCCTACGACATCTCAGCGCTTTCATCAGCTATAATCAATGGGTTTTATTTATGCGTTGACACCTGTGTGTATATATGTATGCATTTTGTTTTCTTTGGCAGTTTTTGAGTTTAGTATCTTCACGCGTTAGTGGATATCTTGTCGGCTTTTTCCAGTATCGTGTCAAAACTCTCTCATAGAGAAACGTTTTTACCTTTCCTCAGCTATGTCTGATGCTAACCATTAGAATCATAACTTGTTGCGTCTTCTCGGTCTAATATGTTCCACTAATATGAATTAGAGAGATTATTTCTTATTTCTAAGCCTACTTCTAAGAATGTTGGTTCACTGTATTGAACCGGATAATTTTTTTTTCACCCGAATGTCTTGCACTAGTATAAATCTACCATTCGTACATACATTGAATCTTGTTACCACATCTGGATTACTGTTTCGGCTATGCATCTTGAGATTCTGTAAAACAAAGAAACACTGAAGAATCCGCAATATTATCGGTTCCGACCTGGCATCTCAGCTTCAATCACCTTCCCACCACCGTAATGTAGCTTCCCTCTGCGTCTTCTACAAATATCCTCAGGGTAATTTTTCTCATGAGCTATCATCTAAGGTATCTTGACTTTATGAGTACTAGATTGGCAGCTAGGTCTCATCATGTTCAAATTGTTAAATGTAGCCCTAATTTATATTCTAATCGTTTATTCTCTCTTTCTTGCCTTAAAAGTACATCAAGTCAATCGTCATCTTTTATCTTTATGATTATTGTTCGTCTTAGTGGCTTTATCGCCTTTCTTGGGTGAAGCGATGAAAAGAAATATCAATCTTATTATCCACAAATAACAGCCCACTGACAAAATCATTAGATAAGGCCAACATTATTTCTGAATTCAAATACCCAACTGGGAACTGCGTTCGCGAAGATAATAAATGCCCTAGAGGGAATTCAAATACCCCACAGGGAATTCAAATACCCCGCAGGGAACTGCGTTCGCGACGAAAACAAATTCATAAATAATCATGTCGGACACGCCACTGCTCGCTTATCAACACGTCTGACCCGATCTTTCTCAGACGAGAGCTGCATAGGTGTTTATTTAAAGAAGCATGGAAATGTCCCAACCTTGATACGCAACATACTCAAATGCAATTATTTTCATACGTTCGGGTTCTCCATCGCAGAATTTGGACATCGTTTATTTTAGGAAAATTACAGTGACCTACAGATATATATATATATATATATATATATATATATATATATATATATATATATAGTGTAACCCAGATATAAGAGACCCGGATATAAGAGAGATTTTCTCCGGTCCCAAATTAGAGCCTGTGTTAATGTATATATAATAGACCAAACCCGGATATAAGAGAAACCCTGTTATAAGAAACTTACCCTATATATATATATATATATATATATATATATATATATATATATATATATATATATATATATATATCTATATCTATATATATCGCATCACTGAATGGAGCCCTGTGGCTGTCTGGTGTTTGATTACATTCGTAAAAGCGATACGCTAGAATTCGTTTTTTGCTATGCTGAATCGCTGATATCTTAGTGGTAGAAAGTACGACTGTTACCAAACCGGTCGGGTTTCGATTCTGACTTGAAGCATCCGGTTGTGGTACAGATGAACTGTGATACTGCGAAATAAGTCTGTATGCGAATGACACAGGCATATATATATATATATATATATATATATATATAGCTGCGTTCATGCAAAAAGCGTGAAACCCAGGATCATAAAATCAAATCAACGCAACTAAATATGTTAGCTTTATCGCTGTTATTCAGCGCTTTCCAGTACCGCGCATATATGATATATATAAAAATTGGATATATATATATTACATACATAAACGTTATTTATATATATATATATATATATATATATATATATATATATATATATATATTTAAACATGTAGTATTGAATGTTAAAAACAACATAGTCTTGCATATTTTCTTTTGAATTTTCTCATATTCTCTAATGAGACTTTTTATTTGAAAATGATTTCGAAATATGTATTGTCCGTACGATGACCTAGCGCTTTCGAACATCATTGTTCATCTTCAGGATCAATATTTTTAGTCAAACTTTTTTAAACAAACATTTGCCAATGATGTTCGAAAGCGCTAGGTCATCGTATGGACAATACATATTTCGAAATCATTTTCAAATAAAATGTCTCATTAGAGAATATGAGAAAGTTCAAAAGAAAATATGCAAGACTATGTTGTCTTTAACATTCAATACTACATGTTTAAAAGAAAAGTTGCTGCCAAATTACATACACACACACATATATATATATATATATATATATATATATATATATATAGCTAGTGAAATGATAAAATTATTGGAATATATATATGACTGACCAGTGAGAATCGATTGAAAATACCAAAGTCATGTCTTTTTGCTTGTTTTCTATCGATCTCTGACGAAGCTTCAATAAAAGTGAAAAATGTTAGATTGATAAACGTTTTCTATTTGTTCTTTATCTTATCGTCCTGTCGAATTCCGATCCATATTTGATCTCATAATTAAATGTCCAATATATACGCTGAAGAAGATTAAAATTTTTTGGCCTGACCTTTCTTCCCATAAATATGAATAAATGAACAAACATTTGATTTTTTGGGAGAAGGTCTTCGTTTGGCCGAAAATTTTTCAGCACTCCCATTTTCCATATTGCACGTCTTCTGTATATATACAAATGTATTTTTTTCTTCTATTTTCAAAATATATGTTTGTTGAATACAACAGATTTTCCTATAACCGTTTGCCATCATTCCCGTCAGTTACCATTCTAAGCCAAAAAATGGAAACCAAAATGAATAAAAAAAAATAGGCCATGGGTACAGAAGTCGCAGGCAAAAACAGATGTGCGCTAAAGCCTTTGGGTATTGTCAACCTTGTGTTTCTATTACCTGTCGTTTTCTTGGTTCGGCCTGTGAGACTCAGTAATGAAGACGTTCTGCGTCTGTGTCGGTTTATTGTCACTCAGGTTCTTTCTTTCTTTTTATATGCCATGTCCTTTCAGGACGTAGGCGATCATGTATCTCCACATCCCTCTATCCCTTGCAGCTCTCAACAAGTTCCTTCCCTCTGCTTCCTCCCCCAGACCACGTTCTGTCATCCACCTTCTCAAGCTCGCCAGGTATGTCACGCTTGTCTTCCCTTGTCTTTCTTTTCCTCTATTCGACCCGTGAGTATCAGATTCTCCAGGCCCTCCTTCCTCATTATGTGTCCAAAAAACCTCAGCTGCCTCTTCCGGATATTAAGTATAAGCCTCCTTTTTGTTTGCATCCTCTGTAAGACCTCATCGTTGCTCAAAGGCCTGGTCCATGATATCCTTAGTATCCTTCTGTAGAACTACCTCTCCGTCGTCTCGAGTCTCTTCTTCATCTTTGAGGAAATCGTCCAACATTCGCTGCCGCAAAGAAGTACAGATGTCACGTAACAGCTCGGTATTCTTTTCTTCGTTACCAAAGAAATCCTCCTGTTTCGAAATACTCTGCCCAGCTTTTGGAATGCGTCCTTGGCCACCGCAATAAGTCTACGGATCTCAGTGTCGCATTTACCGTCCTCTGTCAGAACGCTTCCCAGATATTTAAACTGAGTCTGCTTGATTCTAGTGTTCCCGACCTGCAAATCGTATCTCAGGCTCATCCTTTTACTGATGACTATGCATTCTATTTTCTTGTAGTTTATGCTTATGTGTTACATTTATAATGCGAAAATAAAAACATTTATTCTAAGATTAAATTTTAGAAATATTGCAGTAAATTATTCTTTTATGACATTGAAATACTTTCGTCCTAATTCTGAATCATTCTGTAGGACCAAAATCTCCGTCGCCTCGAGTTTCTTCTTTATCTTTGAGGAACTCGTCCAACATTCGCTGCCGTAAAGAAGGACAGGTGTCACGTAACAACTCGGTATTTTTGTTCTTTTGTTACCAAATAAATCCTCCTGTCTCGCAGTACTCTACTCATTTTTTGGAATTTGTCCTTGACCATCCCAATACGTCACTCAGGTTACAGCGCAGAAACCACCAGGAAAAAATTAATTAATCTTAATGCACGTATCTATATTACATATTAACTGTTTCGTAAATTAGTCATTCGTGCCCGCAAATAAGTCAAAAGGACAGATTTCCCTTAACACCGCTATTATTTTAACTACCTTCACTCCTCGGCAATGCTTATTATTTTAAAAATCGATTATTAGAATTGCAATAAAACCTAAGCATATGATAGAAATGAAATTATACACATGTTTTTTGTTCTTCAAAATTTACAGTAAAAATATTAAACATTATTGTTTACTACATTATATTAATCCAAGATTCATACACAAAGGTCGATAGAAGATATGTGTCGATAAAAGAGGATATATTGGTTTTATTTACACTATTTACATTGTTCGGATTGTTGTTCTCATCTTCATTGTGATATTCACGACGTTTCGGCTATTGTACGCTCCGGCGTTCTTCAGGTGATACACATTTGAATTTCGTATCGATCCTTTTATTTAATCCACGGGGATAGACTGTTCTAGTTTCACATGCCATGCCTTTTCTGAATGTCGCAGTTTTCAGTTAATTCCCTTTTGTTTTTGTTCACCTCTGCTATGACCAGCTATTGAACTCTCAGCTCTTTGGGTCAAGTTACGTTTGGATTACTTCAATCAACGCTTTTATTCACTGGGCCTTATTTTAACATTTATATATAGGTCCCGTTCTTTTGCAGTGAGCATTATGTGTTCTACGTGTTTCCCATTGAGCACTGCTTATAAGCAATCAATCGATTTTACATATTGTCCTATATTATTTCTTATTACGTTAAAGGTTACGTTTCGTGGATACGCTTAGAGTAAACATTAGAGCTTTTGGAGAGGGAAATTCAACATCGGCCGATTTGTACTTTCGACATGGATGTGTATCTGCGCCTAACCTCGGATTGTGTGTTTGTGTGAACTAAAATGCGTACACCTGTATGTATGTGTGTTTATGTGTGTGAGGGTGTCATCCCAAACAAACACAGAAAAAATTCCCCTTTCAACCACCAAACATAATAAAAAAGAAACAAGCAAAAATAGATTCAGTTTGTAAAAAGTAAACAATCTTGTGAGAAGATCGCAAAAACGTGAAACCCAGAGTCACAAACTCAATACATATATATATATATATATATATATATATATATATATATATATATATATATATATATATATATATATATATAATAGCTGGGCACCCGCATTCAAGGATATCCGTCTACTAGGGCGGCTAACTAATCCTTAGTGCGCATTTTTGTGTTAATTCATCACCCACAACTCCAGCTCTGCAACTATGAACAGATCATAGTTACAGTTTCTGGCAGAGAGCGTGTTATCTAGCGTGATCAACAATTTGAGAAAAGTCAACACACGCCAACCCTCGGTCACGATGCCTTGTGACTTCGTGCTAGCACAGGGTTCCGTCTACCCAATTTCACTCCCAAGGCTTGGGTCAACCCGTGGTATGGTTTCCAGACCGATAATATCAGGAAGTCTTCTTTCTGTTAAATCAACCGTGGTGAGATTCGAACCCGGGTCTCATGGTCAGAAAGCGAATGTTCTAACTTAACCCCGCGGCCATATATATATATACAAACGAAATGAATTTATTAAACCAAGTAACTAATAATAACAAAACAAAATGTCCTTAGCAAATTGAAGAATTTAGAGAACGCTATTTTCATACTGTTAACTGAAATTACGTCCATTACGTCAGTTAACAATATGAAAATAGCGTTATCTAAATTCTTCCTGTCGCTAAGGACATTTTGTTTTGTTATTATTAGTTACTTCCTTTAATAATTTAATTTCGTTTTGTCTTGAGAAAGTCCACATCGGACGAAACGCGTCGGGAACTGTTACAGTTTTCCTATTGTCTTTAACATTTATAAATATTGTCTTTTTCTACAGATTAACTCTGAAAATGTTTTCATATATATACGAATATATATATATATATATATATATATATATATATATATATATATATATATAGATAGATAGATAGATAGATAGATAGATACATAGATACATAGATACATAGATAGATATGGATATGCATGTATTGAAGATAAACGAATGTTGTTTACGACTTTTGAAAATTCATTTTTCCTCCATTTTTTAATAATATCAGGATTTAGGCCGCATGTAAATTATACAAATTCTGAGCGCTTTCGGATTTTGGAAGCCATTGTCAAAGAAAATTCCATTGCTTATGCATTTAATAGCTTTTTTTCTTATTAAAATACATTTCGAGTTTCGTTATTGAATTTATTTTCTGCGTTATATGTTTCAATATCACGTTATGATCTTTTAATTTGCATTGGGTTGTTGTCTCTTAAAAAGTATTTTACTTTATGAAACTGAATGAAATTTCATCAACGTTAGGTTGTTTATTTTTATGGCTTCAAGTGTTTGTGGTCGTTTTATACAAATACGTGATATTTTTGTTTTGTCTATCTGTCAGATTTATTGATGTGTTTTTTTAGCGATACCCAATTTAATGGAATTATAATCAGATAAATGGCAACTTAATGTACGAAATCATATAGTAATTGTGTATCCAGTGTATGTTATTTGATTTTTTATTATTATTACATTGAGTACTTGGTATGACTCTTTAGAAATGTCATTAGTTTGTTAATGTTTTGAATTTTTGTGATTACATTATTTTTAATAATTATAGCTGATGTTTTATTTTATCGAATATTCTATGTTCAATTTATTTTTGTCAATAATATTGTCATCAGTAATTATTACGTATTTGCTGTATGCATGCGTGAGCGCATACACACACAAATATATATATGTGTGTGTGTGTGTGTATATATATATATATATATAAATATATATATATATACATATATATATATATATATATGTGTGTGTGTGTGTGTGTGTGTGTATTTAGGCAGAAATCCTTCTTTCATGCACATTCCATTGAATACGACAGACAAGGTGCTTTCATTTATTTTTTTATACAATTGTATATGTACATAGAAATTGTATAAAAACTAAATAAAACACCATGTCTGTCATATTCAATGATATATATATATATATATATATATATATATATATATATATATATATATAAAGGGTTTAGTTCGACATTTAATCACCTGAAGAAGACCGGAGCGTACAACGGCCGAAACGTTGTGATTAATATGCCAACAAAGCTGAGGATGATAGTCGGAGCAATTTAAATGGTGTAACTGTTTCTTTTCTCATACTTTTCGCTTGTGGAACTCCATGCTTTCTCGCCAATTTTAATCGGCAAAAATGTAAATGTAATGTCAATCGCTATCTGCTGTTCTCCTGAATACTTTTTTTTCTCATCCCGTTCACTATTAATGTTTCTCTTCCTAATTCTTCCATATCCTTGTGTCTTCGTGCACGTCGATATGGTGACTGTCCTCTGGTGTGTCCTGGTATAAGTATCACATGACAGTATCTCATTTGATTTCTGAGGAAAGACCTAGGTGGTCTGAAATATTAAATAAATAAATATATACAAAAACACAGAAATAAATACTTTCATAAAAAAAACAAAAAAAAACTCCCAATTTTGTTTCATTTATTTTATCCAGATATATTTTATATATATATATTATATATATTATATATTTTATATATATATATTATATATTTTATATATATATATTATATATTTTATATATATATTATATATATTATATATTTTATATATATATATTATATATATTATATATTTTATATATATATTATATATATTATATATTTTATATATATATTATATATATATTATATTATATTTATAGTAATGATAGTCATTGCAATCATTTGTTAAAGACGTTAAGCTCAAATATTTAACGATGTGATAGGGGAATTTCTACAGATATTTTATTGTCTTATAACTGGCCATGAGATTATTCAATCATTAACTTAAGAATTAAGATTCATCCGAAAATTAAAAAGCAAAACCGTGAAATTTTCACGGGTTAAAACTAGTCGCTAAGAATTCTCGTCGTTTTATTTTTCATTTGACTTCATATTAACTCATGAAAATTACAGTTACGAAAACCGAAAATTCCGGTTTTAGTAGAATACGAGGATTAGTTGTGCTACACAAGCTCTCCAGTTATGGAATCGCTGAAAGGGTTTTCTCAATTATAAAATAATTCCTAACAGTTAGATCCCTGAAGTTAGTTATTAAAGTCCAATCTTCCGAGGCAATGGCAGTCCACACAGGCGTCTCCCAGTGTTCAGTTCTTTGAGCTCTTTCTGATTTACATAAATTATCTACCAAAGAATATACTCAGATCATATATAAACATCTATGCCGATGATATGACGATATACGGGCGTACCTCTATCGTCTCTCTGTACCGTTCCAATAAGAACCGGACTCCTCATGCTATTCTCTACCTTTATAAGAACAAGATCAGGCTGAAAATGGAATACAATTGACATATTTGGGCTGGAGCTACCCATACCTCACTTTCCAAACATGATAGAGTTCAAAAGCGTCTCCGAGACCTTGTTGGAGAAGAATTATTTTCCAGTCTCCAATCTCTCTAGAACAGGCGGGATGTGGCGAAACTCACATTGCTCTATCGCTACTTCAATGGAAAGTGCTCGGACGAGCTAGATTCCTTGGTTCCACCAGGTCTAACAATGGCTTGGACCGACCATGCCACTAACATAGTAGTAAACCAAGCACATTCGTTCCGTGTTTCATCTGCGAGAAGTAAGTTCTTCCCAAGTACCACAGTTCTGTGGAACAGACTCCCAAGAGTATGATTCCCTGACCACTACAATCTTCACCTGTTCAAGTTGCGAGACAGCTGTTGTCTTCCCATCCTATCCATATAAATTACCCTTTAACATAACACTCTAACCCCTGGCCTTATACAGGGTGAACCTTGCTGTAAATATATATATATATATATATATATATATATATATATATATATATATATATATATATATATATATATATATATATATAAGAAGAAAGAACAGTAAGATATAAAATCCGGTGTTCTTATAGATATTTTTATTTTTACACAATAGTGCTCAATGTAAATTTACAGAGCATTAATATTATAAATTAATTGATTTAAAATATGTTTTTTTCGCTACACAGTGATGACCATGTTTCAAAAATGGAAGCTAAAGCCCCTTAATTTAATTTTGTTATTAAACCAAACACATTAGTTCCATTTAGTAACTTATTTTTAAAAATTTAAAAAAATAAGTTACTCCAAAATTCGCTTGACGAGGAAATGGAACTAATGTGTTTGATTTAATAACAAAATTAAATTCAGGGGCTTTAGCTTCCATTTCTGAAACATGGTATCACTGTGTAGCGAAAAAACCATATTTTAAATCAATTAATTTATAATATATATATATATATATATATATATATATATATATTCCTTGGTTCCGTCAGGCCCAGCTTCCACGTCTAGGACCCCCCACACGCCACCTACATAGTAACAAACGACCCACATTCCCTGCGTATTCCATCCGCCATAAGTAAGCTTCTTCCTGTGAAACACTGGCCTGTAGAATCGACTTCCAAGAGGATGTTTCCTTGATCACTGCAATATTAACGTGTTCGTGTCTATAGGTAACAGTTACTTTAGGCGGAGTAATGGATAGCGGCTCGGATTTTAGAGCCGAGTTCGAATTCCAGTCGAATCCATTACATTCATTTACGTGATAATAACTTTGGGAATGGTATAAATCCTCTTTTTCTCCCCATCCCCAGCTATGGGCAAATAACAGGACAGACCAGGTTCTATAGCCTTGGATGTCAACTGGTCTACCGCAGAAAAAATGACAACCATCTGCGGAAAAAATCGACATCGTCAGTCATGTATCGAAAGATACATGATCACCTAAGCGCGTATCAATCATGGAATATGACTGACTGATCCATATAAACTACCCCTTAACGTAACATTCTACCTTGAGGGCCCCCCGGGCCTTGTAGAGGGTGAACCTTACTGTAAAAAAATGACTATTTTATTGTTCAATTTACCTGCTTTTATATTTAATTCGTATTTTCTTCTGCTTCTTTTGTAAATATTTCTTTTCTTTTTTTATAACCTGAATGCATTTCGATTATCTGGGCGTTTTTTTTCTTCTTTCCTCTATCTCGTTGAAAAAAAAATGGCATGTTACCGTTCATTTTCCTCTAGATTAAAAACTTCTTTCCTCCTTGAGCTTTTATTTTTCAATTTTTTCTCGCTCTTCCCGTCACTGAAGCTTCTTCTTCTTCTTCTTCTTCTTCTTCTTCTTCTTCTTCTTCTTCTTCTTCTTCTGCTTCGTCTTCCAAATGTCATTTTTATTTTCCTTTTCCTGTAATCGTTCTTTTACTTATTTTAGTGAATCTTACTCTCCATCTTCTTTCCCGGCATAGCCATTACTAGCCAGCAATCAACCTTCGTCGAAACGGAAGCACTGAGTCTGTTGAGCTTATTAATCAATCAGATGAAGAATTGTCTGCTTGTCTTGGACGATAAAAAGATCCATACACTGATTTGTTGAATAGAGGACAAAGCGAGCCATTAGTTACATCTCTACATCTCGCTGACAAATGTGTCTTTATTTATCTATATCTCTCTATATAAATATATATATCAAGACATAAATGCGTGTATGCATGCAATCAACTACCTTTGATGTTACAAGTTTACCGATTTTGTCTGGGAGATCATTACTGCTGAGTGGGTTTGATCCTCATTCGAGGTTTCAAACTTGTGAACTTTATCCAAACTATGCTTAACTCATATATACGATCTATAGAGAGAATGATGCTCTGGTTCCATCGAGAAAAAGATGATTTTTCTTGCACCGTCCTGGAACGTACATGATTTTTTTCGGTGCCATGTTCTATCCAAATTCTGTTCGAAAGCATTTACACGATTTTGTAAGGGTAAATAGGTTCGCCTATCGTCCGGTTCACACTCCTCTCCGGTCTTTTGAACACGAATAGAAGTTTATTCCTTGTTTCCTGTTCAGAATTGCGCTTCCGGTTCCTTGTAAAGTCTTTTGGTTCTCATTCACTCTCAGTAGCCTCTTACGTCTTAGTGGCATTGTCGCCTTGATTGTGGTGAATTGATTAATATATATATATATATATATATATATATATATATATATATATATATACATATATATATATATATTTGAACTATATTTGAACCTAACCCAAGCACACATACATACATACATACACGCACACATTCATACATATACATGTATGTGTGTCTGTGTGTGTGAAGAAACCGATTTCTAAAGGATTTTTTTCATTTATTAATCCGACAGATTTTATTCACTTCAAGTTATTCATTTTTTTACCCATATTTGAGTAGCCGCTCTATGTATTTATTTTATTGGCAACGTCAATATATATATATATATATATATATATATATATATATATATATATATATATATATATATATATATATATATATATATATTTAAATCTAATAAGATCAATTCTTAACTTCTCAATTATAAAAGTCAATGGCCACAACGATATAACATAGGATTGATAAATAAAGCTTCCGAAATAAAGCACGTCTAACCTCTTTTCCCGGAAAATATCATTCAGCTGACTTAAACATATAAAACAAACACGGGTTAACAATAATTCGTCCAACTACATTATAGATAAGCATATATATATATATATATATATATATATATATATATATATATATATATATATATATATATATGCTTATATATATATATATATATATAGATAAGCATATACATATATATATATATATATATATATATATATATATATATAGATATGCTTATATATATATATATATATATATATATATATATATATATATATATATATATATATATATATATAAGTGAACATAGAAGTCAACACTTAGAGGCGACAGTCTGTTTCATGCTAGATGCAATCATCATATATAATGGACTCTCCCGTCGGTTTCGACGTATGAGGGTCTGACAGCTTAATTGATTCAGTTATGGAATTTTGAGCGATAATCTTAAGTGGCACTTAAGACACGCTAGTGATTTAAAAAGGAGGCCACATATGGAGCAAGAGTGAGGATTGTGAGATGAGATCACTGTTAGATTGACTGACCTCTTAGATCTTGCTCTCGCTTCTTGAAGATGATTCATACAAGTAGATTGAAAACTGCTGAGTCCACTAAAACACGTTGATCTCCATTCTACCCGCTCCAAGAATTAAGCGCTCAAGTGTGTTATGTGGTATATTGACAGCTGACATGTTGCTTTTCAATTTGTCTTTGTATCTTAGCCATGGGCGTCCTACATTCCTGTAGCCCTGATCTAACTAGCTGTACATTAGGATCTTGGGTATCCTGTCATCAGACATTCTCAAGACATGACCAGTCCACCGTAACTGAGACTGTATGAGAAAAGGAGAAAAGTCTCGTTTCCTCCAATATTACACCTGTTAAACAGGTCTACGTTAGAGACAATATATATATATATATATATATATATATATATATATATATATATATATATATATATATATATATATATATATTGCATTTATTCAAATTTGTAAAACCAGCAGTGTTTAAACAAAATTGCAACATTTGTAGAATAGTGCTTTTGGTTATTTGAATTTTATTCCATGTGTAACAAACTTGTATTTGATGTAAGTTTTGATGCCGTCGCAGAAACTGTCTGACAACCATGAATTGATCCTCCCTTTTGTGTGACATGCTACAGAGTCCTGTTGCCAGATATAGGGTCGTCCAGCAACTACCTCCCTGGCCAAGGACTGCAATACCTCCTCATAGAACTTGATGTCGGCCTCGATGTTGAGTCTGAGGCCCTATGGGATGATGAATGAATTCATATCATCGTCATCACTAGTAATAACTCCAAACACCTTCGTAATCACCATTAGACTCATCCAATTCTTTTCGAATCCTCTGCACTGTCCTCAGATTGCCATCCAAACACTGAAATGTTCATTATTGGAACTTCCAGTGCAAATGCCAAGCAGTACAGAATGCCTTTTTTCAAATTTCTGGCGGCGTGGATCATGGTGCTCTTTTTCTCACAGACAGTGCCAAACTGACTCTGCTGTACTGTGCAGACAACACATAAAAACACGCATGCGCGAAATAAAAAATATTGAATGGCAACAAATTACCCATCACACTGTGTATATATACATACTACAGTTTAGTATATTTTTGTATATTTTTACATCTTTATAGAAGTTTCGTTAAAAATGAATGACAAAGTACTTCGGTTAACCAGCAACCAACAAGGAAAGCAGAAGAGTGATTGCTGCCCAAATGTGCAATATATATATATATATATATATATATATATATATATATAGCGAGGAAATTTGTTCTCTTTATACACCTAAACGAATTTATTCTACAGACTTTAAATTTGATGTGAAATATTGGAATCAATTAAAAGCTATGCTGTAATTAGTTCCTGTTCATCATATGGAAAGAGACGCGCTTTTCTCTTATACCCGAATATATATATATATATATATATATATATATATATATATATATATATATATATATATATATATATATATATATATATATATCTTCACCGGCGTGATAAGCTAAAGAACATGAAAGAGAAAAATGAATAGAAAGAAGAAAGAAAAGCAGAATTTATATTCGTTTCTAATCTGTTACGTCCTTTTAGAACATGTGTAAATACATATATATATATATATATATATATATATATATATATATATATATATATTTGTATGCCAGTAAGTATATCTTCATGATGTCGTATATATATATATATATATATATATATATATATATATATATATATATATACGATATCATGACGTTAAAAGCAAAATTGTTGTAAGACATAGATAGCTTAATTCTCTTTCTTTAAAAGTAAGTATCGGTGAACGTTTCTGTCTGCAAGGATGATAATCATGAGCAAGCTGTTCGTTCTTTACCATTTTGCAGTATTCCTATCTGTTTGTTCGTCTCTCATATTATATTTGACTGTCGTTCTATATCTTTCGCTATTTCTCTGTCCTAATAACCTGGTATCAGCCTTTATCCATTAGGAAAGCAAAACTCAAACAATGCCTTTTTCTACACAAAATGTTTTTAAAATATTTTAACACCGAGGATGAAAAGCAGTAATATTTATTACCTAAAAGTTAATTAAGTGTTTTCACTATGAAGAATAGTCGTGATAATAAATTACAAAATCATCTTCTGTAAAAATACCATAATTTGCTTCAGGCTTTTAAAAATATTTGCCCAAAAATGTTTGTAGTTTTCGACTTATAACATCGTAATGATCGCTTTTTAATTAAAGTGCCATTTAAACATCAAAAGCTTTTTCTCTCTAAAATGTATTATCTTCATTCTGAAAATGATAATCAATTTCCAAATAATAACACAGGCTCTTAGTAAAAAACAATATATATATATATATATATATATATATATATATATATATATATATATATATATAGATATAGATATAGATAGTGATAATATTAGTGGTAAATATACACATACATATGCAATCATATATCTAAAATATATAAATATACATACATACATACATACATACATACATACACATACATATATATATGTATAAAAATAATTCCAAGAGGATAGAATCCAGATATAACTCAGTGTCCAGGACATAGGATATAATAAAAAGGCTTAAACACTAATATTCTATGGTCATAATTTATTCCATTAGAATCGTAAATACGATCCAATTCATTAGACCTACAAATTCAAAAAGAAAACAGAAAAAACAACCCCGGGAATAAAAATATAATTTAGTGAGAGTGTATGTATGAGAGTGTGGGACGAATGCTAGAGTAAATGAAAGCTATAGGGAGGGGTAACAGACGAGAGAAGGACAGGAAGGTGTAAATATGAAGGGGGGGTTAAAATTTAACAGAGAGAAGTTTTAAAGAGGGGAGTCAAAGACGGTTTAAGTGAGAGAAATATGAATATTTTCAAATGTCTAATACATTAAAGATACACCGGAAAAGAGTATACATTTTGTGGTGACATACACACACAATAGACAGGCCATAAAGCCACTACGATACCAGGTGTTACTGAGAGTTAAAGAAAATGAGAAGACTTTAGAGAAGAGAAAGAATAGCATAAAGGAAAGACAGAAAATGGCCATTAATGTTGCATTTCAATTTTTGAAGATTATAAGTGGCATGGAAACTGGAATAGAGTTTCACAGAAAAGAAACGATTGGAATAGATCATACGTTCGCATCTACCTATTTTAACAGTAAAACGATGACACCTAATTGCCAATCTATGCGGCCGAAGTACCGAGGTGTAGACCTCTTTAAAACAATTTCCATGAAAATATTTATAGAAAAGACAGAGAAGTGCCACATCATGGCGACAGGAAAATCGATATGCCAGATCTGGATCGATAACATTGCCGACCTTTCTTTGGATTTTGTCGGGAATCTCCAGATATATTACAAGTGCTCCAGACCAGATATGACAGGAGTATTGAATGCACGGAAGAATGGTAGATTTATAAATGCGCAAGATGGATTTAAGATCAAATGGGGCGCTCAGAGATTAGGAAGATTATATTACGTTTGTCTACATAATGTAGACTTTCCTTTCTTTAAAATTATCATTCAACCACCAAATATAAGTTGGTAATTTTAAACTTCGACCAGTAATACAATTTGGAAATTCTCAACTACTTCAACGACTATATCACGAATAGAAACACACGCTAGATCGAAACTAAAAAAGACATTATGGCTAGGGTAATTTGGTTAATTTAACGATATATCAATACTTGGTTGGTTATCTAATGTCAAAAATAAGATTCATAGGATAAAAATCAGTATAAATTAAACTGTATGTAATTATGCGAGGGGTTTACACTAGAGTCAAAATGGTAGACATCAATTCGATTTGAATGAGAATGAAATAATTCAGCATTGGTCTTATTAACATTAGAGTCAAAAAGGTATCAAGAGGTCCGTTTTATATTAGAGTAAAAAGAAGTCGCGATAATGGATATAGCCTCGGAATGAAAAATCGGAGAGCCGAGTTCATATTCCAGTCAGGTTCGTTACATTAACTTAGGCACAAATATCCCTGGAAAAGGGATGAATTTATTTCTTCTCTCTCCAGCTACGGGCTGAATAGCAAGACATATTGGATCCGATAGCCTTGGTTTCTACAGCAGGAATAAACGGTGACCTACTGTGGGAAAATCATCTGCCTAGTCAATCATGAATTGAAAGAGACATGATCGCCCAAATGTGTATCACGTATGGCAGTCATCTGACTAGATCCAAAAAGGGAGACACAGGATTAGTTTTAACTTAAAATCAAGAGATGCAGACGTAGGTTCGAGTTTTACGAGATTCAAAAGTTAGATATGCGTTTGGTTTTCACTACAATCAAAAAGGTAGGTATAGATTTGGTTTACGCTTGGCACAAAAGAGTAAACGTCGATTCGACACAATCATTGGTCGAATGTATCCACTCATAAGGTGACCATTACTTTAGAAGGGAATCCTACTCTGCGCAAAGGATGCATTCAGTGAATTCTTAGTCCATCTGATAGAACCAGTATTATAATATATGATTATAATTACTCAAAACATCTTTGGCAAGGGTTGGTCAATAAGTTCTAAACTTAACTTTTATCTGAGATGTTTCTTGTTTTATATACGTTCTATATGATGAATCCCCACCACAGAATTAACAACAGTGACAAAGAAAAAAATTACATAGAAAAGAAAATTATTATTATTATTATTATTATTATTATTATTATTATTATTATTACTCGTGCAAGCTAGCTCGGACATTAACGTGGTCTATCACGCCAACCATCACGGTCCTGCATCAAGTCGAAAAGTCATTAGGATGACATCCTTTGTCATTGCATAGTTGCTCAATATAGTTGGTTGCTGGGCGACCAACGCGTCTTGCGTCATCACTAGGTCTCCAGGGCAATAGATAACTGGCGATTTTTTCTTTTGTTCGCCAGCAGTGTCCTGCAAAGCGCATTCTGCGTTCATGTAGGGTTGTAGAAATATCAAGGATGGGCCCATAAGCTGTGATTAAGCTGGATGTTGTCTCTAAGAGATGTTAAGCATAGCTCTCGGCATCCAAGTAAGTGTTCCATCAAACTTAGACTGTAGGGGTTTAGTTAATGTCCAAGCAGAATACATTAAAATCGACTCTACAGTGGCGCGAAAGAAGCTCCGTTTGGGGTTGTCTGGTAAATCAAATTCCCAGATTAAATTCATTTCATTCAACACGTCCAGGTTTTAGATTAGCAAATTTTCAAATACTAATGCCACAGACCTCCTGCTTCATCTAGGAAAGTCTGCTAATGATGAAAACCAAATACTTTTGCTTTCTTATCAATAGGTTGCAAATTTATTTATTTGTTTTAATCAAGTCACCCCAAACAAGGTAATAATACCACTAAGACGCAAGAAACTCCTTGAAGTGGAAGAAAAGAAAAAAACTTTAGAAGGAAACGGAAACCCAATCCTGAAAGGGAAACAAGTGATAAACCTATACTATTCTAAGACTACAAAGGAGTGGGAACCGGACCTTAAGTGAACCTATCTAGTCCTATTGAGAAAAAATAGTAAATAAAATTTTAGAGCGCGGATGTTACAAGTATAAAGTTGAAGTAGACATTAAACAGAAACGGGAAACGAATCGTAAACAAGAAACAAGGGATAGAACTCTAAGTTTCCTCAAAAGACCAGGGAGAAGTGTGAACTGGGCGATAATTTTGATAGAGATTTGTAATGAAAGGTTACAGTTGGCGTCTTTTGTGTGTAAAAAAACAAATTCTACTCCTATTCAAAAGACTGGAAAGTAGTGTAAACCGAGCCACAGGTGAACCTACCTATTCCTAATGAGAAAAACATTAGTAAATAAAATTTCACAGCGCGGACGTTAAGCGTATAAAGTTGAATTAGACAGACAGAAAACGAATCGTAAACAAGAAAGAAAGGATAGACCTCTACACTTGTTCAAAAGACCTGTGAATTTTGATAGAGAGTTTTGATAGAGAATTGTAATTAACAGATTACAACTGGCGTCTTTTGTATCTAAAAACATAGAAGAAATATAACTGGTTGATATTATTACAAACCGAGTTTTACAAAACAATCTCAATCGATAGGTGAACCGAACCACCTGACAGGCGATAAGCGCATATAGGTAACTGTTACCACGTTTATGTGTTTAGCATTGTGGATGTGGACGGGTTTTTAATAAGTATTTGTGATTTATCGAATACTTTTCTGTTGTTTTTTTTCTTTCTCTTCGGTGATTTGTCAGTGAAATGTCGTTATTTAAGTATATTTTATACACTTAGTCGCTTAATCGGTGGATTATCGAATTAAAGGGATAACAACAAATTAACAAAGGTTGTTGAGAAAAGATAGAAATAGATTTTGGTCACCCACTTACAAAAACATACGCACGTATGCACGCATACATGCACACACATATTCATATATATATATATATATATATATATATATATATATATATATATATATATATACATATATGGTTGTGTGTGTGAGAGTTTGTGTACTGAGAAGGAAAGAGAAGTAAGTTTCCCTGTATACAGTTATATTTATCGCTTGGTGATCAAGTAAAAAAAAGACACATGCAGTTATGGAGGCTATATATATATATATATATATATATATATATATATATATATATATATATATATATATATATATGTGTGTGTGTGTGTGTGTGTGTGTGTGTGTGTGTGTGTGTGTGTGTGTGTGTGTGCGTTTGCGTGTGTGTCTTTGTAGTAGTAGTTATAAAATAGTTCAATTAATTTATATCAATCTCAACTCGGGGTTTTACATATATCTTTTTCACATTAAAATCTTTGCAGGTTTTTGGTAAACTACATACACACACACACATACATACACACACATACACACACACGCACGCACACACACACACATATATATAATAAAACACATGTAATTAGATAATACCAACTAAAAGATTCAATTATTATTTTAAATTATTGGACAAGAAACATTTGACAAGTAACATATTATAGATAGATAGATAGATAGATAGATAGATAGATAGATAGATAGATAGATAGATAGATAGATAGATATGAATAGGCAGAATATAATGAACAGATAGATAGATAGATAGATAGATAGATAGATAGATAGATAGATAGATAGATAGATATGAACAGACGGTATAGATAGATAGATAGATAGATAGATAGATAGATAGATAGATAGATAGATAGATATGAACAGGCAGTATATAATTAGATAGATAGATAGATAGATAGATAGATAGATAGATAGATAGATAGATAGATATGAATAGGCAGAATATAATGAACAGATAGATAGATAGATAGATAGATAGATAGATAGATAGATAGATACATATGAACAAGCAGTATATAATTAGATAGATAGATAGATAGATAGATAGATAGATAGATAGATAGATATGAATAGGCAGAATATAATGAACAGATAGATAGATAGATAGATAGATAGATAGATAGATAGATATGAATAGGCAGAATATAATGAACAGATAGATAGATAGATAGATAGATAGATAGATAGATAGATAGATAGATATGAACAGACGGTATAGATAGATAGATAGATAGATAGATAGATAGATAGATAGATATGAACAGACAGTATATAATTAGATAGATAGATAGATAGATAGATAGATAGATAGATAGATAGATAGATAGATAGATAGATATGAATAGGCAGAATATAATGAACAGATAGATAGATAGATAGATAGATAGATAGATAGATAGATAGATAGATATGAACAGACGGTATAGATAGATAGATAGATAGATAGATAGATAGATAGATAGATAGATAGATAGATAGATATGAACAGGCAGTATATAATTAGATAGATAGATAGATAGATAGATAGATAGATAGATAGATAGATAGATAGATAGATAGATATGAATAGGCAGAATATAATGAACAGATAGATAGATAGATAGATAGATAGATAGATAGATAGATAGATAGATAGATAGATAGATATGAACAGGCAGTATATACTTAGATAGATAGATAGATAGATAGATAGATAGATAGATAGATAGATATGAATAGGCAGAATATAATGAACAGATAGATAGATAGATAGATAGATAGATAGATAGATAGATAGGTAGATAGATAGATAGATAGATAGATTAAATGAGTATAATCACGAAGGCACGCCTCCGTACTTGTGTTCTTGTAAATTTGGGCTGATACTACTAAGTGAGACTATAATTACAAAACTGAAAATACCAATAGGTCGAAAGTGATAGAGAGAAAGAAAGAAAAAAACGTAAACGAAGAAGAGTCAGGCAATCATGAATGTGTGAGACAGAAAGAGAGGGAGAGTCTGTGTGTGTGTGTGTGTGTGTGTGTGTGTGTGTGTGTGTGTGTGTGTGTGTGTGTGTGTGTGTAAGAGAGAAAGTGAAACAGTAGTTAGTTTCTGTGCGTGTGTTTTCGAGAGAGAGAGAGAGAGAAAAGAAAACGATAGTAAAATAGACAGTAATGTCTTCTGACAAAGTGTGTAATTACTGCAGCTACTAGTCGAACATCATTAAATTATTTTTTTCCGTCTAAACATTGGTAAATTACCAGTCGAACTCAAAAAAATGACACGCCTTGACATGAGATGAAGTGGTGATCGGATGGCAGCCTGAACAACACTAATAATCAAGCGAACATTTATGCAAAGACTGTGGTACCGGTCTGTGGTTGTGGAAGGGCGGGGAATGAAAATGAGAGAGAGAGAGAGAGAGGGGAGCAGGTTGAGGATCTGAAGGTGGTGAAGAAATAGGGAAAGCATGGATCGAAGGGGAGTTAGTTGACTGGGGTATTATATGTGTCAAGGACAGTGTACCAGTGGGGAACGATGGGAACAGTGAATAAGGGGAGAAGATCGGGAGTGAGGGGAGGCTGTATATCCGAGGGCAGAACGAGGGAAACATTTGGCGGTTAATTCGTATCAAGGTTGATTTCACTCGGACTGTTTTCGATTGCATCTTCTCTTTGTGGCGATGTCATTTCTTCGAGAAGAATTGCAATGTTCACTCGCTCCTGAATATAGGGATGCATTCTGAAGTCAAGTCACTGAAATAATGATTTTGATAATGGATCGACCCCAAAACACACACACACACACACACACACACACACACACACACACACACATATATACATATATATATATATATATATATATATATAGTCAAACTTAATTTTTTAAAACACACTGCAATAGACGATACCCTATGGTGAAAACTGTGTTTATATATATATATATATATATATATATATATATATATATATATATATATATATATATAATTTAATTTAAACAGACCACTTTAAGGCTCTATTTGTAATAATTTATTTCACCAGAAAATGTTATTATTTTCTGGATCTTCAGACTTCACTTCAAAGGTCAAACGAAAATGAATTTAAAATTTAAATTTTTGACGGGCAGTATTAAGGTTGTATAAGTTGACATAGAGGGTGGTGAGGAATGGTGTGAGAAACATGGTCGAGTTTAGACAGGGAAGGGAGAGTTTTACAATTTATTTTTTATATTAATTTTTTATTATAATACTTAATATTGAGGAAGGAGGGCGTAAGGATCAGACATTGACCTATTTAATCGGTCAACTCAACGGAAATGATACGGGAAAAAAAAGAGAAAAAGTGAAAAAGAAAAAGTTGGGAAGTAAAGAGATAAGAGATGTACGTAGGGTTTTTGGAGGAAGAAGGGGGGTGGTATAGCTCTAGCAATTTAGATAAAAACAGATTTTAACGTTTGATAGTAATTTAAATGTTTAAAACCTCCACAAAGAAATTAAATTTAATGCTTGTTAGCAATTTAAATATTCAACTTCTCCGCAAATATATTAGGGATTTAATATAATCCGAATACTATATTAATATGTTTGCCCTGAAAAAGCATATATATATATATATATATATATATATATATATATATATATATATATATATATGTATATATATATATATATATATATATATATATGTGTGTGTGTGTGTGTGTGTGTGTGTGTGTGTGTGTGTGTAAAGTTCAGTTTGACAATTTATATGACGTCACTTTCAGTAACTAGAAATTAGTTTCATCGAACGTCCGGGAATGTGTAATGGAAAAATATTAATTAAACTCATGCACAAACAATTGCCTGCATCAAGCACTCTCCATAAAATATTCAACAAAAACAGAGTAAAATCAGTTATAGTTGCACTGAGAACATGACAAAAAAAATTAAAAGTACAACAGAAAAACAATCAACAAACCACCTGAACAAATTAAACCCACGTGTAACTATAGAATAAAGAACGAATGACCCTTAAACGGCAATTGCTTGCAGAACAATGTAATATATCAAGCCAATGTGAAATCTGCAGATAACGAAGAAAAAATATACATAAGAGTAACTGAAGGACGCTGGAAAAAAAAGAAACTACGCACACAAAACATCCTGACAAAAATAGTAAATGCGCGAAAAGCACAATGCTTTCTAAATATATCTTCGAGATTAAAAACAAAACACCCACCACGCCAAAAATTATCATGTAAAATAAGGAAAATAACATCAGCCTGCAACAATCAGCCCAAAACCTGAAAACCTTGCTTGGAGCAAAAAAATAGCCATAATTACCTTTACAGACCAAAAAAACTGCTAAATAAATGATGGAAACTCAACTAAAAATGTAGACACAAAAGCAAATTTTTAGTGAGCTACTTAAAAATCGAAAACTAAAAACGAACAAAAATAAATGAAAATAAATAAAGAAAAGAAAATAAATAAAGCAAAAATAAAATAAATTAATCCAAATAAATAAGTAAATAAACTAAGTAAATAATAAAGAAATTAACAAACCACACCCACCAGAATAACCGTTAGAATAATACAATAAACTACCCACAATGCAATAGGCTACCCCCAATGACGAGTATATATAAAAAGTCGAGCAAAAACACAACGCACATGGCCTGACGATTTCGTTTAACATGAAACAGACTATCTCCTCTGAGTGATGACTGATAATAAAAAGATAGATTTAAGGTATGCTATATTTATGGGTTAAAGTGCTGAATATCAGTATAAATATCAAAGGGGACAGTGAGGTGAACACCCAGCGGTGACAGTCACTTTCAGAATTAAACGCAATCGTCAGGCCTGAGGATTGCGCTTAAGCTGAAAGCAGACTGTCGTCGCTGGTGTTGTCCTCAGAGTCCACTTTTATATATAGATAGATAGATAGATTTTACTTTTTAATCCGACATATCTTTATGACTTGAAAGGCTATTTTTAGTGGATACCCATATTTGAGTAGACGCCCAGTTTGATTTAAACAATGTTTATTTTGTTTGCGTGCTTGTGCACTAAATAAAGAAAATGTCCGAGACCCAATTTTCCTACCAGTAATGTGTTTCAGTCTCTTAGCATTGTTTTTCTAAAATTCTCAAAATCTACACTTTCTTTTGAATATCCATATATATATATATATATATATATATATATATATATATATATATATATATATATATATATATATAATTAAAATGAGAACAGATGGAGCATAATTCCATTCTATGTAACATTTAAATTAAAAGAGAGCTCAATACAGCACAGAGAAAAATATTTATTTTAAGATATTAAAACCTGTTAAAAAACACTACATAATGGCAATTTTGTTTCGACACCATAAATGTCTCTCCTCGGGCGATGATTAACTACTGGCGAGTGAACGATTAATTTAATTTCAAAAGCAGAATACTTTAAAAAATACACTTGTGCGC